>JBBPBO010000004.1:44194688-44324875 GCA_037974295.1 Cicer cuneatum
CCCCCCCCCCCCCCCCCCCCCCCCTTTTTATAAGTATCCTTTGCATGTCCCACTCTACCTCTATCTCGATCTCTGAAGTATTCAAAAAATATATATATAAATAAAAAGGTGTATTAAATGAGATGAGTTTTAATATGAAAAGTGAGAAGATTAAATTTTAACTACTTAAAAAAATCTATGATATTTTTATTTTAAAATTTTAATCATTCATGATTTAATTAATGGTTAAGATTTATTCAACTCATATTCTTATTATAAAAATTCTCTCATATGGTATATTTTCTATATATATATATATATATATATGAGTGATGATATGTCGATTCTAAGAGTAATTATATTATGAGTTACTCCATTTAATAACTCACTATAAACGATAAATTTCATTAAATTAATCGTTGATTATTGACATAATCAAATATTTAATAATATATATATATATATATATATATATATATATATATATATATATATATATATATATATATATATATAATAACACAATGGTGCGCAAAAAAGGTATATGAGCTCGAGAGGGAAAAGCATTTTTGTCACATTATTATGAGGATATAATTTAAAGAAAGGAAAAAGACACAAACTAACAAATGGTCTAGTTGTTTTAAGAAGCACAAGTGATATATGAAGAGGGAATTATATAATGGTATAAAATTACAACCCAAATTGGAATAGATAAACAAAAATAACTAACTTCACACTTATTAAGAATTTTATTGAGATACAAAAAATCTTATTATAAAATATATATGTGCATTTTTAAAAGTACCCTTCATGAAAACATTTGATGAGAATAAAAGAGTTAATGAAAAATGAATCTTATATTAATTGAAGAGTATTTAAGGATAAACATCATTAAATTAATGTGAAATTAAATTATATATACTTATATTTGAAACAAAAAATATGAATATTAAATAATTTCCTAAAATTTTAATTTATAGAAACTACACATAACAAACCACCAAATTTGTTTCTAACTATGTAGATAAAATACATTCCGGTAGTTCTTTAAGTTACACAAAAAAATCAAATTGAACTATGTTAAACATTTATGTTTATAAACATTATAATTTTCATGTTAAACATTTTTTTGGTAACATGTTAAACATTTATGTTTATAAACGTTATAATTTTGAACTATTTTTAGTCTTAACCTAATTTCAAATATTTGTAGTTAGAGATTTTTAAATTTGACTATAAGTTTTGTTATCGATCATATAAAGAACAACATAATAAATTTTCATTCAATTTCATGATCTAAATTAAGGGAGATTTGTGTTTAATTTCAAGAACTCTAATATGTATCTCACTCGAATTCTCTCTTGTTTAATTATTTTTCTAAAAATTGATTGAGAGTTTATATTCTTAAGACTACTACAATCAAAACCCCTTAAAAATTACACAAGTTTATTAAAAAAATTGGCAGAGCTTGCGGTTTCAATTTTGCTGGTTTGAAATTAGGATCATCGATGCAAATATTTACAAACATAAAAGACGAACTTGATACCAAAAGAAAGTTAAATGACTAACTTGTTGCAAAAAAAAAGATAAAGAACTAATGTATAATTTTTGTGTAACTTAAAAAATTGTAGAATGTATTTTGCCAACTATGTAAGAACTCTCAAATATAACCTTTGAGATTTGAAAAATTTCAAGTACGTTATTGAGATTGTCAAACATTACTCGCTTTCATCCTTTTGTTAGTGTTGGTTGATTAATATAGTTTCAATAGGTGGTATACCCATAAAATATTTTGTTGATCTCTATATTTAACTACTTAATGTTAATTTGATCTTTGAAATAATTTACTATTAATATATTTAACTATATAATATTAATTTGATATTTGAAATGTATAACTTACTATTAATATGATCTCTAACATTAGGGTTGTAATCTCTCTATACAACTAAAGCTATTGCGTAGGGGCCAAAATTATTAAGGTCTCAATTTTTTTTTACTTATAAATAAATCGATATTATTTTCTTCTCATACATTTTTTCTTTCATTCATGTTCTTTCTTCCTCTTTGTCTTTTTAAATAGTCATGAGATCAGTATTAACTTAAAGTTGTATTTTAATGTTATTTACCATTTATATTTTACTTATTTTGATAAATTTAGATAAAATAATTTGAGTTTTTAATGTTTTATTCAATAAAAGTATAATATTTTAAAATAATTTATAATTATTAAAATTATATTTTTTTTTATTAACAATTTAATTTTATAGATTCGAACAGAACCTCCAAAAACATTAATTTTAGTTAACATTACAATTGAAGTTGCAAAAACTTATAAAAAGTCGAGAGATGCCCTAAACCAAAAGGATATGTCTAATTAAAGAAGTAATCACTCATGTATTGATCATCAACAACTAAAATGGTATTAACTAACATACGTTCAAGGTGATTAACATTTGACAGAATCAACTACTTATTTAAAATATTTATAATTTGACAGGCATATTTTAGAGCATCTTACAAGGTCTTAAACAAATTTAGTAGTTTACTCTGTTGAGAAAAAAATCTCTTTTAATGATAACAAAATTATCTTAAGATTATGATTACACTAATGCGTGCATTTAAGTTTTGTACTAAGAAAGGAACAGGATCCAAAGATCGCAACCTCCTGTCCAGAAGATTGAATGCATGCAGGAAACAAAGCTGTTAAATCCATAAAGAAAATCTGAAGTTAAAACACCAGAAGCAGAACATCTGGAAAACACCAGAAGCAGAATATCTGGGAAACCAGAAGCAGAACATCTGGAAAACACCAGAAGTAGAACATCTGGGAAACCAGAAGTAGAACATTTGGGAAACTAGAAGTAAAACATCTGGAACAGAAAACCAGAAGCTGAAGCAGAAAACCTAAGAGTTGAAAACACCAGATAATGCATCCAGAAGATACCAGAGGATGCATCCTGAAATCACCAGAGGATATCTTTGTTGGCCCCTATCAGAAGGAAACAAAGTCAGAAGGAGACATGGACCAGACCATAAGGAAGCCTGCTAGAGGAATACTGGATCCAGACCAGAAGAAATCATAAGTCAGACTTATTCAAGAAGTTCTTCTGACCAGAAGATGGCTTGACAGTGAAGTGAAAAACAGTCCTGAATTAATCAGAAGATAAGCTAAAAGGTCCATACTGAAATATCCTTTGTCCAGAACTAATCCAGACCCAGTACAATGTTGGCCAATATCAGAAGATCAGACCATGGCCCAGTATTGGTCGAAATCAAAAGGTCAGAATAAATGGCCCAGTGTTGGTCGAAACCAGAAAGTTAGAATAAATGGTCCAGTGTTGGCCGAGATCAGAGGATCTCAACAGACCAGTTTGCTAGTCCAGATTGGCCGATATCAGAAGATGAAAATCATAAATGAATATCAGAAGATATACATCTGAAGATGAATTTCAGAAGAAACATATTAGAGGATAACAAGATGAACATCAAAGGATAAAACTCAGAAGACAAACTTCACATCATAAATATCAGAAGATGAATTCCAGAAAATACACACCAGAAGATAAATATCAGAAGATGAACTCTGGAAGGTAAACATCAGAAGTCAGACACCATAAGGTGAACTTCAGACACCAAAAGGAAATTACCAGAGGATAATTTCTAGCTGCTCATTCATCCTCTCACATTAAGAACAACTAACAGTTCCAGAGTATCAAAAGTTGCATCATCCACGACCAGAGAAGGGTCATGACTTGGAACCAGAATAGAGCACTGACCAGTTGTTAAAAACACGTGGAATGATCTATCCTCCTGGAAAGCCAAGTAAAGAAGTAACCTCCCATGTGTCAGGCTGTAAAAGGACAGAATGGCAAGGCTGTAAATTCGCAACAACAGTGAGGTTTATTACATCTTGAAAAAACGGTCAGAAAGGAAAATTTTCTTGAAGAGAAAGTTTCCTTCTCTCTATAAAAGGAAGGCTGCTCTTCTTCAGCAAAATACATAACTACACGAGCAAAAAACAGTAAAATATCAAGAGGCTATCAAGAGCAATTATCAATCTCCTTTCAAGCTTTCTATAATCTTTCACTAGATCTTTGTTTCATCTTTATAGAAAGTAAATCCTGTCAAACTACTTCATATCATTTTTAGATCTTCAAGTGAGTAACACTTGAAGAGAAATCAGAAGGAAAGAATTGTAAGCTTGGTGAAGCTAAAGAATACACAGTTTGTAATCAACCTTAGTGAGAGGCTGATAGCTTTTGATACTTAGTAAAAACTCACTAGAGTGTGAGGACTGGACATAGCCTTCATTGGGTGAATCAGTATAAAATTCGTGTGTCTTTATTCTCTCTCTCAACTCTACTACATCTGATAAATCATCCTCTGAAAGAGGACAGCAGTTTAAAACAGTAACAGATTTTTAAAACCTTGAATATCTCTATTCAACCCTCCTTCTAGTGATATTCTAGCCACTTCATACTCTGTCCTTGATTTTTGGTTCTTTTGTCTCTGATTTGGTTCTAAAATTTTAATTCTTTTAGAAAATTAAGATCTAATTAATGATTTTTTTCTTTTGTACTCTTAAAATTTTAAAACATACATTAAATGAATTTTATTTTTATTTAATAAATAGAGGGTAAAAAATACAAAACTTATAAAAAGTTATTATTTTTTAATGTCTGCTTCCGATGCTAAATCGTCCTCAACAATTATTAAATACCAAAAGAAATGATTTTTTTTTTTTAAATTGGGAAGAGGAATTTTTTTAAAAAAATCTACTCTTAGAGCTAGCATGAAATGATCTAGCGTGCTATTAGATTGATACTCTTAAACATCGCCCACAATATTTCAGATGCAAATTAATTTGGTGATTATATACAAAACAAATAATTTAGTGTGCTATATGCATGATTGACACATCTAAACGTCTCCCACAAAATTTTAATTAGTGTGTATATATATATATATTTGTCGTTTATAGAAATGTTTCAGAAACAAAGATGATGCCATGCACTATCACATATTGATAAGTTAGCTATGAGCACAAAATTAGTATATATAATAATGTGTTACTTTAGGCTACAAATTAAGGTGCTTCTCATTCGACGGGATCAATGCGTGTGCCCTTGTGGGCTACGTGGGAATCCCATTAAGCTCCAATATCACAATCTTGAGAATTAAAATGTGTGCAAGGACCTAACTTTTTCTGGTTTTAATATATGATTTAAGGTATATACGATATCTATATACAAATTTTTATATTGATAGATAATCATAATAAATTATAGTAATTGAATAATTGAAAATATTTGACTTTAATTATAAATATTTTAAAATCATATATAAAGTGATTTGATTTGTTGAGTGTAAAAATATTCTATCAAAATTACTCTCTTAAATATATATGTGTAGCTTTTACTATTCATTGTAATTAAGTGTATGGAATTGTTTTTCTTTAATCTTAGTGCAACATTAGTTGAATTTAATTATCGTCTTACTTTTATTAACTATAAAACACATGTTCATTTATTTTTTCCTCTCTTTACACGTGTCACTCATAAAACGTTCAATAAATTTGTTTAGTCATCACCAATTTACGTTGATTTATTTTGCAGCAATATATATTTGAGTCGAATGAAAATGACCAGCTAGGGATTTAATTTATGATCCGTATGTATGAAAATATATTTGATGAAAGAGGTTAACCTTTAAATGGATCTTATTTACCTAGCTTTCTCTATTTTTTAGACCATTTTATAGTATGGTATTGAGGCATGTGTAAGTTGTTAGATAATATAGAATTTGTAATTAAAATATAATTAGTGCAATTAGGAAAACAATTAGTGTGTTATCAAGTTAGTTACAATGTGTTGATGTGGCCCTATTGGTAGAGATGTATATACAACATTTGTGCAACTAATTCATAATCAAGAGATTCATTTTTCACTCTCATTGAAATGCTTCTAGTTTAGTTTTCTCAATTCCTTTATGGTATCATCAACTCATTTTTTTGTTCCTACGAAACCATAACTTCTTCTATGTGCTTCTCGAAGCTTCTGAAATCGCTTCAATGGTTGAATCTCAACACGATACCGTTCCTCAACCAACACCACAACATATAGTAACTACGGTTTTTGGAAATGGTGAAAACTACCAAAGTTTCAAGTTCACTTTGCTCCAAATTCAAACTTGATGACAAGAACTTTCTATTGTGGAATCAACAAAGTCGAGGGAGTAATTACCTCGCACAAATTGCATCGCTTAGTTGCAAATCCAAAAATTCCTCTCAAATACAATTATGAGAACAGTCGTAACCTAGATCTTGTTTCTCCATAATATGAAAAGTGGTTAATTCAATATCAACTCCTCTTAACCTTGATTCTTTCAACAATTTTTGAGCCAATTCTTCCAAGAGTAATCAAATGCAAGCATGCGTTCCAGGTTTGGGATATGGTTCACAAATACATTAAATCACACCTAAAGGTGAAGATGCATCAATTTTGTTGTGAGTTAAAGAACATCAAGAAAGGAAATCACACAATTTCAGAGTACGCCCTTAGAATTAAGGCAATTGTTAGACTCCTTACTTGCAATTAGGTATCCTATTATAGGACAAGATCAAAATGGTGCAATCTTGGAAGGTTTACCAGAGGAGTATAGCATTTCATTATGATGATTTACGGTATTCCTGATGTATCCTCGTTGTTTGATGTTGAAGCATTTTTATTGGTTAAGGAAGCTCAATTAGATAAATTCAAACAGGTTCTTGTTGTTCCTCCAGCTTCAATGAATCTTACTCAGTCATCTCTTTTGCAAGCTTCCATTGTCTTCTGTTAACAACATCATCAAGCTAACTTTTCTGGTTCTCGCAGAAGGGGAAAAGGCTACCATGGTAAAGGAAGAAGTCGAGGTCGTGGTGATGGAAATAGTAATCGACCTACATGCCAATTGTATGTGAAATATGGTCATGATTCTCATAGCTGCTGGCATAGGTTTGATCAATTTTTTACTCAAAGACCAATTATCCCTCCCTCTACTCCAAACCCTAATGCACTTAAACACTTCTACCTTTCCCCTAATCATGCACCACAACAACAAGTTCTTCTTCATCAAACTGTTCCCACTTCTTATCTTGCCACACAACAACCTTGAAATTCTCATGGAATTATACTACTTGAACCATTATTCCCAGACTCAGGAGCAACTCATCACTTGACTCACGACCTCTCCAGTCTCTCTCAAAGCTATTCCTATGGTGTATCTTCCTAGTCCTGTGGTGGCTATTTCGTTGGTTAATCAACTTTTCCTTCCTTTTTGAATCCTAGTTTCTCATTAAATTTGCTCATGACAATAAAGCCTACTTTGAATTTCACCATGCCTCTTGTTTTGTCCAATCACAGGGGTGTAATGAGATTCTTCTTAAGGGATTTATTGATATTTATGGACTCTATTGATTCAACCATCTTATCGTTTCAATGGAGTTCTCCATCCCTCAAGTGTTTAGTACTTTTTCTACTTTACACAATTTTAATTGCCTGTGTGATAATACCAATGTTGCCTTTATTTGGCACCATAGGCTAGGTCATGCAAATTGAAACATTGTTCCCAATGTATTACTTCTTTGTAATATTCATTCTTCCAATAAAAATGCTTTTGATTTATGTTTCTTATGTTGTTTAGACAAAAGCTATATTTTGCATGTTCTTGATTCTCTTAACTCTCACAATGCTCCTTTTGAACTTATACATACTAATTTGTGGGGTCATGCCATCTATCTCGCATTTTTTTTGGATATTCTTACTATATAGCCTCTGTAGATGCTTGTACAAAATTTTTCCTAGATACTTAAAAATAAATACGAAGCTCTCAATGTCTTAAATTGTTTCTTGTCTTAGTAAAAACTCAAATTTGCCCATCTTTAAAGCCAATTCAGTTTGATTGGGGTGGTGAATACATACCACTTACCAGAATTCTTAATGAATTAGGCATTATCCATAGGTTACCTCCCCACATATTTCTCACCAAAATAGTTTGGTTGAGAGATGTTGGGAAAAACTAGAGATAGTTATCTCAATAATGCAGAATACTTTTTCCCCCACATTTGTAGATAAATGACCAAACAACAAATACAATTCCACGGAGCAACAATAATCGGCAGAAAATTAAATATGAGACAAACACAATTTTTAACGTGGAAAACATCCCTCAAATTAAGAGAATTAAAACAGCAAGACTTTGTCTAGTAAAAACTTCCATTATAATAATTAATGGGTATACTAGAGTCTTCCTAGTAAACTAGGGAGCATCAATCAATAATAGCCATTACAAAAAAATGTGGAAACCAAACAAATAACAAACAACCTTCAATTAAAGTGGATATTCCAAAGTAACTCTCAGAGAAGGTAAAACTACTAAGACTGTATATTAAAAGAACAAACTCAGTGGTAGAAATAACATACTAAAATTGTAGACCAAATGGAGCAAGTTTGCTACACACCTGTTACCACAAGAACCCAATTTTCTTCTTCATTTTTGGGACCACAACTTTACTACTTATGTACATAATATAAATAGATTGTCCTCACCCTTTCTTCCAATATGAATATCGCCTTTTATTCTTTATTTAAAAATATCCTTGATCACAAGTCTTTCAAAACATTTGACAGTGCTTGTTTTCCCTCTATACGCCTCTATAACTTGCACAAGCTCCAACTCAAAAGTGTTGAGTGTGTGTTACTTAGGGTTTTCCCCTAATTACAAAGGCCACAAATGCACAAATGGTGGTGGAAGGATATTTATATCCAAAGATGTCATTTTTAATGAGTTTCATTTTCCCCATCAAGAGTTATTTCCTCATTCATCATATACTATTTTTTCTTGTACCATTCCCCTACTAGCTAACTCCTCTTTCTCTTCACACCACTTTATCCATCAGTTCCATTTCCTAGACCTAGCCCTACACCCCTCCTTGTACCGGGTTCTACTTCTCTTTCATCACCAGGTCGGAGCCTCTCTCACAGGCTCACATTGCTAGAGTCTTTGCCATTGGCATTGATGTTAAGTGTCTGAACAATGGTTGTATGCTCCTCACTCAATCCAAATACATCAGAGATCTTATTCACATGACCAATAAGCATGATTCAAATGGCATTGCTACTTTTATGGTAAATAGTTCCCAACTTAGCAAGCATCAAACACTCTTGTAGATCCATTTCTTTATTGTTCTATTGTTGGTGCCTTACAATATGTTACACTAACACGATCTAAATAATCCTTTAGTGTTAATAAAGTCAACCAATTCTTATCTTGCCTTATTGAAGTTCACTAGCAAGCTACGAAAAGGATTTTGAGGTATCTCCATGGTATCTCTCACTTTGGTCTCATACAGCAATCAACCGTACCTGAATGCAAGCTTACTTTAAGGGCCCATAGTGATTCAGATTGGGTAGTGATCTTGATGACAGGTGTTCCACTTCTTCGTCTTGTATTTTCCTTGGCCTAAATATGGTTTCTTACTGCTCTAAGAATCTTCCCTTGGTTGTACGCTTTACTGCTGAAATAAAATACCAGAGTATGGTCCATTCCACTTTAGAACTTATGGTCCATTACAAGCTTAAAGTTTTGTGTCAAAGCTACAAAGTTGATCTTGTAGGGGACTAAGACATGATATTTAATTGGAATACATTTAGCGCAGTTAGGAAAACAGTTAGTGTGTGACTGAGTTAGTTACAATGTGCTTATGTGACACTTTTATTTTAGATATGTGTATATATATACATACACACACGCATAAACCACTTGTGTAACAAATTCATGATCAAAGAGATTCATTTTTTACTTTCATTGAAATACTTCTAGCTTAATTCTCTCAATTCCTTAAAACTACTTGTTTTAGTGATATATTAAAGTTGTACAATTTGAGTATTTTGTTTTGAGCTTAGGGCTTTGAACAAAATATTAAGAAATGCAAGCTTTTCATCACTATTGTTGTAAAGATGTTTCACATAAACTAAAATTTGATATTTTATATCAAATTTATAAGTGATTTAAAATGTCTCTTTACGACTTTTTACATTGATTCATCAACAAATGTAAAAAAGTTTTTTACATCGATTGCAAGTAAATGATGTAAATAGTCTTTCACTAAGGTTGCATTTCACACTCCAAAAATACTTTACACATTGGTTAATAACTATAACCCTTTTCATTGGTTATGACTATAATTGATGTAAAAAAGTCATCTTTTACATCAATTATACAAATAATCAATGTAAAAATGACTTCTTTTTTTTAAGATTTTATTTATTTTGTCATATTCAACCCTTGATAATAACAATAGAACAAAACACACAATGTCCAAAAAACACATATAGATAGCCAAATAGAAATATCTTTAATAATAATATAAGAATACAATTTATACATACTATGTGTACAAATAAAAATACTCAGTACCTAAATAAAAAATACAATACACTATGGCTTATTTACAATTGAAAAATCTCAAGATAAATGTTTGCCCAATGTCACCGGTCGTCAGATAAATCATTCTCGGTGAATCAAGTCGAATAATTAATAATTCTAGTTGTAACATATATAAGTTAAAACAATACTATATCATACATTTAAGTATATAGTTAATATAAATTTATATCTAGGCAACAACAGAAGATTTTGCTCATGTAATATATAAACATTGTTGTTGCATTAGTCACACTACATGATACAACCAAGCAATCATAGTGTCCATATCATATTTAGAAAGTAGTCTTTGTCTATATATATATATATATATATATATATATATCTTATATTTATCAAATATGATGATATCTATACTTCAAGTCAATTTTAGATAAATCTGATGCTCCTATAAATTGATCCATAAGATCTTAAGTTTTAGTTATAACAAAAATTTCATCATTGCCTTCTCCAAATTCACTTCCCTTTTGTTTCGCAATAAGTTATTTTTTATCCTTCAAATGCTCATCATCTTTTTGAACCCTCTTGATTTGCTTCATCAAATTACTCGTAACCGATTAAAATTATTGGTCGAAGAATAATTTAATTATTATGAAGAATTAATACCGGACAGTTTATCAAGAATTTATTTGTCAGTGGAATTGCGACGAGAGTAGATATTTTATCGAAATAGTTGGAGATGTGAGTGAAGTGATGTGTGTAAGGGTATTTAGATATTTGTGGGTTGGATTTAATAATATATATATATATATATATATACACATAGTTGGTAAGTAGTATATATATATGTATGTATGTATGTGAGAGGAAAGGAGCAAAGGAAGCAGAAAGAGAAAAGATCTCCCCTAACTGCCCGCGAACTCATCCTCCTTCTTTCTTCCTCTGTTTGCAAACACTTAGAGTGTTGGTAGGAAAAAACACAAAACACAAATCCTAATTTACTTCCTAGATCTAAGCTTCCATTCGAGATGTGGCAAGAGAGAAAGTTACTCTCCACACTACGGTGCTCGTGAGCTAACTTTTGCAGCGTCGGCGCGAGCGAGAGTTTCGCCGTATTTGATCGCGGTAGCGCAAAACGGTTGAGAAAGCGTTAACAAAGATAAGGGGCTCCTTCCAACTTTTTAGTTTGCATATAGGAACTCTATATGTGTGATTGATGGATGAGTAATGTGTTGTTATCGATAAAGATGTCATTCTTGTGTTGTTGATGATGAAGACTCATTGTTGTTGTGATATAGTTGTTGATGATAAAGATGTCATTGCTGTGTTGTTGATGATAAAGATGTCATTGTTGTGTTGGTGATGATAAAAATCTTATTGATGTTGTTGTGTGGAGATTGATTGTTGTTGTAATAAGTTATTCTCAAATAAAAGAGTTTGAACTGAAGTTGAACTTTACTTGAAAAATTGCACTATTTTTCGAAGATGTATTCGAATATGACCATAGCGTATTCGAATACACTTCTGCAAACGTTCAATTGTTATTTAAATTTGTAACCTCATATTCGAATACAAAGTATCGTATTCGAATACAATTACGTGATTTTTGCCACTGACTTGTGTGGTATTCGAATACACGAGAATGTATTCGAATACATGAGAATGTATTCGAATACACGAGAATGTATTCGAATACAAAAGTACTGATTTCGCTACTGACTTGTCATCTGTATTTGGCTACGACTCTTCGTATTCGAATACAGAATTGAAAATTTTGCTACTGACTTCGCATCTGTATTCGGCTACGACTCCTCGTATTCGAATACAAATCTCCAGATTTTGCTACTGACTTCGCATCTGTATCCGGCTACGACTCCTTGTATTCGAATACAAATCTCCAGATTTTGTTACTGGCTTCGCGTCTGTATTTGGCTACGAGAAGCTGTATTCGAATACGACCTTGATTTTTGTGAAAAATTCTATTTTAAATGTTTTTTTATGCACTTAATTACTTGGAAAATATTTTTGATGCATATGATAAGTTATATGAGGTTCTCTTAATATTGTTTCTTTCATGGTTATGAAGTACCCGAATTTCATAGTTACATTTACGTACTGATTTCAGTGAAGAGAGTTAGAGTACGCTCATGCATATCATTGTTTGTGGTGACCGCGATGGGTCACAGTGTCAGCAGTGACCGTGATGGGCCGTAAAGTTAAGTAGTGACGTGATGGGCTACGGGGTGGTTCCATGTGATTGGTGTTCCATCTTATCTGTACGAGGATCTAACTTATGTGTAAGGCCTATGATAGGCTACACTCTTAGTAAATTGTGCTAGTCTATGATGCGACTGCACCATGGTAATTAGTACTTAGGCATGTGATAGGCGGTACATTTATAATTTACGCACTTCGAGGAGGGTTTTGTCGTTAAGTGGTTACCGTGATGGGCCACGAAGTTAAGTAGTGACCGTGATGGGCTACGGGGTGGTTCCATGTGATTGGTGGTCCATCTTATCCGTACGAGGATTTAACTTATGTGTAAGGCCTGTGATAGGCTACACTCTAAGTAAATCGTGCTAGTCCGTGAGAGACTGCACCATCGTAATTAGTACTAAGATCTGTGATAGGCAGTACAATTATAATTTACGCCCTTCAATGGGGGTTTGGTTTTGACAATTTTGGGATCATGTGCACTGGCATATACGCATTGCATTAGGGTGTTTGATGTGCGAGTCATGATTGTTATGATTCGATAGGCGAAAATGATATGTGCAAGTACCTTAAATTCTAAGTTCCTAATAAGTTGTTGTGATTGTGGATTGTACTTTGGGGCTTGCAACATGATCTGTATTTTAAATCTTTTGTTTCATCAAAAACTTAGATGTTATACATTTTCAATAAGTGGGTATACTTATTTTGTCATTGTTGTTATCTTGTTGGAGTTCAATAAGTGTTGTTTTCTTTTGATATAATTGTGAACTGTTAATTGTTATTTTCTATTGGTGACCCTTTATATTATTGTGGAAAATTGGGCTTTGCTCTTAGATGATACCCGAGTTTGTCCCACCGACGGTTACCCTGACGAAGGAGACGTCGTTAGACTTCCCTGGTTGACATACGCCGACTGCTTGGGTATACGACCCCATCTCAAGCAGGGCTACTTATACGGGGAGGGTGGTGAGAACCAGTAGGAGTGCTGGGGCAGTGTCTTATGTGGAATACACTCACCGGCGGATCGACCTGCTTGTACCTTCGGGATTGGTACTCGAGGCGAATGGGGTATATGCAGATGCAGAGGGTCTTGTAGTTGGAGGTGAGATGGAGGCCACCGTAGGTGTGGTGTCTCTTACTATAGTAGCAGGGGATGCGTGAAGGTGCAAACACGAGAAGGGGGTTGAATTGTGTTTGACTAACTTGATTACTTTTTCTGTTTTTGCAGTTTTATAACAAAACCTGATGTATGAATAAAACAGAGTTAGCAACGGATATAAAGTAAATATAAAACATAAAATTTTATACTGGTTCACCGTTAACTAGACTACATCCAATCCCTTCACTTTGAAGGATTTCACTAATTCAAAAACCTTGAATTACAATAATACCATTACCCTCCAAGCCAGTCTTCTCAAACAGTCTAATAATCCTAGACTTTTGAGGAAAAGAACCTTGAATCTAATTGCTAAATAATCTTCTACTCCTTCTAACTCCTTCAGATTGTAGACTCTACTTCAACAACTTAGATCTAACACAAGGGAACAAACACTTAGAGTACTTGCTTCTGGAAAGCGATTACTCACAATTGACCTCACTCAAAACTCAAGTATTTTGCTTTTGGAAGTGTATGACTCTCAAGTATTTTCAATACAGAGTCTTCTGCCTTAAGCCTCCTTTTATAGATGAATAATTAGGGTTGCTTCCATGCTTAAGTTCGAGCTGTATCTTGCCAGATACTCTTACAAAAACATATTGGCCAATCGGGTTTCACTTAAATAAAAAACATATCTTTTTAGCTCCAAATTTACTTTCAAAAATATCTTTGGCCAATCCTGTTCTTGATTAATTCTGGACCAAATCTTTCTTCCTGTCAATAGCTTCTGAATTCCCACACGACTTCAAATTATTTTTGTATCAAATCCTCTTAATACTTTGATCAAATTTCTATTAAAATTTAACCAAGTCTTATTCGAATTTAATCAAGTCATCACTGATTTTTACCACGATTAAATCTGGACCGTTTGATCTTCTGATCTTGTCCACATCTGGACCATACAAACTGATCTGCTGTGATCCTCTGATCTCGGCCAACACTGGACAGTTACCTTCTGATTTGGATCAAGTCTGGATTAAATCTGGACAATCATTTCTTCTGGTCTAGACTTAGTTTCATACTCTGAACCATGATATCTTCTGGTCTGGGCCAAATCTGGATTAAATCTCTTGTTCTGGACCAATTAATTTATGCTTTGATTAAGTCTGGATTGATTGTCATTTCATGACTAGGCTATCTTCTGGTCAGAATTAATTCTGGACCAAGTCTGACTTATGATACCTTCTGGTCTAGAACGAGTCTCCCTCTTGCAGGCTTCCTTCTGGTCTGGTCCAGGTCTCCTTCTGGACTCTACTTCCTTCTGATCTGGGCCAGGAAAGATATCCTCTGATGGTTTTGACATCCTGGTGTATCCTCTATTGCCTTCAGGATGCATCCTCGGGTACCTTCTGGATGCATTATCTGGTATCTTCTGGAGGTGTATCCTTTGGTCTGATTTTATCTTCCGGTAACTCATCTTTTGCCTCTGGTGACTTCATCTTCTGCCTCTGATAACTTCATCTTCTGGTGGCATTTAATATAAAAATTCAAAGTACAAAATAAGATTACATGGAGTGCTTTTGTAAACATCAAAATCCTAAGTACTTAGAACCAACTTGGTTCCAACAATGCGTGCCTAAACCAGGAACGGGTGAGAAGGGCAAGAGGCCGATGTCAGTGGGGGTTGACAATCCAGGTCCGTTTAGGCCGATAGAGGACTGTTTTGAGATTCCAGCGCCGCCGAATCGACCTATATCGTGGGTGGATCTGACTTCTGAGGAAACTGATCTTTCTATGGCTATTGAGAAGGAGGATGTTACTTAGAGGCAAGATACTGCGTCGGACGAGACTTGTGCAGAGTGTGGTGGTCACCCTTGTTACTGTAGTTGTTAGTGGATGATTAGATTAGTCTTTGCTGTATAGGACTCTAGTGGTTTTGGTGTTTGTACTTATTTTGTTTTGGGATTACTGTACCTATGACGTACTTTGACAGTGACTTTTGTTGGTGGGTCCATGTTCCATTTTTTTTTGACGTGACCATGGGGGGATAACATTCTTGGAGCAATACTTCTGTGCAGGTGTCTGCTAAGAATACCCCAGGGGTATGAGTGATATCTGATAGGTCTCATAGCCTCGGTGTATTTTCTATTTGTATATTTTGAATATTAATCCCAAAAACTATTTTAGCTTATTTGTATTTATGATGAAATTAATTATTACTCTTGTCATTTTGTGACACGGCATTTTATTTTATTAAGTAGTTTTTGAAAGAAAAAAAACATACTCGCGCTGTTAAAAATCGGGGTGTTACAATTGTGGTATCAGAGATTTGGTTAGATTGTAAGTCGACCTATAGGTTGGGAGTCGTTATCTGATCATGCGTCGGGGTAAGTAATTAGAGTGGCAAGTCTTGTGTAGTTCTGGTGTGTTGAAGTGATGATGTTGTTAAAGTTATAATTTTGGAATTATTCTAAGTGGTGTGAGATTTCTACTTGATGATGGTTTTGTAGGGAACAATGCCTCCAAGAAGGGACGACACTACAAGAGTCGACGTCAGCCGAGATGATAAAATGGTCGAAGCAATGAATAACATGGCTGCTTCTGTTGTTGCACAGACGGCTGCAAAGACTCTACGAGATCTGGAGAAGAGGGAAAGAGAGATTCGTGCTGCTGAATCAAGGGGATTAGAGGATTTTCTTCGTCACAATCCTCCAAAGTTCTAAGGCGATGAGAGTCCAGAAAAATCCGACCAGTGGATTCAGGATGTGGAAAAAAATTTCGAAATGATTAATTGCCAGGCAATGGTGATGGTCAACTATGCTAGATACCTACTACTAGGGGATGCTGAATATTGGTGGAAAAGTACAAGGCTTCTTATGGGATCAGCTCATGAGGAGGTGAACTGGGAGTCGTTCAAATGGAAGCTTTTAGACAAATACTTTCCGATGAGTACCAGGACTAAGTTGGGTGATGATTTTTTTAAATTGCACCAGGGAAATATGACAGTGGGTGAATATGCTGCTAAGTTTGAGTCCTTGTCAAGGCATTTTAGGTTTTTCTGTGAAGAATTTGATGAACAATTTATGTGTCATCATTTCCAAAATGGACTGAAGTACGAGATTCAAGACTCGATCTTGCCATTGGGAATTCAACGTTTCTAAACCTTAGTGGAGAAATGTAAAGAGGTTGAGGACATGAAGAACAAGAGGACCAACCAAGGAGGGAACTTTAGTTCAGGGGGGCCTAGTCGGGTGAACCATCAGAACAAAAAGGAAAGCATGTTGTTAAGCCATATAACCAGCCATAGAACAACAACAGAGGTTAGAATCACCCGGGAAACCAGAGCTTTGGAAGACAACTGGAACAAGTGACTCGATGTTTCCGATGTGGGGAAGAAGGACATTATGCTAATGCTTGTACCACTAAGAGTCTGACATGCTACAATTGCCAGAAGCCAAGACACTTTGCAAGGGATTACAAGGCTCCGAAGGTGGAACCAACAGTGAATGAAACTAGGGCTACTCGTCCTACTGCTAAGGGACGCGTTTAATACATGGGTGCTGAAGCTAGAAATCAATCTCACAATTTGATCCAACGAGACTGCGAGATTGTAGGTAACACACTAACTGCACTTTTTGATTCAGGGGAAACCCATTCCTTCATTGCTATGGACTGTGTGAATCGATTGAAGCTATCTATGTCTTCCCTGCCTTTTGATTTGGTTGTTTCCACACCTGTTAACTGCACTAGTTCTAATAAATTTGTCAATTTCTCTCTCAACTTTAAATAAATTCTTTCTACAGTACGAATCCCATTAGAAAAATTGATCTTTTCTTGTCAAACAAGTGAAGGATAATGTGAGCTTAGATAATCCTTCAATGAATCTTCGATAATAAGTTTCCAATCCCAAGAAAATCATGATTTGTATTACATATTTTGGTGTTTTCTAATGTTGAACAACTTCTTACCTTCAACAGATCAACTACTACCCCCTTTGAAAATCACATGAAAAGGTGAGTTAGCCAAAATGTAAATATCAAGAATTCAGAAAACAAACTTTTGTCTTTCAATACATGCAACATGATTATGAGATGCTCTTGCCGCTTTTCCTTGTTCTCAGGATAAATAAAAATATCATCAATAAAGATAACAACAAATTTATCCAAGCACAGTCAAAAGGTGATATTCAGATTATCCATGAATATTGTAGGCATATTAGAAACTCCAAATGACATAACTCTATACTAATACCAACCAAAATACATTTTGGAAATTGTTTTCAAAATATCACTAGCCTTCACTGTAACACCCTTAAATTTAAATTAAATTATGGATTGAATATCAGATGTATTTTGGAATATTTGTAAAGGTATTTGATATATGTATATTTCTATATGCATATAAATATTTTTGAGATTGAGTAAAATTATTGAATGGAGGATTATTTAATTTAATTACGAGTAGTTAAAAATCAGGCAGTTGATCAAGATTTTATCTGCCAACAGAGTTGCGACGGGAGTATTTAGTTGCTTGAGGGGAAAGTTTAATTATAATTTGTATATATATATATAGTAAGTGAAGGGTATGCCTATATATGCGTATGTATGTGAGAGGCAAGGGAAGGAAGAAAAAAATCAGAAACACATAATCAGTTTCCCTCACCTACCCGAGCTGCCTTATTCTTCTTCCTCTGTTCAGTTCTGTTTGTGTTGGTAGTGAGAAGGGATATTCAAAACTCAAATTACATGGAAATCCAAGCCTCGAATAAGAAAGTGTCAAGAAGGAAAGTTATTCCTCTCATCTTTACGGTACTAGAGAACCAACTTTGGTAGCGACGACGCAAGCGGGAGTTTCGCCGGTTTTAGTCGCAGTAATGTAAACGAACAAGAAAACGTAACTAAGGTAAGGGGAACCTTCCAACTTTTTAGATTGCATGTAGGGACTTTAAGTGCATGTTTGATGGATGATTGTTATGTGTTATATGTGTTAAGAACGTGTTGTTGTGTTGATACTGAAAACTGCCTTTGCATGTGGTTTGTGGATGATCAAAATGCATGTACTGAGATATGGCTGTACTGTTTTGTGATTGTTGTTGAGGGTAATGTTCTTTCTGTTGTTGTGACTTGTTGTTGAGTGGATGATGCTTTTGTTGTTTTGTTGCGGTGAAAGAAATCATTTATGTTGTGTTGTTGACATTCTGGGTTTTGTGGTTCAAGATATGGTGTTTGTGTTATGGTGGATGTGTTGGTTTTCAAAGAAAAGAGTTTTGAAACTGAAGTAAATTTTCTGGAAAATCCCACTATTTTCGAAGATGTATTCGGATACGGCATTAGTGTATTCGAATACACTTCTGTAAAAATTTAGTTTTTATTCAAATTTTGAACCTCGTATTCGAATATGACACTCCTTATTCGAATACAAATACGTGATTCTTGCTTCTGGCTTAGCATTTGTATTCAGCTACGACCCTGTCGTATTCGAATACAGAATTGTTGTTTTTGCCACTAACTTCGCATCTGTATTCGGCTACGACAACCTCGTATTCGAATACAGAAGTGCTGATTTTGCCACTGTTTTAGCATCTGTATCCGACTACAAGTAAGCTGTATTCGAATACAGATTGTTTTTTTCATAAATTCTATTTTTAAACATTGGTTTGTGCACTTAATGAGTTGGGAAACATTTGGAAGGCATATGACAAACTATATGAAGTTTTTGAGATGGTTTGAGGTGGTGATAGAGTGTCTGGATTTCAGATTTTATTTGCATTGTTTCTGTGAAGAGGAAACATAGCATGTCCATGCATTGCAAGTCAGGTGGTGACCGCGTTGGGCCATGGAGTTGATGCGGTGGCCGTGATGGGCCGCGAAGTTAAGTAGTAATCGTGATGGGTTATAGAGTAGTTCTGCGTGTATTAGACGGTCTATTCTATTCGGGTTCAGAGTAGTTCTGCGTGTATTAGACGGTCTATTCTATCTGGGCTACAGAGTGGTTCCGCGTGTATTCGACGGTCCATTCTATCCGTGTGAGGATTTAACTTCTGTGTATTTGGCCTCTGAGAGGCTAATACACGTAAATGTAGTGACCGTGATGGGTTAAAGTGTAGTTCCGCGTGTATTAGACGGTCTATTCTATCCGGGTTTCAGAGTAGTTCCGCGTGTATTAGACGGTCTATTCTATCCGGGCTACGAAATGGTTCCGCGTGTATTAGACAGTCCATTCGATCTGTAAATTGTGCTGGTCCGTGAGAGACTGCACGTGTGCTGGTCCGTGAGAGACTGCACCTTGGTAATTCCAAGAGTTGAGTACATTGACATATACATATTGCATTGGGATGGTTGACCTGTGAGTCATGATTTGATATGAGCTGATGATTGGAAATCGATGTGTGCAAGTATCTCATGAATTCTAAGTGCCAAATGAGTGTTGTGATTGTTGATTGTATCTGTACTTGCAACATGATTTATATGTTAAATTGGTTGTTTTGCAAAGATGTAGACATTATACATTTTAATAAGTGAGCATACTTATTTATTACTGTTGTCTTAACATTGGAACATGCCATGAATGTATTTGTTATCTTTGACATAACTGCTATGTGGTAATTGTTAATTTCGGTTGGTGACCCTTTACAATTATTGTGGAAAATTGGGCTTTGCCCACAGATGATACTCGAACCCGTACCACCGATGGTTACACTAACGACGGAAACGTCGTTAGTTTTCCCTGACCTTCATGTACGGAGTATTTGTGGACAGTGCAGAGGGACGGACAGCTGGAGTGAATACGAGACTTGTAGAGGATGCGGTGGAAACCGTTCTACTGTAGTTTTAGTGGATGATCAGATCAGTTTAGTCTTGTTGAATAGGGCCTAGTGCTAGTGGATGTATTTATTTGTTTTGGGATAATTGTATATCTATTCCGCACTCCGATAATGTTTTAATGGGTCCGTGATCCGAATTTTTGAGGTTTTATGACAGTGACTTTTGTTGATGTACTACCATTTGATATATTAAAAGTATTAATTCCCAAAATTAAATTACTTGGCTATAATTATGATGTAATTATTTAACTACTTTTGTCGTTTTGGATTACGACGTCATATTATTTTGAAATGGTTTAATTTCAATTTATTTAAGTGGTTTAATTTTAATTCCTTTCAATTCTTTTGAATTAAGTTGAAATTCCTTTATTCGTTTTAAAACAAATACACTCGCGTTGTTAAAAATCGGGTTGTTACATTCACTCTTATATTGATATTCTGACTTCAGGTCAATTAATCTTCAGAAACACAAATGCTTCCTTGAATTGATCCATCATATCATCATTTCTTGGCAAAGGATTATGATTTTTCATCCTCACTTGCTCAACTGACAATTCCATCGTTCTTTCTTTCTTCTTAACTAAGTGAACATTCACTTTCCAAGGAGATACATTTGGTTGAATGAACTCTTTTTACATTAGCTCTTATGATCGTAACTTCAATTTCATCAATTCATTCAAAGACATACGATATCACCATCAAAATGCGCCCAATTCCAAGAATTAAGTGGATACAAAATTTAACTTTCCTCTTTTGAGGAAACCCTTGTACATTAGAAAATACTTCAAGGCATTCTCTAACAACTAGCTTATTCATTCATTCATCCTTATCTATTAAAGCAACCATAAACAACGTGAAGACTTGCACTCCACTTCTCCAAACAATCTAAATTGATTAGCTCATAAGCTACACACAGTTCTATCTTTTGTTTTTCCAAACATAACCTTTTTATCTGAACAATTGAGAAACACACGATTGGTGATCAACCAATCCATTCCTAAGATCACATGATCTCCTTCAAACGTAAGCAATCTATATATACTACGAAGGTTCTACGATATATTACAAATTGTTGTCCTTAAACATGAAATTCATGGTCTTATGTTATTTGTAGGTAGTCACAAACAAATCTAAGGATAATTGTGTCACATGTAATTCCAATCTCTTAACATAATCATAAGTAACAAATGAATGTGTTGAACCCCAACTATAAGCTACAGCCAAATATTTTCCCTTTAAGAGACTTGTACCTTGACTCAGATCCTCGTATTTTTGACTCATTTGCTTCAGTAAAAGAAAACACTCATCCAACCATGTTCAAGCAGTTGGCTTGTGATTTTTTCTTCAACTTGGCCACAAATTCAGTCTTTTCCCCTTGACATTCACAAATGATGTGACTTGATTTTCCACACCTGAAACATAAAACCTTCGTTTCATTGCATTATTTAGTGTAATGACTTACCACACTTTCCACACTTAATCTCTCTCAAAAAAGCATATGATTTTTTTCACACCATTGATCTTAAAATCCGGATCAATTGATGCTAAGGTTGATTTCCCTTTTAGTGGTGCACTATACTTTTAGTTAGACCTTAGTGAAATCCCTCTCTCATTATAAGAATCTTAATATTGTCTTATCTTAAATTGTGTTTTTTAATAGTGAGAGTGTAAATTTTTTTTTAAAACAACTAACACTTCTTGATAAAATATTCATAATTGTCCTTTAATTTAAAATCAAAGTAAAATATTTAATTGTAAAATTATTTTCTAAAAACGACAATTAGAATCATTGTCCTATGATAAAAAATAATTTCGACACAATCGACTTACTCACAACCAAACAATTAATGTTGACAAAAAAATAGTCACAACTGTTTTAGATAAAGAATTTCCATTGAAACAAAAACATTCCAAGAAGGAAGGGAAAATAAATAAAACCCAAAGGTGGCATCAAGTCTCACTACTTCTGATCGCCAATCCAAATCATCACTATGTCACATCTTGGACATCTTTGCAATTCTTGTGCAACTCAAAACTCTAAGAACCTGGGACATAAGCGTGATCCGCAATAATAGTAGAGACTCACGATCTAAAAACAACATATATATGATAATACAAACCAGGAGAGCATAACATGGTATGGTATCAATGAAGTAGAAATGTCAATCACAAGAAACGGGGTTTGAATTGTGATCCTTTTAAAATTTTGATTCTTGTGCTTAATTTAAATTAACACAAGATCAATCTTGGTTGAAATAGAATGTCCATAATTTTTTGGATATGTTAGAAGTAAATAAAATAGATTAGTTTATAGTGAAGTTTGATTTGTGTTTGCAAATAATTAAAGATAAGGGATAGAAAGATCACACACATAAAGTATACTGGTTCACCCAACTCGGGCTAGTCCAGTCCTCACAACTGTGAGATTTTCACTATGTGCTTCAGAACTAGAATGTTTTCCTTCACACCTTTTCTCTTGATCACACCTTGATCAATTACAATTTTCACCTTTCAACCTAGAAAGGATTTTTATGGACACCTTTCAACCTTGAAAGGATTTTTACAAACATACTCAATTTAATATAAAAGATAGACTTGAAATACAAATGATGTGTATGACAAAAGTATTTGGGATCTTCAAACTTCTTAACACTTGTTTGAGATAAATAAAGACAAACTCAGTAAATGATGATCAACAAATATAGTGAAGAGAGCTAGAGTTTGCTTGAAGAGTTTTTAACTTCTTCTTACTTGAACTTGTGTTTGTAGATTTGTAAATTGAACTCTTTTTTTCATTTTCCAATTGATCTTCAATTTATAGATGATAAAAGGCTTTGAATATTCAGTTTAAAATAAATATAGTCGTTGGATACACTTCCCAAGTGTCAGATCTATTTTAAAGCAATTAAACATGTGTTTATATTGCTGTCCAGAACGTTCTGGCTTTTGACTCAGATGGCAAACGTAAATGAGTGAGTGAATGGGTTGTCAAATGTCATTTGATAATGTTTCAAATCAGAATTATGTAGAGCTTTCGCAGAATAATGTAAGTACAACGTACTTGTGTCTCATCAATTTGGAGATCAATCTTGTCATCAATTTGGAGGTTGTTTTCTTTCTTTGGGCATTCAGCTCGAGTTTTGGGCTTTAACCCTAATCTAAGCAGTCTTGATACTTTTTAAATTGTGGTTTGGACTGTAGAAAATGATTTGTTTTAATTCTGTCTTTAAAAGACAATAACCATAATGTTCTTTTGTAAAACCAAAACATTCTTCGTTTTTGTTTTGAGTGAGTACTAGATTGAGAGCTTTTGACAATTGTTTGGTGTCAGTCTTTATCTTCAGGTCTAGACTATGGAAAATGATTCATTTTACTTCTGCCCATAAATGAAATAACCATAATGATTTTGATAATAAACCTGAATGATCTTGTAATAAACCAGAATGATCATTTGATAAACTAGAATGATATTTTGATAAAGCAGAATAATCTTGTTATATACTAGAATGATCTTTTGATAAACCAGAATGATCTTGTTATAAACCAGAATGATCCTTCCAAAATGATTCTTATTGGCAATTGTTCTTTAATATAGCAATCAAAACATAATGGTGAATGTTCTTCCATCATTCTTTTGTTGAAGCAATTTTCCTACAATTTATCTTGGTGTTGCTCACGTTGTGTCTTGGCTTCTTTCTGTTGGAACCAAGTTGGTTTTACACTTAAAGTTTTGATGTAAACAATATTATTTTATGAGAATAATATATTTGACTTTGAAGAAGTATACCACCAGAGGATGTCACTAGAGGATGCCACCAGAGGGGGTCACCAGAGGATGCCACCAGAGGATGTCACCATAGGATACCTCCAGAGGATGCCACCAGAGGATGTCACCAGAGGATGTCACCAGAGGATACCACCAGAGGATACCACCAGAGGATACCTCTAGAGGAAATCACCAGAGGATCCCACCAGAGGATATCACCAAAGGATATCACCAGATGATCCAACCAGAGGATATCACCAAAGAATATCATCAGAGGCAAAAATCAGAGAATATCATCAGAGGCAAAAATCAGAGGATATCATTAGAGGCAAAAATCAAAGGATACCATCCGAGGAAAACATCATAGTATGAAAGAAAACATGGTCAAGATTCGTAGAAGATTTGATACAAATTCGAAGAAGACTTGATTGAAATTTGAAGAAGATTTAATTTAAATTAGAAGAAGATTTGGTTCAAATTTAAAAAGGAACATAATCAAGTTGAAGAATTTACAAAATAAATATAAACAAAATACAATTTGAAATTAAACTTGGACCAAGTAGAAGCCCAAATCTCAACTATTAATAGATACTCCAGGCTGAAGAAGAAATCATCGAAAAAACGAAGAGAGTAGAAGAACTCAAGCTTAAAATCCAAATTCATCTTAGAGTTCAAAGAGAGAAACACTTGTGTGAAAGAGAAATATTTTCTAAGTGTTCTTTTCTTAGAGTGTGAGAGTCATTGTTATAATTAGCTTTCCAAAAGCAACTACTCAAGTTCCAAACCTTTGTATCCAACCCGATAGTGGTGTAAGTTCCTTCTTCAATTTAGGGTTGTCAGATTGTTAGGAGAAGACTTGGCTTGTAGGGTCAAGGTGGTGTAAGTTCCTTCTTCAATCTGGGGTTGTCAAATTGTTAGGAGATGACTTGGCTTGTAGGGTCAAGGTGGTGTAAGTTCCTTCTTCCATCTGGGGTTGTCAGATTGTTAGGAGAAGACTTGGCTTGTAGGGTCAAGGTGGTGTAAGTTCCTTCTTCAATCTGGGGTTGTCAAATTGATAGGAGATGACTTGGCTTGTAAGGTCAAGGTGGTGTAAGTTCCTTCTTCAATCTGAGGTTGTCAGATTGGTAGGAGAAGACTTGGCTTGTAGGGTCAAGGTGTTGTTGTTCCACAAAAGTCTGGGGCTGTCAGGCTGTTTGGGAAGACTGGCTTGGAGGGTCAGGTGTGAAGGTGCAAACACGAGAAGGGGGAGTTGAATTGTGTTTGACTAACTTGAATACTTTTTCTGTTTTTGCAGTTTTATAACAAAACTTAATGTATGAATAAAACAAAGTTAGCAGCGGATATAAAGTAAAAATAAAAACACATAATTTTATATTGGTTCACCGTTAACGAGGCTACGTCCAGTCCCTTCACCTTGAAGGATTTCACTAATTCGAAACCTTGAATTACAACAGTTCCACTAACCCTCCAAGTCAGTCTTCTCAAACAGTCTAACAATCCTAGATTCTTGAGGAATAGAGCACCTTGACTTCTTAAGTCAAGTCTTCACCTACCAATCTGACAACCCCATATTGTAGAAGGAATTACAATGCCTTGAATCTAATTGCCAAGTAACCTGCTACCCCTTCTGACTCCCTCAGATTGTAGACTCTACTTCAACAACTTAGATCTAACACAAAGGAAAGAAAATAACACGACTGCTTGCTTCTGGAAACCTGGAACTCACAATTAACCTCACTGAAAACTCGAGTGTTTGCTTTTGAAAGTGTATGAATCTTTTGTGATTTTCGATGCTAAGTCTTCTGCCTTGAGCCTCTTTTTATAGATTGCAGATTAGGGCCTCTTCCAAGCTTAATTTCGAGCTGTATCTTGCTGGATTCTCTTGCAAAAATATCTTGACCAATCGGGTTTCACTTTAAATAAAAAACATATCTTTTTCTGCTCTAGATTGCCTTTCAAAAATAACTTTGACAATTCTGACTTTAATTAATTCTGGAACAAATCTTTCTTCCCGCCAATAGCTTCAGAATTCGACAAGACTTCAATTTATTTTTGTATGAAATCTTTTTTCATACTTTGATCAAATTTAATCAAATCTCCACCGATTATCATCATGATTAAATATGAACCCTTTGATCTTCTGCTCTCGTCCACATCTGGACCATACTAAGTGATTTGTTGTGATCCTCTTATTTCAGCCAACCATTGACCACACTTTCTGTTCTTCTGATCTCAGGCAACCTGGACTTGCAAACTGATCTGTTGTGATCCTCTAGTCTCGGCCAATGTTGGACCACACGTTCTGACCTTCTGATTTCGGCCAACACTGGGCCATGGTCTGATCTTCTGATCTCGGCCAACATTGGGCCATATTCTTAAATCTGGACCATTTATCTGAACCTTTTCCCTCTGATCTGGTCCAATTCTGAACTGGGTCTGGATTGAACTGAAATTAAATATGAACAAATGATATTTTAGTCTGGACATTTTACCTTCTGATTTGGATCAGGTCTGGATCAAATCTGTACATCATTTCTTCTGGTCTAGACTTAGTTTCATACCCTGAACCATGCTATCTTCTGTTCTGGGTCAAGTTTGGATTGAATCTCTTGTTCTGGACCCATTAATTTATCCTCTGATTAAATCTGGATCAAGTCTGGGCTATTTATCATTTCACTGCCAGGCCATCTTCTAGTCAGAATAACTTCTGGACTAAGTCTGACTTATGATTCCTTCTGGTCTGGATCAAGTCTCCCTCTGGTAGGCTTCCTTCTGGTCTGGTCCAGGTCTCCTTCTGACTTTGCTTCCTTCTGATATGGGCCACCAAAGATATCCTCTGGTAATTTCAGGATGCATCCTCTGGTACCTTCTGGATGCATTATCTGGTGTCTTCATCTTCTACCTCTGGAACCTTTATTTTCTGGTGGCATTTAATGTAATCTTTCTAAGTACAAAATAAGGTTACATGGAGTGTTTTTGTAAACATCAAAATCCTAAGTACTTAGAACCAACTTGGTTCCAACAAGGTGTTGTGTAATTCAAAGTGTTCGAATTAATGGATTAAAGCCTTCTGAATGAGGGGACTGGATGTAGCCAAGTTAATGGTGCACCATGATAAATCTATGTGACCAAATACTTATGCTTTTATTATCCACTGCTGCTGAATCTGATTGCTTCTTCTCCAAGTAATTTATATCAACTTTCATCAAATCAGCAAAAAGTATTCAACTTTGGCAAACCCAATTCAACCTCCCTTTTTCATGTTTGCACCTTCACTTTCTTGTCTATTTATGCAATTCATGTTCCTTAAATAAAACTCAAGTGAAATCGTTAGTAGATCACCACTCATAAAACTTAATCATTTATTTCATAAGGTTTGTTGTCATTAAAACATATATCAAAAAGATTTTTTACCTCAACAATCAAGTGATAAACAAACATGTATATCAATATACCATCATATAAAAAATATGACTCGTGTTAGAAAAAACACCCTAATGTAATGCTTATATGTTAGTGCACATGATTTTGGAATTTCAAACCATTCTTGAGGGGCGTAAATCATAAATGTACAGCCTATCACAAACCAGTACTATTTACCTAGATGCAGCCTCTCACAAACTAGCATGATTAACTATGGTGTAGTCTCTCATAGACTAGCACGACTTAATAATCCTCGTAAGGATAAGGTGGACCATCAACACTTGGAACCACCCCGTGGACCATCAACACCTAGAACCACTTACTATGAAATGTATGAATATACTTTGACTTTTTCACATCAATTGTTATGTAAATGCAACTCTTTAAAGACTTCACTTTTAATACTCATTAAACACTAATAATTCTTCAACACTTTTTCATAGAGCATACTCATGAAAGTTTATCATCAATAAAATTCATAACACATAGTAAACACATATGTTATCAGTTATGAATACATAATCACATCAAATACATAAACAATCATGTGCACATTTATTCATCACTAGCACAAAGAACATGTATACAAACACACTCTGCATTCTAGCATATATAATATTGTTTAAAAGTGCCCTTACCTCGACGACGCTTTATAACACAAGACGCTTACGCTACACCATCATAACCTATTTGGTGATTCCAACAACATCTCTTAATTTCCTTGTGCCTTAAACCAATCAATCGACTTAATCAACACAAGTTTCTAAAACAACCCAAAAATGAATTAGGGTTTGCCTTTCTCTTAGGTTTTCTTACGTAATTAGGTTCCCTAACTTCATAAAGACTTTGGTTTAGGCCTTTAGGTGAAAATGAATTTCAAATCCATTTCTAAAGACTTATGTCATACTTTGAAAATTTTCAATCTTTTTTCAAAATTATTGAAGTTCAACTTAAATCATTGTCTTTAACAACTTATGACAAAATATTTTATTAACATAAAAATCTTACATATCGCTTCTCACAAATATATTTCTCAAAGAACACAAAACACTAAAATCCCATCCTTTGACATAAAAGGACTATTTTCAAATTATCACACACATAAACTTTTCAAACTTTCAACACTTCAGAATTCTTCAAGATTAGGGCATTCCCAAAATTTGCAACTTGATTACCTTTAAAAATTTACTTTGACATAACCTAAAAAAATTATGATTTTATCCTTTTAAAATCACAAGTTACTTAAATTTTTTTAGTCATTTCTAGGATTTTCAAATTCCTTTTAGAAAACCAATCAATTGATTATGGACAAGTTCTATTTTCACCAAAACTTCAATTTTACTAACATTTTTAAAAACCTAAAATTTTCAACAACACTTTAAACAAAAATTCTTTAGGTTTTCAACCTTTTTTAAGAACAAGATCACAAACTTTTGTTACACAAAGAAAATTTTGAAATCCCAAACCCTAACTACTAGGTTTAGGTTCGGCCATTACTAGTTAGGGAGTGGAACATTTTCTCTTCAAAAAATTCTTTCATCCTTAGTTCTAAATACATATTTTACAATCTTTTTAACAATAAAAAACACAAACTTAAAGATCAAAATTTCCAACATAAATTCATTTTTAAGCGAAAATTCGAAGTGTTCCAAATTTGATTTTTTTTTTATTTAGAACTACTATCACAAGTCATAGATCTATCATATTTGTGGAGGAAATATCATCTTATTATAAAACCATTTTTAAAAAACTCCAAAATATTTTAAAACAAAATTTTCTTTTAAATCTTTTACTACAACAACTAGATATACATAATTAACAAAAGAGAAACAACACTTTAACATTGTTCATTTCTTTGAAAAAAAAATTTAAATGTTAAAAATCAAAATATTCTTTTAGATCTATTATCACAACTTAAAGATCCACAACATTAACAAAAGAAATGTTCAAAACTCCAACTATATTTGTTTTCAAAAACCTAAAGTTTACCAAATCAAATTTTTCTTTTAGATCTACTAGTACAAGACTTGGATCTATAGCTTTTGTGATAGAAAAATGAAAAAAAACATAATCAAAGAACATAGTGCCTCATGGTCTAAATTGAAGGGAGGGGAAAATAATTTTTTTTCATGATAAACTATACATCAATAGAAGGAGGATAATTTGAAGAGAGGATTTGATTCACACAACTTGATCAAAAGGTGAATGGATTTGAGGCTAGGAAGAGATGTTTTTTTTAAGTGTTTGATTACTAACACTTGTAAGAAGTAAGAGAGAAGGGAGATGAATTTGTGGTATTTTTTCTTAAGTGAGAGTGGGAAAAAATAAAATGAGTTAATGGAGGGAGGTTGGGCGAAATTGGGGAATAAAGAGGGACATAAATTTTTTCATTTACCAACTCTTACTACACCAAAAAAGTACTCTTAAAAAATCTTACTATGTGAAGAAAATATCTAGATATTTAGTTAAACACATTATTACACCATTTAATCACTCTTACACATATCTCATCACTCACTTCTCAATCTACTTTAGTAAAAATATCTATTTTCGTCGCAACTCAATTAACATATGATATTAATAGTAATGTACGGCGTCGTAAAATATTTGTCGATCATAATTCATCTGTAATTCGATTAAATTATTTCACGATAAATAATTTTAACCGAGTCTCCAAAAATATTTTCCAACATCTTACTAACTCGTTACTTCCTATCTAATCTTTCTTACACAAGACATTCTAGTCCACACAAAAAAGGAGAGTGAGATGACTTATTTTGGTTCTTACAAAGTATTACTACATAGTAGGAAAATGTCTAGACATTTTTACTCATCCCTTATAAAATATTAATATCCTAAAAAATATCTAGACATTGTGTGAATTTAAGTCACCTCATCTCACCTAATCTCCAAATTAGTTCTTAAACGAGTCCCATATCATTCCACCTACTATTCCACAAATTGAATTATCTAGTCTTAGTGACTTGGTATTCAACAGAAATGCCCTAGCAATGTGCTGCCTTTACATAAACCCTTCCTAATAATGTCATCCTTGTGGCCTCAACCGTCGTCAATCTCCAATTCTATCACAACACAAATCTATAACATATTCTACTTATATGAATGATCACATATAGTATATAACGAATCACTGTTATCATAAATAAAAAATCACCATTAGACATTGCATAGTCCATAATCTCAACTACACATATCAAATAAATTAACATCAATATCATCGTGACAACAAAATCCTAATATGAATTAGTAAGCTTAACACCAATCAATTATCTTTAACTAATTTAAAAATATTGGTGTTTGGAACTCTATATAGCAAGAATGGGTAGAGGAACTAGTTTAAAAATATTGGTGTGATATTCCCTTTCTTTTATCTCTTTACTTTCACAATTTTATGTTCAAGTTAATTTTGTTCTTGGTGTTGGGAAATGATTAAAAATGTTTTCTATTTTGAACCCTATTCACGATTTTGAATGTTTTGCTAAAATCTATTTTTCAAAGGTGTCATTAATCATGAATTGTGTTTAAATTGAGTTTTCATTGTTTAAGTTTTCTACACTAGTGCAATTTTATGTTATTACATCTATGATTTTAGATCGGTTGTTATATACCCAATCTAATAAATAGGCGGTGGCAAATTTGTTATTATTTCTTTGATTTGTTAGATCTGTTATATTAAACCCGTTCTAATAAGCATGATAAAAAAATTGTATAATTTATTAGATCTGTTATATTAAACCGTTCTAACAAGTATTGTTTTAAAAAAATTGAATGATTTGTTAGATCGGTTATATTAAACCGTTCTAACAAACATCTTAAAAAAAATTGAATGATTTGTTAGATCTGTTGTATTGTTATATTAAACCGTTCTAACAAATATTTACACAAATAATGGTATGATTTGTTAGATCTGTTATATTAAACCGACCTAACAAGCATATTAAAAAAAAATCTAATGATTTATTAGATCTGTTTTATTAAATTGATCTAACAAGCATATTAAAAAAATCTAATGATTTGTTAGATCTGTTTTATTAAACCGATCTAACAAGCAAATTAAAAAAAATCTAATGAACGAGCGATTGAAATCAGAATCATTATCCGTTTTATGAGTGGTTTCATCATTGATAACGATGGAATCACAAGGTAAGAAACAAGCTCATTTCTCCATCTCTATCACTCATCTCTCTAATTTCTCATTTCAATTTTGAACTAAATCGAATTAGCGATTCTTATTCATCATTTTTTATCCAGGTGGTTTAAGGGACACATCAATGGTAGTGGTAACACTAGATTCCGATGAAGTATACATCATCGTGAGTATTTTCACTCGAACGGACACTCGAGTTCTTTACGTAGATCCAACCACCGGTATCCTTCGTTACGAAGCAAAACGAGGTTTCGATCTATTCAATTCGCAAAAAGAAGCTTACGAATTCGTCACGAATGGATCGCGATGCAGTTGCAAGAGCAGGATTCTTGGTAGAGCTATATTAGGTTACGCTGCTTTGGGTAACTTCGCTTTTCTCCTTATCGCTACGAGGTTAATCGCTAGTATTCCGAATCTGCCCGGTGGAGGTTGCGTGTACACGGTGGGTGAGAGTTAGTGGATCAAGATTTCGCTGCAAAACGCGCAGTCTTAGGGGAAAGGTGAGGTGAAGAATATTCTTGAATTGGCGGAGCTTGATATTGATGGGAAGCATTATTTCTGTGAGACGAGAGATATTACTCGCCCTTATCCTAGTCGAATGCCGGTTAACCAGCCTGGCCCGGAGTTTGTTTGGAATGCGTGGTTTTCTACACCTTTTGTTAATGTTGGATTGCCAACTCATTGTGTCACTCTCTTGCAGGTTTTGTGATTTCTTCTATTTGCGTTTCAGTCTCTACGTGCATAATATAAGAGCAAATAGTCAATTCGGTTTCTAAAATTGTAGAACTGCATCAACTTTGTCATCAGTGTTATCAATTTTTCAAAATTATCTTTAGAATTGTAAAGCGTCAATCAAGTTTGTCCTTTCGACTGAATCTGTTGTATATCAAATGCATCTTTGACATTACCAACCAAATGTTGTTATTAGTTAGTCCCTGCGAATATCAATGTAGGGACGAAATTACAGGGTTCATTCTGAAATAACTTATTTACAGTCCCTAAAGAAGTTGCATGTCCATTTTGCAACAAGGTTAAAGGTAGAAGTAATTTATTTAATTTTTGGGAATGATTTTTCCTTAACATGATTAAACGTTTGGATTTAATTGAAAAGTGAACTAATGTGTTATTCATTTTGAAATTTGAATATTTCTGTTGCATGTTTGTTAATTTGATTAGATGGATATTGATTTGAATTTCCTAATTTTTTAGATTGATTTTTTTTCTCTCCGGCTTTTCTAGATTATTATGATATTTCGTATAGAGTGGATCTGTGTATTGACAGAAGATGGATCCATTTTCGTTAAAAATACTATTTAAATTATAAACTATTTTATATACATAAATAAATAATAAATTTAATTTATATTTTTTGGATATGAGTACATATTTGGAATATAGTGCGAGAAATAGAGCTTGTGTTCTGGTTGTGTCTTCTCGTCGGAGGCAATGGAAGACGCTGGAAGTTATCGGAACTCTGATAACCTATCGCAAAAGATTGTTGACGTCGCTGCTGGTGAATCACACACTCTTCTTCTCACTGGTAATAACTCAACTCTATTTTTTGTATATCTGAAATGAAATGAACACAAATTGTGGAAATTGAATTCTCACACTACATATTTGTAATTGATTGAGGTTTGAATTTTGTGGTAGGAGATGGCACTGTGTACTGTTGGGGTAAAGGAATGTTTGGACGCCTTGGACTTGCTTCTCAAAAAGATGAACTTTTTCCAGTTAAGGTCATTTTTGGAAACCCTAATGAAACTAGAGACTGTGTTAAAATATTGGGAATTGTTGCTGGTGCTTATCATAGTCTTGCTCTTGCAGGTTCTGTTAAACTTTTTTTTTTGTGAATTTTATAGCTAAATTATTGTATCTTATGCTCCATAACATTTCCAACTGCATGACCTCTTGCATTTATGATTTCATTTCCATTGTTATTCTTGGTGCACGACTTTGATAGCCAGGGAGAGGGATTTGAATATCATATTCATTTTATGGTAACTCAAACCTAAATAGTGTAATTATTGATAACCATATTTATTAACCTCATTATGATCAACATAAACATGTATTTAGATTCATGTGCTGCTAGCTTGTTAAACAGACATGAAACACCTCAAGTGTTATACATATCTAATACTTCAATCTCTTTGTGTATTGACAGAATATGGATCTGTGTGGTGCTGGGGTTACAATATATGTATCCTTAATATGCTTGGGAGTCCCTTGGTTGAATTCAATTACAAATTGTTTTTACTTCTAAAAGTTTGCTGACTTTATATTACATACTAGTATCTGCATCCTTGACTACTATATGGATGGTCAACTTGGTCTTACTGGAGAGGACTCGTATGATTCCCTAGTTCCTTGGTTACTTAGCACTGGCAGTTTTCTTGAGTTGCAACCCCCTGATTCTTCAACAGACCTATTTGAAGCAGAAGGCAAAGCATCACTAAAGGTATACCATGAATTGCACTAGTTTTGTTCTAAAACATAAGCCAAGGTGACGATATCATTAACATATTTTTCAAGAAGGAGATTAAATGGTCTGATTACAAGAAGGTGCCTATTGTTACTGTTGATGGTGAACAATTGGTTGAGTCTTCAGGTGATTATTATTCTTTTTCATTTCATTTCATTTCACTTTTCTCCTCACTCAATTTTAGGGCTCTTCTCTCTCTCTTCCCCAAAACCCTTTCACAATATGACTCAAAACATGCATAGTTGCTTGGTTATAGACATCTTTATTCTTCAAAGGAGCTTGCAGTTATGCAGTGCAGGTTGTCAAACTCTGCATTATAATGATTCGAGAATATTAGTTGATTGGAGTATATATTATTTTTCAATTTTTTTTAATGTCAGTGAGTATTTGGATGGCATTTGATGTCTAGTAGTCAACTATGCTTAGTTATCATAGAGATCTCAAGAAACTCTAGTGTTGATATGCAGTATGATGTAGTTTTTGTACTGCACCAGTAGAAAAGTATAGCTAATTCGATATTTTCATATTTAAATCCCACCAGCAGAATTTTCATTTTTGTCAAATCAACCTGATGCTCTTATAGGAACTGTGTACAAATCATCTATATGTCCACACAAGAACATCTAAATATTTTCTAAGCTTCGTTTTGTTCTACTCACAATGTTCTGAATGAGTTTTAATCAACACAGAGTTGGCCATTATGGTGAGCTTGCTCCTGAGTGTGTTCACACATACTACAAGTATGGCTGTGCACTGTTATACAAGGCTCAAGAGGAAGCCAATCCTTTGGGTAATGTTCCTAAGAAGCAGGATGTGCCTCAACATGGCTCTGATAAACATGGATATGTAAATAGTGCTACGAATGCTGAATCCTCCACTGCATCTTTTCCAAACAATGCTGAGCAAGATGTGACTTCAAATAACCAGGATTCAGAAGTGGTTAATGGTCAGTGTGTTGCTTCTGGTGTTTTTTGCTTGCTTCACAAGGAATGAGAACATTTTACTAAAATTGACTTGCAAAGCATGTTTTTGACCGTTTACCGTGCTTGTTTTTGAATTTGTTATAGGCAAAGACGATAGCACAGTTTGCAAGGATGACGGTGGAAGATTCTAGAAAACTTCTACCTCGAAAGTTCTATCCGTCATGGGTGGTCTTCACTAAGAGGCAGAAGTTGAGTTCAACTTGTTAATTTGAATGTAAACTTTTACTTGCAGTACATTCAAGTTTAATTTTGATATGGATTCTGATATTAATTTTTTCATTAATGCAGTTAAATTGGCCAAATATGCAGTTAGAAAAGATGTGGTCGTTCCTTAATGAGGTACTTTACTTTGGTTTTTGGATTATCATCTTTGGGGATATATATTTTATTGGATGATGAGGCTATAGATTATTGGCTTTTGAATAATGCAAAATTGCAATGTGAAAATGCATGTAGGCAGCGTCTGAATTATTAGTTTATGCGTCCAAAAATGCATATGCTGCCTTATATATATTTTGTAGTTGCATGTAGTACTTGTGCTTGTTATTAGTTTATGTGAAAATTCAAAAACATGGTTGATTTTGGCTCATGCTTATGCTTTTGGATTCTCTTGTTCCATGATACTCATAAGTCAGAACCAAGGTGAACTGAATGTTTCATTGTTTCATTGTTGTGAAGAACCCCAGTGCTATCTTGTAGTATGTGGAATTCTTGTACATACACTTGTTTTGATGTGTTCCTCTCTTGGAGTTGTGCTGATTGGAGCTTCATAATACGATTTTGTGTTGCTGATTGCAATTGGTATGCAGCAGTATAGAAGAAAGCATTGATGGGGTGACTAAATATGCCTTTAGAAGTTTTAGGATTATTTCTAAATGTGTTCCTACATGCAGGTCCTTAAGCTTACTTCCTGCTTCTAGATAGTTAGTAATCTAATTTGGGGATAGCTTGTATCATGGGTGAGGTGACAGTGTTGCACTATGAACCTCTGCACTTTGAATGCAATGACATGAAACATGTGACTGAAGATGTTTTTCCACTAAAATTTAATCCAGAATGCTTGCCTAGAGAAAATTCAAGTCAATCTATAAAAACAAATCATTTGCAAGATAAAGGATATATGGAATATGGGTGATTTCTTATAAATTCAAGTCAATCCAGAATGCGTTGTAATAAATATAAGTTTTTATAACTCATTATCATTGATTTTTAAATGTAAAGTTTTGTATGAAGTTTTGTGTTTTATGGTTGAATGAGAAATTGTAGTTAATATAGTAAAATGTGAAACTCTATTTATGCATATGTGATGAATCAAAGTTATGAAGAAAAAAATTTAACAAGTTAATTATTTAAATCAGTTGGCTCATCAATATAATAAATCAATTTTGAATTTGATTTGTTAGATTGATTCAAATTTAACCGATCTAATAAATCAATTTTGAATTTGACTTGTTAGATTGGTTCAAATTTAACCGATCTAATAAATCAATTTTGAATGAGTTATTAGATTGGTTCATTTTAACCAATTTAATAGTTAACTATTTATTACAACGTTTGATGTTAGATCGGGCAAGTAACCGATCTAACATATACATAGGAACCGATGTAACAAGATTAAATTGTACTAGTGTATCATTAGTTGTATTCCTAAGGTCATCTCTACTAACATAATCGATATAATTGATTGAGAAAGATACTTTCTTAATGTCATTTAATAGTATTTATTTGAGATAGCGCTATAAAAGAGGTTAACATATCATAATGCCGCTCATAAAACCCTTTAATAGCATGTAAATGAGGAAGCGCTATTTTATATCTAACATTTTATAGCACTTGTTATAATATAAGCGCTATAAAAGTCTTCCGTGGAATTATTAAAATTATTTCTATAAAAAAAATGTTATTAAAAATCCGGTATTATATAATTAATTATAAATATATATTAATATGTTTATCATATAAGTGAAAATAACTTTTTATATTAAATATTTTATGTTGATTAGAGTGAAAACACTCCAATACATATGACAATAAAATCGAATAGGTAAAATAGAATTGTTATTACTAAAAGAAATTGAAACAATAAAAAAGTAAAAAATTTAAATCATCACTAATATATACTCCCTTTAAAATAAAATATAAATAAAAAGATAGTTGAAAAGTGCTATAAAAATCTTTATCTTTTGTGGAATTTATTAAAATTGTATATAACTCCTGAATTTGTAAGTGTTGCGTCACCGTTTGCTTTTAACCATTGATTTGGAAGATGTTTCCGATGTGTTCAATTGCTTATGTTGTTTAGTTGGTCCTTTTGAACCGATTTACGACCATTCTGGCTTCGTTTCTCATTCGCATGTGTGTAATCCCTACAACTCTTCACTGACGCCTAGATCGCATCAACAACAGGTATACAAAAAAATGAGGGCGGTATATAACTTAATCTTTCGCAATCTGCTTGTCCAACATATACAAAACCCAGTCTCTGAAAATAGTGTAATTATTGAATTTGGGAATGAAACCGACTCGATTATAAATAGGTTGAATTGAATTTGTGAAAAATAAAAATAAAAATATTTTTTTTATTTTAAAAATGTAATTAAATTTAAATTTTTAAATATCTTAAAAATAATAAAATTATATTATAAGATATCATTTGTTATCATGTAATACTTAAAATACATCGATAAATATAATAAAATATTTAAATCAACTAAAATAAATAATAAATTCTCAAATATAATTTAATAACTAAATTTTAATTGTACTTCATAATAAATAAATAAATAAATATATATATAACATTAATTAGTTGAATTTTCAAATTAAAAATATTAAATGAACTATTCAAACTAAATATTATTAATTTAACTAGGTTAATTCCGTAAGTTAAATCGAAATACGAGTCGTCCATGTGGGGTCTTTAAAGCAGTGTTCAATAGTACCGCTATACGTGTTGTCCATATGCAGTCTTTAAATTAAAGCAGTGTTCAATTTGAGTAAGACATCTAGGGCGGAAAATGACAATTAACTCCTCTCCTATTAAATCTTCACTAACTGGCACGGTCCAGTAGAAATATATCACCAACTATATTTCATTTTAGTATTATAGATTAAAAACTAACATGATTTCTTAGAAGAATATATTTTAGTCATGTTGCAGTACTGCCTAAACATGATATATTTCTACTTGTTGAAAATGATAATATAACGATAAAAATTAGTTAGTATAAATTGAAAAAAAAATAAAGATATTTCATACAGGAGAGATAATATATTAGTAATATTTATAAATTGAAGGTATGTTAATTGAAACATGTCTTAAAATATTGTGAAAGTTTAGAATAATTTTTAAAAACTCCGATACAATTTACCATATTTAATTATATGTAGTATAAATTTATTATAAAACTTGGAAACTAAAGAAACAGTACTATTTGAATAAAATATTAGTAACTATAATGATGTAACTAAAGACGTATTTTTTAATCTATAATGCTTATTGTAAAATCAAAATTTTCTTAATAGTGCTCTTTTTCGGTTACATTTCTTAATAGTGTGCTCTGATCTAAACTTTGTAAACAGCTTTTATTATTTTATTTATATATATATATATATATATATATATTTTGACAAATATTATTTTATTATTATTGCAGAAAGTTGGTATTTCCACTTTCGTGTGTCAGCCACGCGTTTAAGCAATATAAAAATCTCAAAAAGTACTAAAGTAGTATTTCTTGTGTAAAATAATTAAACACGCGATGTTCCCACCATGGCTGATTAAATTATTGCTTTTTCTTTTTTTTTGAAAGAGATTAAATTATTTCTTGTTCAGAGTATTATTTTGACTAAACGTAGGAATATTTTTTTGGCACGCATTCAGAATTTGTTTTGTTGGCAGACGAAATGATTTGAAATTGGTACGATGGCTCGAATTTGAATAATACACCCTACAAATATTAATATTTGTTAAATAAGTAAAAATTTAAAAATATATATTCATAAATTTAACACGCGTATTATCTTTTAATTAAAAGGCTCATAAACAATAGATCCAAAACAAAACATAAATTAATATATATTTTTTAAAATTAATAATTTGGTAGTATATACTTTATCTTTTAAGTACATGCACGCTGAACTTAAAATACACTACAAAACTTTATTTTGTAAGAGCATACGAACCTTTAATATATGGAGTGACACAATAGACACATTGATCAAACTAGATTACATTTGTACGGTAAACTAAAGACTATTAAGCTTATTCAGTATTATTGAAACACAACTTTTGACTTACTATATATATATATATATATATACATACATATATATATATATATATAATATATTGAATGAGATGAATTTTATAATAAGATCATCAGAAGATTAAATGTTGACTACACAAATCAGAAGAAAAAGTGATAAAGTGAAAAAGTCATACTCACTTTTTAAAGTGATCATATAACAACTAAAATAACTCTTAATCAAAATCATTCATGTATGATCAAGATTTAATCATCTTATTATATAACTTTTTTCATTTAACAAAAAAAAAATATATATATATATATAATAGATAATTAGAATTGAAAATAGGAAGTGTTGAAGTGAAGAGAGGGAATATATGACTTTATTGAATAAGAAAACAGAATTACACAGTAAAGTAATCCCTTAACACAGAGCACAATGCTCCTTCAGAGTGCCAAATGCTCTCTTCCTACAACATATAAATTATATTCATCTTCTCCCTGCTTTTACACACACATTACATTATATGATTATTCCCTACTAGGTAGTTATATAACTGCCAAATAATTATCCATAAACCTACTAGGCAGTTAGGTAACTGCCAAATAACTATCCATTAAATCTTCTCTTATACACTTTCCACACATGTGGCTTACTAACAGCCCCTGTAGCAGTTACTGCATCAGTAACTGCTCCCCTAACAATATCCCCCCCTACAAGAGGAAACTTGTCCTCTGCAATTGATACTTTAGTTGTTTGATGGCTTCATCTGTATCCCGCAATTCCCTTTGCACTGCTTCCACCTTAATTTCTCCAAGCAGGAACCGATTCAAAACAGGCGAAGGTCGTCCGTAAACACACTCAAATGGTGTGGTACCAGTAGACACATGGAACTTGGTATTATACCAATATTCAGCCCAAGGAAGCCACTGCATCCATTGCTTAGGCTGGTCTGCTATAAAACACCAGAGAAATGTTCCAAACATCGGTTAATCACCTTCGTTTGACCATCAGTTTGAGGATGGTATGCAGTGCTCATTCGCAGCTGAGTACCTTGCAGTTTGAACAATTCCTTCCAAAATGAACTCACAAAAATTGGGTCGCGGTCACTGAGAATGGATGCTGGAAGGCCATGCAAATGTACCACCTCCCTTGTGAAAATCTCAGCTAACAACCTTGCTGTATATGGATGCTTGAGGGGGATGAAGTGGCTGTATTTTGAGAGTCTATCCACGACAACTAGGATGGCTTCATAACCCTTAGACTTAGGGAGTCCAGTGATAAAATCCATTGATATCTCCTGCCAAATCTGATTCGGGATGTTAAGAGGTTGCAGCAATCCTCCCGGGGCAGCAGCCAAGTATTTTTGGCGTTGGCAAACATCACAAGCTTTGACATACTCCTGCACAGTTTTGATCATACCAAACCAAAACAAATTGGTAGCCAATCTTTTATAAGTTATGTACACACCAGAATGCCCCCCTTGAGGAGTTTCATGAAATTCTTGTAACATTTTAAGGATGCTCTCGGATTTCTCAGACATTACCAACCTGCCCTTATAAAACAATACCCCTTTTATATAAGAGAACCCATTCTTTACCTCCTGACCTGATATCAAATCTGTTATGATTTTGGATAGCTTGGAATCTTTATGTACCTCATCTACCAATTGCTTACTTCCTAACCAAATCGGTTGATGAATCATAGTGATCAATTCAGGTCCTTCATTAACGCGAGAGAGGGCATTAGCACCCTTGTTTTCTAGCCCCGACTTATAGATTATGTCAAACTGATACCCCAATAACTTGGCTACCCAATTTTGTTGGTCAGGAGTGGTTATTCGCTGTTGAAGCAACTGTTTAAGACTCTTGTGGTTGGTGCACAACTTCCTCCCTAAGAGGTACAGTCGCCAATGTTGGATAGCAAGTGCTATTGCCATCAACTCTTTCTCATAGGTGGATTTGGCAAGGCTCCTCTCTCCCAAAGCTTTACTGAAGAATGCTATAGGTTTGCCCTGTTGAATCAAAATGGCTCCAATCCCCATACCTGATGCATCACTCTCTGTGAAAAACTCTTGTGAGAAATTAGGGAGTGCCAAAATTGGTGTAGTAGTGAGTTGAACTTTGAGCTCCTCAAAAGCCTTGTGCGCCTCATTGCCCCAATTGAACCCCTCTTTTTTTGTCAATTCAGTAAGAGGTTTTGCAATCTTGCCATAGTCTCTTATGAACTTCCTATAGTAACCCGTGAGACCAAGAAATTCCTTCACCCCCTTAACATTCTTTGAAACATGCCACTCTTGCACACATTGAACTTTATTGAGATCCACAGCCACACCTTCCTTAGAAATTATGTGGCCTAGGTAATCAATTTTGGCTTGAGCAAATGAACATTTTTTACGGTTAGCCACTAATTTATGTTGCTGCAGCACCTTCAAAACCTCTCTCAAATGCTTCATATGGGACTCCAATTTGAACTATAGATCAAAATGTCATCAAAGAACACTAATACAAATCTTCTTATCATTGGTTTGAAAATATCATTCATTAAAGATTGAAATGTGGAGGGTGCATTCATCAAACCAAAAGGCCTTACCATGAATTCGTAGTGGCCCTAATGAGTTCTGAATGCAGTCTTGTGGATGTCTTCCTCCTTCATTCGTACTTGATGATATCCGGATTTAAAATCGAGCTTGGTGAAATATTTGGCACCATGTAGTTCATCCAAGAGTTCCTCAATAACTGGAATAGGGAATTTATCAGGGATAGTGACCTTGTTCAAAGCTCTATAGTCAATGCACATCCTCCATGTGTTGTTTTTCTTCTTCACCAAAATTATCGGGCTAGAATATGCGCTCTGACTAGGTCTGATTACCCCGGACTCCAATAACCCTTGCACTTGCTTCTCGATCTCATCTTTGTGATGATGTGGGTATCAGTAAGGCCTTACATTCACAGGTCCTTTTCCTTCCTCTAGACAAATAGCGTGATCTTTTCCCCTTCTAGGAGGTAGCCCCCTGGGTTCACTAAAAACTGCAGCATAGCATTCCAAAAGCTCTTGCAATTCCCTACTCAATTCATCGTTTAGTTGCTGTCCTTACTCAATGTTCTTATCATCAGCCAGCAAAAGTATCTCTTTGGATAATAGTAACCCATCCACTAATTGTTTACACTTCCCCAACAAACTTTGCAAGGCCATGGGTTGCTCGGCAGCACCTCCTCCTTCTCCGAATTGGACCCATTGTCCCTTCAATTTAAATTCCATCACTTTCTCCTTCCAATCCACCCACATTCTCCCTATTGTTTCCAACCAATCCATCCCCAAAACTAAGTCCACCTCTTCTAAATCAAACATAACAGCTTCAATGGTGAATTTAGTAATCCCAACCTCAACTTCAATATCAGGACATTTTCCCTGTGTGGTAGTTTGAAATCCATCACCTAATTTGATACTCATTGTTTCAGTTTGCTTGATGGGCCAACCAAGTGCTTTTACCAATTTCCCAGCAATGAAATTGTGAGTAGCACCACTATCAACCAAGAGTAAAATGGGCACTCCATTGATTTTAGCCTTTAATTTCATGGTCCTTGATCTCTTTTTTTCAATCTCAGTAATATTTCTCAAAGACATGTTGCTGTACTCCTCTTCATTTTCGACTTCATCTTCTTCCTTCTCATCCTCCATGACTTTGGCCTCACAATCTCCTTCATCAGGTTCATCTATCACCATTACTTTAAAATGACTGTTAGGGCATTGATGTTGGGGGTGATAATTTCACCCACACTTGTAGCATAGCCCTTTCCTCCTTCTTTCCATCAACTCATGATACAACAGGTGCCTAACCCTTTTGTCTCGAAGCATATCACGCTTGGAATCACCCCTATTATCATTTTTTGGTTTAGACCCATTTCCATTTTCCTTGTTAGACTTCCCATAACCCGACTCTAAACGAGGCCCACTAACATCTTGTGTGTTCACCCGATTGAAAACTCCTCTCGATCCACTCCTTTGGTTGGCACTACACATCCCGATCCAATTTGGTTTCTTCTCCGAAAATTCCATCTCAACAGCCCGTACCATGTTCATCAATCTTGAGCACGAGACTGGCCCCATCGCTATCATACTCCTCAATCGCTCCATTATTCCTTCTCGAAGACCATGTAAGAAGTAACCCAAATATTGTGAATCGGGTATTCGGTCCACTTGCACCACTAGCCTATCGAAATCTTTGATGTATTCTTCTACACTTCCTTCTTGCTGAATCGAAGAGAGTTGTTCGAACAAATTTCCTTCTCCAATCCCTCCATAACTTTCAAGTAAATAGGGGAGTTCCACCTTCTTCACAGATTGACGAAATTCATCAAGGGTTTCACTCTGCATTTGTTGGTCGTTCCTCTTCGAAGTTTTTGAATATCCACTCTTCTCCGCAAGACTTTGGGATATGAGCAACACAAGTTTTTCCTGATCCTGAGCGGCTTGAAATCGCATCTCTGCCAAAGTTTGTTTGAGTGATGCAACTTCTGTCTCCAACTCATTCACCTTTGTTTCCATCTTCTTTGGTGGCATTAGTTCAATTCAATTCGCTGGTATTTGGTTTCTCTCTCTCTTTCTCTCTCTCTCTCTCCAATTAAATGATCCGGCAGGTCGGACCAATTAATAGATAATTAGAATTGAAAATAGGAAGTGTTGAAGTGAAGAGAGGGAATGTATGACTTTATTGAATAAGAAAACAGAATTACACGGTAAAGTAATCCCTTAACACAGAGCACAATGCTCCTTCAGAGTGCCAAATGCTCTCTGTCTACAACATACAAATTATATTCATCATCTCCCTGCTTTTACACACAAATTATATTGTATAATTATTCTCTACTAGGTAGTTATGTAACTGCCAAATAATTATCCACAAACCTACTAGGCAGTTAGGTAACTGCCAAATAACTATCCATTAAATCTTCTCTTATATACTTTCCACACATGTGGCTTACTAACAGCCCATGTAGCAGTTACTGCATCAGTAACTGCTCCCCTAACAATATATATATTTGAAAACTGACACGTGAAGTAATTATAAAAACAACCCTTATATTACTTTTAATTTTTATACATTCATTTAATACTCTATTTTTTCTATAACTTTCTCCTTCTATCAAACCACTTATATATTACATTATTCTCTCAATTTCTTTTTTACTTATAACGTTGATGTGTTTGAGTGTATACTAAATATTTTCCTTATAAAAAATGATAAGAGGAGACATTCTAAACAAAAATTGAGGAATATAAAATGTTCACGTTTGAAAAGATTCAAAATGAATGGCACCAGCTGTGAAACATTGAACACAAGAAATGGCATTAACTAATTAATTGATTAATGTACGTGATAAATTGATTAATTAAGTGTATATCATGTCTTTTCGATGTTGACATTATGAGCATATGATTTTGCAAGTTTAGGTCACTATCCACCTGCTAACTATTCTCTTTAAAATAAAATATAAAAATAAATTAAAAAATTAATATATCTATTATAAATTAAAATTAATCATATTAATTTTTTTTAATTATTTTTGTATATATTTTATTTAAGAGTAGTAATAAATTTCTAATAAGAAAAGATAATTTTTCGATATCCAAGAAAAAACAGAAATATTGATATCGGTATAAAACAATCCATCTAAATTTTAAATTTGTTAAAAAATAATTAATTATAAAAATGCGATATCAAATGATTAATTATTTGGTATTATAGTCAACCAAACTCTAAAGGATCCTAAAGTTGGCCAATAAATAAACGGCATTGCAATTAGTTAGCAAGTAAGATAAATTTTCCTTATGTTGCATATTAGTTTTCTTCATTTCTTCTATCACTAAAGTTTTTTGTGTTTAAATGCACATGTTTTGGGAATTGTGATATTTATTTTATATAATTAGACTCTTATACCATCAAAATATTAGTAATAAAACTTTCAATTTTTTATAAGAAATAGAGAAAATCAGTATATTAGCACATGTTAATACCTAATATTATAAGATAAGGTTTTTCTATATGATATATATATATATATATATATATATATATATTAACAAGAGTACAAAGGTAACGGTTATTATTATTATTTTTTATTTAGAAAAGATAGTAAATACCACCAAAATTAATTAACTGCGATATTCTAGATTCTAATTCGAAACATGTTTAATTTAACAATATTTCCGTTTGTCCATTGAACTAAGACTAATTAATGATTCATTATTATCTTTTAATGTAGCCTTTCAGTTTTATAGTACCTTTTATTCATTTTATCTTTTGATATAGCCTTTCATTTTCTATGTATCGGTATATTAAAGAAAGTTATTCACTCTGATCCATAATAATTGTCACATTTATATAAAAATTATCTCAAAAAAATTGTCGTTTTTTATTTCTAATGCAACGTTAACATTTTGTTTACCAATTCAACTCTCTAATTAATACTATAGGTATTACTCTCAATTTATAATCACTTATTTTACATTTATGATAATTTGAATCGACTAATAATATGTAAGAATAATTTGATAAAATTATTCTTCTCTCTATTACATTTATCATATTTTTTTAATCTATATGAAATAATCAAATGCGACAATTATTTTGTGATTAATGGAGTAAAAGGTTGGGGTGACCATGGCACCCATGAGCCACCCTTGGCTATGCCGAGTTATTTTAGGGCGGAGGTACTATTCTAGGTAGATGCTTTTCTGATCCTCATAATTCTCGATATTTTATCGGATTATAGAACTCGATAGTAAAAAAATCAATTCAATAACTAAAAAATAGAATTAACCATTTATCGAAAATTCTAATCCGTACGATATTTCTTTATATATTTTGAGTAAATATTACATGATGGAGGAACAACCGCCCAACTCTATATGTCAATAGCCAAATGGAAGAAACGACAATACACCAAATATAACAACCCAACATTAAAAATTAATGTATGATAAGTGCATGATAAATTTTTTTTGACAATAGAAGTGCATGATAAGTTAAATGGGAAGTGTTGACATGAAAACATTTTCTTGTGAAATGCGCATTATCAAACAAGATTGAATAATAATAATAAAAGCATGCATGTATATATTCTTTTCCATTCCATTAGGATAGATTTGAATAAAGCCTTGAAGTTTAATATTTTCCAAGGGAAATAATGCTGAGAGCATAACAATTTAGCTCACAAAGTCACGATTCGACAACATCACGCTTCCGTTGTAATTTTTCAAAATGAATTAGTCATATCAGTGAAGTTCTGAAATAGATAATTGTTTTTATTCATTTTTACTAATGTTAAGATAAGAACACACCCTCTAATTATTATTATAAGAAAAAAAAAATATACATTATATCTTGATCAAAATTAGAAGTAAATATTGAAGCATTTTATGGTGTTATTTTTAATATACCCTTTAATTAATTGAAAAACATTTAATACAGATAATTAGATATTTGACATTAAAAAAATAATTTAATAAAATATAAATTATATTTTACATTAAATTTAAAAAATTAATTGTATATAACTAATTTTTTTAGTATTTATGAAAATAATTTTTTCTTCTTAGAACAGTGACCGAAGGGAATATATGAAAATTTAATCTATGTTAGAGATAACCCCACCTATATGGAATGGAGTTTTTTTTTTTAATAATAAAAAGTTTATATGAGTTGAGTTTCAAAAACTTAGTAGGGTTAAAGTAAAAACCTCAAGACTCAAAGAACGCTGAATGTGTTTATAGATCACCCATTAAATATGTCTTCATATTGATTGTGGGAGTTAAATTTATAATTTTAAGAATATAAGTCAACTCTTTATCAACTGAACTAATCTAAGACCGCTCTATAATGCATTATATACATGGTGTCCAAACGTTAGTTTAATATAATAATTAAGCCATTAATGGGTCAAACTAGTTTCGTGTGATGCAAGTATTCTTCCTTTTGTATGGTTATGATATGTTATATTTTGGAATAAATATGTCATGTAGATGTTTGTTGAGTATTAAATTGACTTATGTTTGGTACTGATTATAATTTTTTCAAAATTTTAAATATTTTTCTATTTTCACTAGTATTATAATCTATTGCAAAATTTGCGCTTAAGATAATAAAGTATGTATGATTATGATAATAGAATGAGAAGTGTATCATTATTGTGTTTAGTTTTTGCTTGATATTCCAAGGAATCAAAATTTATTTAGTTTAAAATAGATCAAATAAATATAGAGAAAAGCTTATAGTTATTGTTAATTGTTTTCCATTTGGTGTAAATATGCATTTGATACATGTTACTTTTTTCTTTTACTTCATGTAAAAAAAAATATTTTTATTACAAATATGCCACATTTTGTTTTTGATTTGTTTTATTTATTTTAATTTATCCAAACTTTGTTGGTATATATCGGCATTGGTTCATGTAATATGTAAATATTAAATTTTAGTAATTCCTCTAATAATTCAATATAACGACACAAAAAATTACACACATATCCCAAAGATTATTTGTAATATAAACAAATTTTGTCATAACTAAAACTAAACAACAATAATCAAAAGAAAAAAATGTGGAATATTTGTAAGAACGAAAAACAAAAACAAAATTATAAGGATTAAATAAAAAAAAATATTTTATGGGATTATATGCATATTTAAGCCTTTCTATTTTGGGAATAGCATTGTCCCACTCTCTAACATGAGAATATTGTGAAACATGTGTTAATTTTAAAATGATATGTGAGATTGATATTTATAAGCCATACCAAAATAGAAATGTTATATTTTCAACTCACTTTCTTGAGGATGTTTGTAATAACCTAAAAACAAACATGTTGGAACCAAGTTGGTTCTTACAATTAAAGTTTTGATGTTAACAAAAGTATTTTATGAAAATAACATATTTGACTTCGAAGAAGAATGCAAAAATAAGAGGATACCACTAGAGGATAACGTCACCAGAGGATGATGTTACCAGAAGATATTACCAGAGGATACCAGAAGATGTCATCAGAGGATACCAAAAGATGTCATCAGAGGATACCATAGGATATCACCAGAGGATCCCATCAGAAGCAAAAATTAGAGGATGTCATCAAAGACAAATATAAGAGGATATCATCAAAGGTAAGAATCAATGACATCATCAGAGGATATCATTCGTGGTCCAGATCAGAAGGAAATATGGTCCAGAAGAAGACATGGTCCAGATCAAAAGGAAACATGGTCCAAAAGAAGACATGGTTCAGAAGATAACATGGTCCAGATCAAAGGCAAACATGGTTCAGAAGATAACATGGTCCAGATAAGAAGATAACATGGTCCAAATCAGAAGATAACATGGTCCAAATCAGAAGCAAACATGGTCCAGAAGATAACATGGTCTAGATCAGAAGAAGACATGGTGCAGACTTGGTCCAGATCAGAAGAACACACGGTCCATATTTAAAACGTGATTCAGATTCGTAGAAGACTTGATTCAAATTCGAAGAAGACTTGATTGGAATTTTGAAAGATATATGATCAAAGTTTTAAGTAGATTTGATTCAAAAATCAAAGAAGACCTGATAGAAATTCGAAGGAGATATGAGCAAAGAAGATTTGGTTCGAAATTAAAAAGAAATAGAATCAGGTTAAAAGAATTTTCAAAGCAAATCTAAGCAAGAGACATCTCGAAATTAAGCTTGGACAAAGCCCATATCTCATCTATAAAAGGATGCTTCAGGCAGTAGAAGAAAGCATCGAAAACACAAGAACTCAAGCTTCAAATTCAAAGTCATCCGAGAGTTCAAAAGAAAGAAACACTTGTGTGCATGACCAATATTTTCTAAGTTATTTTTAGAGAGTGAGAATTAGTGCAACAATTAGCTTTCTAGAAGCAACATTACAAAGTTCCAAACCCTTGTAATCAAACCCGATAGTGGTGTGAATTTCTCCTTCAATCTGGGGTTGTCAGATTGGTAGGAGAAGACTTGACTTGTAGGGTCAAGGTGTTGTTATTCCTCAAAAGTCCGTGGTTGTCAGGTTGTTTGAGAAGACTTGGCTTGTAGGGTCAAGGTGTTGTTATTCCTTAAAAGTTTGGGGTTGTCAGACTGTTTGAGAAGACTGGCTTGAAGGGTCAGGTGCTGTAACTCAAAGTTTTGAATTAGCGGATTAAAGCCTTCTGAATGAAGAAACTGGATGTAGCCAAGTTAATGGTGAACCAGGATAAATCTTTGTGTTCTTATGCTGTTATTATCCGCTGTTGAGTCTGATTATTTATTCATCAAGTAATTCACATCAACATTCCTCAAAACAGCAAAAAGAATTCAATTTTGGCAAACACAATTCAACCCCCTTCTCGTGTTTGCACCTTTAATTGGCATCAGAGCTCGGTCTCAAGGATGAGCACTTTATAGTGTTTGAGAAAAGATCCAAGGGTTAAACATGTTTGTATTCAGTGAAGAAGCTGCTGGAGGAAACATCAACAATCCACCTCTGTTTGATGGGGAACATTTCGAGTATTGGAAAGACATGTTGATGAGTTTCTTTATTTCACAAGATCCTGAACTTTGGGACTTGGTAGAAGATGGTTATATTGCTCTAGAGGATGCTGATGGTGTTGAAATTCCCATAAAGGATATGGATGCTGACCAGAAGAAGATGTATAAGATGCATCATAAATCTAGAACGTTCATGATAAATGCAATCACCTTCAAGGAATTCGACAAGTGCACCAACAAAGAGACATCAAAGAGTATCTATGATAGTCTGACTCTGACTTATGAAGGAAGCAAGCAAGTTCAAGAAGCAAAGGCCAATATTCTAGTCAAAAAGTACGAGCTGTTCAAGATGGAAAAAGATGAAGACATTGAAGCAATGTTTTCCAGATTCCAGTCTCTGGTCTCAGGATTAAAGGTACTCAAGAAGAACTACACTACTACTGATCACGTGAAGAAAATTCTTAGAAGCTTGCCAATCAAGTGGAGACCAAAGATCATTGCCATTCATGAAGCAAAGGATCTGAATACTCTAAAGCTGGAAGAATTAATCAGCTCCCTCAAATCACATGAAATTAAGCTTGAAGAAGATGAGCCCAAGAAGAAGAACAAAACCCTAGCTTTGAAATCCAAGCAGAAGAAGGTACTAAAAGCAGAAGCAGAATCAGAGATAGTGATTATGATGATTAGAAACCAGAGGAAGAGGAAATTGCTTTCATAACTAGAAAGGTGCTAAAGATGTGGCACAATAGAAAGAAGAAATTTCCGCAAAGGTATTCCAAGCATTCCAACAGAGGAAAAGACGAACATGACAAGAAGAGCATCATCTGCTATGGATGCAATGAACCTGAACACATCAAGTCAGAATGTACAAACTTGGAGAAAGGAAAACACCAAAAGAAAGACTCCAAACCCAAGAAGAAGAATTTGATGGCTACATGGGATGATTCTGATGAATTGTCTAATGATGAAGAAGCAAATTTTGCTATGATGGCTCACATCAACTCTGCCTCTGGATCCAACACAGACTCTGACTCTGGAAGTGAATCAGAAGATGAAGAAGCAAAATTAGCTATGATGGCTCACATCAACTCTGCCTCTAGATCCAACACAGACTCTGATTTTGGAAGTGAATCAGAAGATAAAGAAGCAGAATTGGCTTTGATGGCTCACACCAACGCTGCCTCTGGATCCAGCACAGATTCTGATTCTTGAAGTGAATCATCAGATAAAGAAAAAGAGGTATTTTTTTGAATTCACCCGATCTGATTTAATTACTGCAATGAATGGTATTTTAAATGTCAATAACAAATTGCCTTTAAAACTAAAAACACTTAGGGAGGAAAATAAAATTCTAACCAAAGAAATCAATGTTTTAAAGAATCAAAATGCAGAATATAAAACAGAAAATGCAACTCTTAAAAGTGATATTGCTAAACTTAAGGCTGAAAACCTAACTCTAAAAAGTAATATTTGTTCAACATCAAATGAAAATACTGTATGTAATTCTGATATGCATGAACAAGTATTACAAGATTTTATTGCTAATGGTATGGAAAGAAGCAAATATGCTTCTATGATCTATGGAGTTAGTAACAATGGTAAAAGAGACATAGGATTTGATGAATCTGTAATTGTAACTAAACCTATTTCCTCTGATGTTTTATGTGTTGTTTGTGCTAAGAAAGGTCACTCAAAATTGTCTTGTCCCATGATAAAATCAAGGAAAGACAAGAAACCTTTCAAGACTAACAAACCAGGACCCAACAAGATTTGGGTACCTAAAAACAAAATTATCTTTGTTGCAGATATCCTCAGAAATGAAGTTGTAACACCAATCATGGTACCTAGACAGTGGATGCTCGCGACATATGACAGGAGAAAAGTGTATGTTCCAAGAACTAAAACCTCGAGCATAGGAGGGACAATGACTTTTGGAGGAAAGCAAAAAGGCCAAATCATTGGTCAAGGCACGGTTGGTAATGGTACTTCTCCTTCTATTAAAGATGTCTTGTTAGTTAAGGGTCTTAAGCATAACTTAATAAGTATTAGTCAATTACGTGATAATAATTATGATATTATATTTAATCAAAATACATGCAAAGCAATTAGTCAGAAGGATAGATCTGTTCTCTTTACAGGTCAGAGGCAAAACAATATTTATAAGATAAATCTGTTTAGTCTAGAGAAACAAAAGGTTAAGTGTCTTATGTCAGTAAATGAAGAGAAACTAATTTGGCACAAAAGATTAGGTCATGCAAACCTTTGATTAGTTTCAAAATTGAATAAACTTCAACTGGTGTAACAATCAGCTTTCCAAAAACAACATTGCAAAGTTCCAAACCCTTGTAATCAAACCTGATAGTGGTGTGAATTCCTCGTTCAATTTGGGGTTGTCAGATTGGTAGGAGAAGATTTGGCTTGTAGGGTCGAGGTGTTGTTTTTCTCAAAAGTCTAGGGTTGTCGGGCTATTTGAGAAGACTGGCTTGGAGGGTCAGGTGTTGTAATTCAAAGTTTTGAATTAGTGAATTAAAGCCTTCTGAATGAAGGAATTGGATGTAGCCAAGTTAATGGTGAACTAGGATAAATATTTGTGTTCTTATGCTGTTATTATCCGCTGCTGAGTCTGATTATTTATTCATCAAGTAATTCACATCAACATTAATCAAAACAGCAAATAGAATTCTATTTTGGCAAACATAATTCAACCTCCCCTTCTCGTGTTTGCACCTTCAAAACACACCTTTAATTTTGATATATCTAAATAAAAATTTATCTCACAGCTGATTACTCTAAGAAATAAGAGTTATTTACCAAATTTGAATAATAATTTGTTTGTTTTTGGAGTTGGAGTTATTAGAATTTTAATTTTAAATATAGGAATTTTGTATTTTAATGTGGATGTCATTTATGTTTTCTTTTAGAAAAATTAATGTTTGGTGTATGATTTTGTAGGAAGAAGATTTGAACAAATATCTAAGAATCAAAATGATATAGGAAATTGCTGCAGCAATTCAAGCAGATTTATGTAGGTCTCAATTGCATTCAACATTTATTCTAAGGCTTTAGGACACCCCCAATATTAAGAGGCGTCAAAAGGTAAGACAATTGGACCACTTTTACTCTGTTGGACTAAAAAAACACCTTATGAGCTAAAGGACAAAACTGGAGGTACAAGGAAGAAAGAGAAAACCAATTATCCTCTAAAAGGGAGACAAACATTTAATTAAAGAAGAATGAGTCAAACCTAAAAATTAAAACCCTAGCCGTCATTTCCTTTTTGCTTTCATCATCCACCATTGAAACTTTTATATGAATGATTCTTGCTCAATAAAGGAAACTTGCAACCAAGTTGAAGGAGGAGCTACCATAATGATAAGATTGCTAGTCAAGTAGAGGATTCCATTAGAGGATTGATAGTCAAGTAGAGTGATAGGATTGCTAGTCAAGCAAAGGATTCTATTAGCTCTGTTATTTTAGTTAGTTTTGTTATTAGTTCTGTTATGTTAGTCTGTATTTGCCAGCTGTAAATCCTAACTGAATTTAGTTCGGATAGCTAATATAAATAACAGAAAATGGGTCTTCAATAGGTAGGCAGTTAGAGAGTTAGTTGGGTGGGACTGAACTACAGGGCAATTCGATTAGTTCTCTATAACTGCAACCTCTATTCATATTCTCAGTTTCGATAATACAATCTTGAGGTTTCTTCAGCATTTCATTCAATTCTAATATACCAGTTCTATCACTGGTAATAGAGCACCGATCTGGTGCCCTGTTTTTGCATCCTTCTACTGCACATTGCATGTAGACAAGAAGCATGCTGAGAGAATTGAGCGATTGGGAGCAGGAGCATGAGGAATGGCACATTTGACTGGAGTTGGCGGAGGCACGGACCAAACATACAGAGGATCAATTGGCTGCACTCGCGGCCAAGATCGATGCCAACGGCGGCGGGACTATCCGCAGGGAAGAAGCAGAGACCAGCGGCTGTGGTGGTAGACCCCAGGGTAACTACATTGAGAGCGACCAGTGGAGGAAGCTGGAGATTCCGATTTTGTCAAGCGACAATGTGTACGGTTGGACGCACCGTTTGGAACGATATTTCGAGTTACAGAGCATTCCGAAGGAGGAGAAGATGCGTGCCACTTTGGTGGCCATGGAGGGCAGAAATGGAAGGGAAAATGTCACAAGTTGAGTTTGCATTTGCAAAGAATAGAGATTAAGAAAGACTTTTATTTGTTCACCCTACAAGGGGTGGATTTGGTGTTGGGTTTGGATTGGCTCTCCAGTTTGGGAGAGGTCAAAACCAACTTTGGCAAGTTAGAGCTTACCTTGTCTAGAGATGGCAAGTTGATTACTTTGGTTGGAGAAAAACCATCAAGAAAAAGAGCAGACGAAGACAGATCGAGGGGAAAGGTGACGGAGGTGCCAACACTGTTGAAGGATGAAGGGAGATCGTGAACGAGGCAAGTGGTGCGTCGTCCGCTGCCGAAACCTCTAGAACCGTCGGACCTTGGTTCAAGGGCAACGACTTTTCCACAACTACAGAAGACACCGACAAAGAGATCTACGACGGGGATGGGATGGGGATTGACGGAGTGAGCACGTTTCAACTTTGCTTCAGATGGAAAAGTTCTAGAGGACAGAAGAGCAGAATGGGAGTTTGGGACATTGTTAGAAAAGTTAGGCGAGTTTCTTGCGAAGGGAAAGACCACAATCCCATTCAATGCATCAGTTGTGATCATACCATGGGACCTAGGAGAACTACATTTCTCTATGACAGCTACAACTGGTGACTACTGATGGAGTTTGCTCATTTTCCCTGGGTTGCTCACCTTTGTGTTTGATAGAGGCAAATTTTTGGAGCAGATGAAAGATTGGCAGTAAAGGATATCCATTCTAGCCTTGAGGACAAGGCTGTTTTCCAAGGGGGTTTGATAGGATTGCTAGTCAAGCAGATGATTGATAGTCGAGTAGAGGATTCCATCAGAGGATTGATAGTCGAGCAGAGGATTCCATTAGAGGATTGATAGTCAAGCAGAAGATTCTGTTAGCTCTGTTATTTTAGTTAGTTATGTTATGTTAGTCTGTATGTGCCAGTTGTAAATCCTAACTGAATTAGTTAGGATGGCTAATATAAATAACAGAAACTGAGTCTTCAATAGGTAGGCAATTAAAGAGTTAGTTGGGTGGGAATGAATTGTAGAGCAATTCGGTTAGTTCTCTGTAACTGCAATCTCTATTCATTTTGCTCAGTTTCGATAATACAATCTTGAGGTTCTTCAGCATTTCATTCAATTCTAATATACCAGTTCTATCACATAACTGCTGCATAAAGCTTGTGTTTTTCATCTTTGAGTCATGATTTATGTAAATACTTAAGCTGGAATGTTATCTTTACTGTTTTGTTCCATTTCCATGTTTTAACAAAAGCTCATTACGAGCTAAACTACTTTAAGTTAAGGATTTATGAAGTACTGAGTGATGTTTATGGTTTAAGATGTTACTAGCATGTTTGCATTATTTATTCAAGTTGATTTCATGATGTCCTTAAATATGAATCTAATCACTTTAGATTTATTGCTAGTTTCTAAACTTGGAAAAGGGAAAAAAATGAATTTGCTTGTTTAATATGGATTAAGTCAAGATGTTTAGACAAGTGGCTGACATTAAATAACTAGGAATAATATTTAAGTTCATAGAACCAAATAGGAACTAAAACTGTAGCTTGGTTGGACGTGAACATAAACCCATGAATGACATTAAGCACTTGAAAACTATGATGGATAAGTTGGGAAACCCCTTAGGTCACTCTGTTCATAATGCTATGAGATTGTTATAGCATTTTAGAATCACATATTAAGTTCAATGCAGATTATATCCTTAACTTGTTTCCAAACACTGAATTTTAGATATTTGATTACTTACTTAGCTTACAATTTTAGATATATATTTCATTTTGAATTGTTAATCCAAAAATGTTACCTTTTTTATTTTGTAACATACAAGTCGAATGTGTTAGAAATATATTAAAAGTAATGACATGATCAATCATCGTGGGAACGATCTTATTTATACTATTTGTATTGGATTGTGTATACTTGCCCATTTAAAATTTGCAACAATACCAAATGCAAAAGATCTAACCTTGTGCTTATATTATGTGTTCCTATCGACTGAGAAACGTAACACACTAATTGCGGTGGGCTTCCAAACTAAAAGATAAAAATTAATTAATTAAAAGAAATAAATCAATGTGGTAAATATTTTTGTAAATACTTTTTGAACTAGAACAACTTGTGTACCTTGAACGGGTACTCCATTCCCATTGGCCATGAGCACGACCTAAAAAGAATCGGCTTTGACTGTCGTTAATCGCAAAACTCATGGATAGTGTGTGAAAATGGATAGCTACCCCGTCTATGTGGCATTTCACGTCTAACCTTTCTATTTCGCGATATTTTTTGGCACTAAACCTACTTATTCTACTATTTTTTTAATTGTGCCATATATTATATTATAGCCATGTTTCTTATTATGATCAACAAACAATGAGATGTCCCTGGAGCTAGAATTATTTATTCCACATGATTTTAAATGTATTGACCTTAAGGAAATTTTTAGGAACCGAGAATCAATCGCCTAGTTTCATTATCCGCAATTTATAATTAAACATTAACACACCTTTAACTCAGTTGGTTGTCGTTCTCGACTATTATCTTAGATTAGACTCCCTCTAATCTTAAATATAAGAAAAAGTAGAGTCAACAAAAATTGATATATTTAATTTAATTATATTTAAAACCTAATGGGATATTTAGAACTAAACAAGCCGATATCTAACTTCATCATGCTTAGTAACTAACTCTTAATTATATACCTCTTAGTAACTAACTCTTTACCTAAAAATTGAAAAGTTAAGATAAGATAAAAAAGATATATATTAAAAATTTAATCATGAAATTAAAGAAATGTCTTGTGAAGATAATGCTCAATTGTCTGCCACATTACTCAGGAAATTTGAGTTTGTATATACACAAAATGCATGGTGGTTATTGGTGAATCATTACATGAGTTGATTGTGCGGGAACGTACAGAACTTGTCCGGCTTCCACTACTTAATATGGGGCAAAGAATGAAATGTTGTTGGTGATGATAACAATTAGTGGATTGGTTGAAAAATATATTGCTTTCAGAATGGACATTAATTCATAAAGTACAAATTAGTTGTTCAAAGTAAGAACTATTTCCAAATTCATTGAGACAATTATGATTAATTTGTTGACAGCAACAAAATTTAATGGGGTGTTTTCTATATTTTCCTCATGGAAGTACAAGAAGAAAGTTGAATATATAAATGTCATACCATATTTTTTATTTTTATTTTTTAAAATCACGTATATTTTTATTAAACTCATAAGTCTAGTGCACTCTTTTTTAAAATCATGTTGTATTTGAAATGCACTCAAGGCAAGTGCACTCTTTTTACAATAGTAATGAAAAATCGAAAGCACATATATTGTACCCGAAAAATTACTCTATCTATCTTACAATAACGATTTATTTTAATTTTTTTCACACATCAAATAAGATGTATAAATTAATGAACAAGAATAGTACTTGAACTAAAGGCATCTATAATGGGGCTTCATTTCCTTGTGTTAGCTCCTTTATTAAAATCAAAAGTTAACCGAATGATATACTCGTAGCTCTCAACTATTGATTTTTTTTTTTACTTTAAACAATTATGCAAAAGAAAGAATTATGTCCTTTGTTATGAGTTTTTTAACTTTTCGAAAGAGTATAAAGTACGTTGTTGGATTTTTTATGAGCTACTAAAAAAAAAATAAACATACAAGATAAAAAGATAAATTGCGAAAAACAAATGATAAGTTTAATTGATTGTGTTTACATTGAGATGTACGATGAGTATTTATACACAAAGATAGTCTTGTTGGCCAATGCACCGTGGCCTACTAAAATCTAACCATGACTTGCCTCAATAAGCTAATCTTATAGAAAGTGCGTGTTTCTCTCTGTAGGTGGTGCTCCACGTTTGGCATGTAATTTCACCATTTCCACTCACGTTTTTCCACTCACTTTAAACCTTCATGAAAATAGTCGCTTTAGTAAGTGGTGGTTAAAAATAAGGGACATGAGTATTTATGGCTAAATTATCAATTTTCACGTGTTTTTGAGGACTTCTAGCAATCCAACAACCCTCTTGGGGCTTCTTGAACTTGAGAAAGATCCAATTGACTCATATTCGATTATTCTTAGTTCAACTATCTAGACATCGGCTAAACCCTACTCATCTATTCACTACTAGAAAAACAAGATTTAGCATCGGCCAAAAGCTGACGCTAATAGGCCAAAAGCCGATGCTAAAGTGGATTTAACGTCGGCTTAGCATCGGTATCGAGCCCAGGCTAAAACGGTCGAAGCTAATGCATAGCGTCGGCCAAATACCATCCGATGCTATATTAGCATCGACTAGGCCCACGCTAAACCGACGCTAACAGCTAAAAAAAACATCCGACGCTAATGTAGTATGTTGCCACGTCATAAAAAAAAGGTAACATTGGATGGCCGACGCTAAAGTCAATATGTTAAAGTTAGAAAACTAGTTAGCGTCGGCCTCAGCCGACGCGTAAGTCAAATTAAATTCAACGCTCTTTGTAATTTAGCGTCGGCCTCTCCGACGCTACAATCAACAAAGAAAAAGTCAACAAACTTTAAGCGTCGGCTTGGCCGACGCTACGGTTAAATAAAAGTCAACTTTATTTATATTTGAGTGTCGGAGTGGCCGATGCTAAAGTCAAAATTGAAAAGTCAGCAATTTGTTAGCGTCGGATTAAGCCCACGCTAATTTTAAATTTATTTAATTTTTTTGTTTTTTTAGCACCTGCTCAATCATATTTAAAAATTTTATGAAATAAATAATACTTCAAAAACCCCTTGCATTGACAACATAAAAAAGGCAACATAAAGTATCAGTTGTTATCATAATAAAAAATATTAACATAATATCAAATAACAAACTAGCAAAGTCACCTATTGCATAATTGTCAACAATGACTACAAAAAGTAAGCATAACTATATATGAGATCAAAGTTCTTCCAGTGACACGTCATCCAAATTATTATCGTAATGAGGATGTGAAGGAGGATGACTCGCATTAGATGATTCACCAGCTGCTTGACGGTGCAAAACGTCAATTTTATCTTAAAAAAACTGCTTTAATGCATCAAAATCATTCTCTAACTTCCTTGAACGCTCCCTAACCTCTTCGGCGACCTTGGTAGCCACCTGAACTTGGGCCACTACATCATGAGCAATTTGTTCAACTCTAATTCTAGCTGCCCTCTCAGCTTCTAAAGACATCCCAGTCATAGAATTAGAAGGATTCTGGGATTGTTGTGTTAGCGATATACACCTATGTCGGAGGTTAACAGATAAGCCTCCCGTATCATAAACTCGACCACGAGTGCGACCCCCTGCAAATTGTGTCTATAACTTAAGTATTTTCGGTCCATCTAACTCTTTAGCACCATCTACACTTGTGTCGCCAAGCTGTGTTTGTACTTCCTCCATTTCTTTTAAATGTTCCCTGATCAATGGAAAAAATTAATAAGGTAATATATGATCCAAATTCTAAAATAAATTATACAAACAAATCAAGATATAGATAACATACTAATTTACACCAATACATGTATAATAAAGGGATTGCTCATCTAGAACTCTTGGTTGATGTGTAATATAAAGAATTTGCATAAAAAATTTAGATAAATAAAGAACATACATAAGTAGATTCTGCGCGATTATCAACCCAAGCTCCATTTTTTCTCTTATGGGTTGTCAAAAATAACTCATCGGGAAGTAAATCTCTTTGAAGGTTATTGCACTACAAATAAAATCAAGATTATTGGACCACAATTAAAATAAAATCAAGACTATTGGATCACAACTCACTAGTAGATATCATAACATTAAATTGAATTAATTTTAGGTAAATGTCAATTTAATACTTACGAGCTCATGTGAAACATCAATATGAGCCTTGCGGCTTGAGGTGTAGACAACTCCACCTCTTGCTAAAGCTCGATTGGTCTTATTTTGGTTGGAGATGTTCTTGAATGATGCCCCTTCCCAATATGCTTGAAGACCAGTCCAAGCTTCCTCACCTATCCAATTAGGTCGAGTCCCTTTCTTCCTCACCTTTGTAAGCATATCAGATAGTCTTTTAGCGGCCTTTTGTTCAAACACACGTTTCACAAATTCATTATCACGAGGATCCCACGACACCTTCTCCTAGGAATAACAAAAAGTATATATGTAGGAACTACTATCAACAAAATAGATAACACAATTCTCCTTATATATGCTACAAAGACGAATTGAACATATAATTATATTCAACTGTTTATCGCAAATTTTTCAAACCAATCTTGTCTAATAATGTCAGTGGTTGCACTTCAACCATAGATAGGCTCACGAAACTATTTTTGTATGACATACGTAATGGCATATGCAACTACGTTGCTGGGACTAAGTCTGCATTAATGTATTGAGGAAAGAAAGTATTAAGTAAATAAAATGAGTCTACACTTATGCTTCTAGTATAATTCATGGCATTTTGTTGATTGGTGCTGAGAAAATAAGCGATGATGTAACTTACCCTTTACCATAAGGTCGTATAATGACTTTTCCATTATCATCTGTCACAAACACGAGATGAGGAACGTTCTGGTGACCCACTTCCTCATCCTCTTGGTTGTGGTCCCCAATTTCAACCCTATCGTCATGATCATTAGAAGTTTGTTGCACATTCTTCTCTACCAAAGTCTCACGTGGGGAATGTTGTGAAGAGGCCCCAAAGTCTAAAGACTTAAACCTGGAGTCAGCATAAACACAAATACCTTAGGGTGGAATGATAACACCTGGGTGGAATGACAACCCAATTCTATCGGCTTCTTCTAGAATCATTCTCATCGAGTTTTCAGCATTCGGTACACCAATTCTTCCTCTAAAGAGCATGATCCCATCTAAAGTGATGGAAAAGTCTGGTTGAGTTATCTTGGACTGTAACTCTCTATCATACTCTTGAGCTTGCCTAATCCTATCATGAAGATCAGAAGAGATTTCTAAAGAATATAGTAGGATTCCTGCATCTAATGGTATCATGTTTAGGTTAAGGTTACTAAAGTCTTCTAATAAGCTCATCTCATCAACCATCATGTGGGCTACAGGGAGTAGTTTTCAACTTAAGGCATCAGTGACCTCATTTGCTTTATCCAGGTGATACTTTAACTCAAAATCACAGTCTTTCGAAGACTCCATCCACCTCCTCTACCTCATGTTCAATTCCTTTTGGTCAAACAAGTATTTTAGGCTCTTGTGATCACTAAAAACTTCAAATTTAGCTCCATATAAATAATGTCTCCATATCTTTAAGGCAAAAAATATGGATGCTAACTCAAGGTCATGGGTAGGGTAGTTTACCTCACAGGGTCTTAGTTGTCTAGAGGCATAAGCTGCAACTTTATGGTTTTTCATTAACACACATCCTAATCCTTTCAAGGATGCATCACAATAGACTTCAAACCCTAAGGTTGAATCGGGAATCACAAGGATAGGTGCAGTGGTTAAGCGAGTTTTCAACTCTTGGAAACTCTTCTCACAATCTTCACCCCATACGAAAGGGTTGTCTTTTCGAGTGAGGCAGGTTAAAGGTAAAGCTATATGGGAAAACTTCCTAATGAACTTACGATAATAATCGGCCATCCCTAGGAAGCTTATAACTTCCGTAACATTCTTGAGAAATCACATGACCCAAGAACTTTACTTCACTTAACCAAAACTCACACTTGCTTAGTTTCGCAAATAATTTCTTATCTATAAGGATCTGCAATACTATCTTGAGGTGTAACTCATGCTCTTCATAATTTCGAGAATAAATGAGGATATCATCAATAAAGATTACTACAAATTTATCCAAATAAGGTCTAAAGACGCGGTTCATATAATCCATGAATACGACCAAGGGATGCTTCCAAGGGATGAAACCAAATCAATTAACATTCTAATTCAAGGATATATTTATCTTCTGAGTTTCTCATCCTTTATAGTTACTTTCGAGTTACCTCTTCTATGTATAGCTTTGACTCTTTCTAAATATTTAAGCTATTAGATGTGAGTAATCTAATGACTTAAACTCTAGCTAACTAGCATGTCATAAAGAGTACATTAGTTTTACTAATGCCCTCTTCTTGTTAGTAACTTTATTTTGGTAAGATTGGACATAATTACGTCCGTAAGCGGTGCCCTAGTTACCCTAGTTTCTGTCGTATATAAACGGAGAACTCATCTAGCTTGAATGTATCTTATATTTCTCACCTTATTCAAACATCTGGTAAATATTTATAACAACAAACACACACACACACACATATAATACCACGTATTAATTACAACATCATCTATTAATAAATATATTAAAGACTACCACACTCTCAACCTTGAAAATTCCTATGATAACATACACTATTAAGTCAATCATATCATACTAATCATATAATGTAAAATGAAAATCAAGGAAACATGCTTAAGATAGATTTTTCCCAAAACAGCCCCAAATTTATGTTACAACTACTCAAAATTGAGTAAATAAGCACTCTTTGGAAAACTTATGATGTCTAGTTTATAGATAAAATTAATTTTTTCAAATTAAGCCTCAATTTCTTGTAATTTTATCAAAACAAAACACAAAGTCATAAAAACAAGACAACAACTCTAGTCTAACTTGTAACCCATTTTTAAGCATCAATACTGAATCAAACATAACAAAGTTTGTACCCAAATTGAAGGTAATTGAGTCTAGTTTCCAGAAAACTAACAATCATTCAAAACTAAGGTCTAGAGATAAAATGTATGACCAAAACATCACGCATATGTCCTGCAAATTTTAAGTTAACAACACTCATTCAATTACACTAATTTCCTAATGAATCTTTGCAAACACTAATGGTACAAATTATGAATAAATCAAGCAACAAATACATCAAAACAACATCACAATGTCAATTAACTCAAACTAATTTGTCACAATAGTGAAATTCAAGGTCTTTAATTTGAAACACATCAAAAGAGCATATTTTCATGTCATCAAGGAAACTCAATTCTACAATAATCTATTCTCAATTTCAGTCATAGAACATCACATGCATGAACTATTTTATCCATCTATTCCGAAACTCCTAAATCTAACCCAAAAAAAATCCATTTCTTCATTTCAAACCCTTAAATCACAAATCCCTAATCTATGGTCGACATTATCTCATACATGCATGAAACACATCTTGATTTCCAAAATGATTGAGAAGATGATGATACTCTCAACTCTTTCTACCTTGACCTCTAGCAAAAAATTGCACACTTCCTTTCTCTTCTTGTTTTTTCAATGTTTTATTGTTTTTTTCTATCTCCTTCTCTCTCTCTCTCTTTCACTATTACTTCTTCTCTCTCTCTTTCACGCTTTCTTCCTCTGCCTCTCTTTGTTTCTTTCCTCCTCCCTTCTTCTTCTTCTTATTCTTCTTCTTCTTTTCATCTTTTTCTCTCCTAGTTTAGTAGTTTCCCCCATTTCTTTTCTTTCTTTCTTTTTTTGTGATGTGTGTATTTTATTTTGGTGTCTGTGTTTTGTGTTGGTGTTATTGTGTAAATGTATGAAAAAAATGGTGTTGATTTGGTGAATTGAGCTTTTGCCTTATGGGGTTTTCATACTAAATAGATCCTATTTATTATTCACTCTTCTAATTCCCCTTATTTGTAACCCCAAAACAAACTAGAATATGTATCACTATATATATTATTATTTTTACAAATTATAATTGTATATTAATAAGTAAAACATAAAAAAAATTACTACCAATTATTTATGTCAAATAGGGATGTTACAAATCCTTTGATGATGAAGATGAAGCATATTTGGCTCTAATAGCTCATACCAACTCTGCCTTTGGATCCAACACATATTCTAACTCTAGAAGTGAATCAGGAGATGAGGAAATTGAGGTATTTTCTAACTTAACTCGATTTGATTTAATTACTATTATAAATGACTTTTTGAACAAGAATCACAAATTGTCTTTAAAACTAGAAATGCTTTGGAAAGAAAATGCAAACCAAACTGAAGAAATTAATGTTTTAAAAAATCATAGTGCTGAAGTTAAAATAGAAAATGCAACTCTAAAAATTGATATTGCTGAACTTAAGGCTGAAAATCTAACTTCGAAAAGTAATCATAGTTCAACATCAATTGAAAATACAACATGTAACTCTGATAAGCATGAAGGAGTATTTGAATATATTGTTGCTATTAGTATGAAAAGAAGCATGTATGCTTCTATGATTTATGGAGTTAGTAGAAATGGTAAAAGAGGTATTGGATTCAAAGAATCTGTATCTGAACATATACTTAACCGAACCTATACTTATTGCCTCTAATATCTTATGTACTGTTTGCTCTAAAAAAAGGTCACTCAAAATTATCTTGTCCCATGTTAAATACAAGGAAAGCCAAGAAACCTTTCAAGACTAACAAACTAGGACCTAACCAAATTTGGGTATTTAAGAAAAAAATTGTCTATGTTGCAGATGTCCTCAACAATCAAGTTAAAAATCAATCTGAAGGTGCAAACACGAGAATGGGGTTGAATTGTGTTTGCCAAAGTTGAAAACTTTTTGCTGATTTGATGAAGGCTCGTTGGTTTTTATGAATTACTTGGATAAGAAGCAATCGAATTGAGAGGTAGCAAATAATGAAAGCATAAATATTTGGATAGATAGATTTATCCTGGTTCACCACTTACTTGGCTACATCCAGTCCCCTCATTCAGAAGGCTTTCATTCACTAATTCAAATACCTTGAATTACGAAACACCTGACCCTCCAAGCCAGTCTTCCCAAACTGGCTGAGAACCGCAGACTTTTGAGGAACAAACTACCTTGACCCTACAAGCCAAATCTTCTCCTAACAACCTGACATCCCCAGATTTAAGAAGGAACTAAACCACTATCGAGTTGGATAGAAAGGATTGGAACTTGATTAGTTGCTTCTAACAAAGCTGATAATAATAATAACTCTCACACTTTAAGAAAAGAACACTCAGAAAATATTTCTAACTTGAACAAGTGTTTCTCTCTTTGAACTCCAAGATGAATTTGAAATTTTGAGCTTATGAGTTCTTCTACTCTTTTCTGATTTTCGATGATTTTCTTCTTTAGCCTTGAGTATCTATTTATTGTTAAAATTTGGGCTTCAATTTAGTCTTTGTTTAATTCTGAATTGTATCTTGTTCAGGTTGAGTTTGTAAATTATTCAGATTGATTCTGTTCATATTTTGTTGTAGATAAATCTTGATCAAATCTTCAACAAATCTTCTTTAAATCTTGATCAAATCTTCTTCAAATTTTAATCAAATCTTCTTCAAATCTTAATCAAATCTTCTTCAAATCTTAATTAAATCTTCTTCAAATCTTGGTCAAATGTTCTTCAAATCTTAATTAAATCTTCTTCAAATCTTGATCAAATCTTCTTCAAATCATAATTAAATCTTATTCAAATCTTGATCAAATATTCATCAAATCTTAATTAAATCTTGAAATCTTGACCATATTTTCTCTTCAACTTGGTCAAAGATTTTCTTCAATTATAAATTTGAATCAAATCTTATTTTAGATTTTCATCAATTATAATTTTGAATCAAATCTTATTTTAAATTTTCTTCAATTATAAATTTGAATCTACTCTTATTTTAGATTTTCTTCAATTATAAATTTGAATCAAACCTTATTTTAGATTTTCTTCAAAAACATGAATCTTCTTTCATACTATTTGAAGTCAAATATATTGTTATCATAAAATACTTTTGTTAACATCAAAACTCTAAATGTAAAATCAACTTGGTTCCAACACAATCATGGTACTGGATAGTGGATGCTCGCGACACATGACGGGAGAAAAGTCTATGTTCCAAGAACTAACATTGAGCAAATGAGGGACAATGAGTTTTGGAGGATATCAAAAAGGCCAAATCATAGGTCAAGGTACAATTGGTATTTGTACGTCCCTTTCTATTAAAGATATCTTGTGTGTTAAAGGTCTTAAGCATAATTTATTAAGTATTAGTCAGTTAAGTGACAATAATTATGATATTATATCTAATTAAAAAACATGCAAGGCAGTTACTCAGAAGAATAGATCTATACTCTTTACAGGTTAAAGATAAAACAACATTTATAAGATAAATATGCTTAGTCTAGAGAAACAAGAGGTTAAATGTCTTATGTTTGTAAATGAAGAGAAACTAATTTGGCACAAAAGATTAGGTCATGCAAACCTTAGATTAATTTCAAAACTGAATAAACTTCAATTAGTCAGAGGTCTACCTAAGCTTAGTTAGAAAACTTAAATTATGTGTGAAGCTTGTCAAAAAAGAAAACATACAAAGAATTCCTTTACCCTAAGAACTCAGTCTCTACCTCAAATCCCCTTGAGCTCTTACATATAGATCTCTTTGGGCCAGTGAAAAATAGCCTCTCTAAGTGGAAAGAAATATATCTTTGTTATAGTAGATGATTACACTAGGTGGTCATGGGTAAATTTTTTAAAGATTAAGGATGAATTGCACAAAGTGTTTATCACATTTTGAAAACAAGTAATGAATGCAAAGGGTCTTAAGATTGTAAAATTAGAAGTGATCATGGAGGAGAATTTGCAAACAAGTTATTTGAAAGCTTTTGTGATGAGAACAGAACTTCTCATCTCCTAGAAAACCCCAACAAAATGGCGTTGTAGAAAGAAAGAATAAATCACTCCAAGAAATGGCCAAAACCATGTTCAATAAGATGAGTGTTGCAAAACACTTTTGGGCTGAAGCAAATAACACTACATGTTATATTCAAAATACAATCTTAATTAGGTCTATATTGAATAAAACACCATATAAATTGTGGAAAAGTAAAAAGTCTAACATCTCGTACTTTAAAAAATTTGGTTGTACTTGTTATATGTTGAACACTAGAGATAACCTTGGTAAATTTGATTCTAGATCTCAAAAGTGTACCTTCATTGGATACTATGAAAGATCTAAGGCTTATAAAGTGTTTAATAGGGAAACTTAAATTGTGGAAGAATCCATACATGTTAAATTTGATGGCAAACAACTTCACCTTGAAAAGTCAAAGCAAGATGATGATAGTGCAGGTTTACCGGAACCAGAGGAAGCAGATGCCAACAAACCAGAAGTACCTGAAAAATAAGAGGATACAAGCAAATTAGAAGATGACAAATTTTTAGAGGTTGAATCTGATCTAGTCAGAAATAGTCTAGATAAGTCAGAAGAAAGATAAGGATGGAAGTACATATCATCTCATCCTGAAACTTTAATTATTGGAAGTGCAAGTGATCTTATGAGGACTAGATCGTCACTAAAAGATACCACTTTGTTTGGCTTACTCTTATCAATTGAGCCTACTTCTGTTGATGAAGCATTGGCAGATGATGGATGGATTTTTGCAATGCAAGAAGAGTTAAATGAATTTAAGAGGAATGATGTTTGGAAAATATCTCTGAAAGATGACAAATAGACAATACAAGTTTTAGAAAATCAATAGGAGATGAAATTCTTATTATTCAAATTTATGTTGATGACATTATTTTTGGATCAACTAATGGCAGTCTTTACCAAGAATTTTCTAAATTGATGTAGCTTGAATTTTAAATGAGTATGATGGGAGAATTTAACTTCTTCTTAGGGATACAAATTCAAAAACCCAAAAAGTTATACACATTCATCAAACTAAACATACAAAAAGATAAGTGATTACAAACCTATGGCTACACCAATGCACCCTACTTGTTCACTTAAAAAAGATGAATCAAGCCAAAAAGTTGACCATAAAACATATAGAGGAATGATAGGATCCCTACTTTACCTTATGCTTCTAGCCTAACATGATGTTTAATGTATATGTGTATGTGCAAGATTTCAAACTGACCCTAGGGAATCACATTTAATTGTTGTTAAGAGAATCCTTAGATATCTAAAAGGCACTACCAACATTACCTTGTTCTGTGATAAATCTTTTGAGTACAAACTAAGTGGGTATTGTGATTCTGACTATGCTGGAAATAAACTTGAGAGAAAAACATAAGTGAAAACTGCACATTTCTAGGTGACAAATTAATCTCTTGGTCAAGTAAGAGACAAAGCACAATTTCCATGTCAACAACAGAAGCTCAGTACATTTCAGCTGCTGGTTGTAGCTCTCAACTACTTTGGATGAAACACCAACTAAAAGACTACAAAATTATGGAAACAAACATTCCCATTTATTGTGACAACACATTTGCCATTTGCCTAACCCAAAACCCTATACTTCATTCTAGAGCTTTACACATAGATATCAAACACCATTTCATTAGGGACTTTGTTCAAAAAGGTGTGCTTAATAGCCATATTATAGACACCGAACATCAATGAGCTGACATATTCACTAAACCACTAGTTGAAGGTAAGTTTGACTTCATCAAGAAAAACCTAAACCTTATTCTTTTACCTAACTGATGCTGTGCCAACCTTAGAGTAGTTTAGTTTCATACTTAAGATAAATTTTATGTTTGATGTTTATGATATTTTCATTCTATTAAAAAAAAGGCAAGTTTCACTTTCAAGTATTTTTGTCTGATGACAAAAGAGGGAGAAAAAAAATACTTAGAGTTAGGGGGAGCATTAAGTAAGGGGGAGACAAAGTATTTAAAAGAAAAGTTGTTATGAGAAATATAATTTTGTCATCATTAAAAAGAGGGAGATTTTCAGAACCAAGTTGGTTTTATACTTAGATTTTTGATATTAACGAAAGTATTTTATGAGAAAAATATATTTGACTTCACAGAGTATGAAAAAACATTCATGTTTTTGAAGACAATATAAAATAAGATTTGATTCAAATTTTTGATTGAAGAAAATCTTTGACCAAGTTGAAAAGAAGATATGGTCAACATTTGAAGAAGATATAATCAACATCCTATCTACAAGAAGATATTAATTATTGACAAAAAGATTTGATCAAGATTTATCACAAGAAGATATGAATTATTTAAAAGAATATTTGATCAAGATTTATCTACAAGAAGATATGAATTATTTAAAAGAAGATTTGATCAAGATTTATCATAAGAAGATATGAATTATTTACAAGAAGATTTGATCAAGATTTATCTACAAGAAGATATGAGTTATTTACTAGAAGATTTGATCAAGATTTATCACAAGAAGATATGAATTATTTACAAGAAGATTTGATCAAGATTTATCAACAATAAGATATGAATTATTTACAAGAAGATATGATCAAGGATAGTTTACAAGAAGAAACACTCACAAGAAGATGAATTTATTATTTGCAATGAAATGATTCTGATTTTGACAAAGGACCAAATACTAAATTGGACTTAGTCATATTCCTACTTGTGAAAGTTCAAAAACTGGGTCCAAGACTATGTTCTCGCCCAGATCAAAATACAAACAATATCAATCTGAAGAATTTAAAAATTCAATTTGAATAAAATAAGAATAGAATCCATTTGATGAATTTACAAACTCAATCTTAACAAAATACGAACATAGTCAATCTAGAAGAACAAATCCGATTGGATTCAGAAATAAGGAATTGGCAAAAGAACATGTTATCAAAAAACATCTTGGTCATAATTATTTTCGAATAAGATCATTGTTGACCAAGCTAGGAATGAAGATACAACTTAGAATTAAACAAGGACTAAATTGGACCCCTAATTTTATATATAAATAGATACTCATGGATGAAGAATATGATCATTGAAAAATCAAAAAATAGTAGAAGAACTCAAGCTCAAAATACCAAATTCATCTTAGAGTTCAAAGAGAGAAACACTTGTTCGAATGAGAAATATTTTCTAAGTGTTTTTCTTAGAGTGTGATAGTCATTGTTATAATTTGCTTGTTAGAAGGAAATACTCAAGTTCCAAACCTTTGTATTCAAACTCGATAGTGGTGTTAGTATGCCTTCAACAATCTGGGGTTGTCATATTGTGTCGAGAAGACTTGACTGGTAGAGACAAGGTGTGTGTATTTCCTAAAAGTCTGGGGTTGTCAGGCTGTTTAAGAAGACTAGGTTGGAGGGTCAGGTGCTTTGTAATTCAAGTTGTTGAATTAATGGATTAAATCCTACGAGTGAAGGGACAAGATGTATCCAAGTTAGTGGTGAACCAGGATAAATTACTTGTATAACTTTATTCCTGCATTCCTTAGTTTTATTATTGCTTATACTCCAAGTGAATCATCAAGTTTGAACCAATTTAATCGAATAATGAAAAAGTTAACAACTTAGTCAAACATAAGACTAAGCACTTTACAATGTTCGAGGAAAGATCCAACGATTCAACATGTTGGTTTCAGTGAAGAAGCTGTTAGTGGAAACATCAGTAAACCACATTTGTTTGATGGAGAATGTTTAGAGTAGAGGAAGGACAGGCTGAGAAATTTTTTTATTTCACAAGATCCTGAACTTTGGGACTCTGTGGAAGATGGTTATACTGCTATAAAGAATACTGATGGTATTGAGATTCCAAGGGAATAGATGGATGTTGATGAGTAGAAGATGTACAAGATGTATCATATGTCGCAAACATTCATGATAGATGTGATCACTTTCAAGGAGTTTGACAAGTGCACCAACAAGGAGACAACAAAGAGTATTTATGATAGTTTGATTCTGACCTATGAAGGAAGCAAAGGCAAACCTCCTAGTCAAAAAGTATGAGTTGTTCAAGATGGAAGAAGATGAAGACATCGAAACTATGTTTTCAAGATTCCAAACTATGGTCTCATGATTAAAGATACTTGAGAAGAGTTATATTACTACTAATCATGTGGAAAAGATACTAAGAAGTTTGCCAAGCAAGTGGATGTAGGTGCAAACACGAGAAAGGGGGTTGAATTATGTTTGCCAAACTTTGATTCTTTTTGCTGTTTTGTTGAATGTTGATGTGATTTACTTGATTAAATAAATAATTAGACTTAGCAGCGGAAAATAACAGCATAAGAACACAATAATTTATCTTGGTTCACCATTAACTTGGCTACATCCAACCCCTTCATCCTGAAGGCTTTAATCCACTAGTTCTAAACCTTTGAATTACAGCACCTGACCCTCCAAGCCAGTCTTCTCAAATAGCCTGGCAACCCCAGACTTTTGAGGAACGAAAACAACACCTTGACTCTACAAGTCAAGTCTTCTCCTACCAATCTGACAACCCCATATTGATGAAGGAATCTACACCACTATCGGGTTTGATTACAAAGGTTGGAACTCTGTAAGTTTGCTTCTCGAAAGCTGATTGTTGGGCTGATTCTTACACACTTTTGTTGCTTCTGGAAAGTTGATTGTTGCACTAAATTTCTCTCTCGAGAACACTTAGAAAATATTGCTTTTGCACTCAAGTGATTCTTTCTTTTGAACACTCAGATTGTGTTGAATATGAAGCTTGAGTTCTTGTGTTTTTCGATGCTTGATGCTGCTTCCTGAAGCCTCCTTTTATAGTTGTAGATAGGGCTTTGTCCAAGCTTAAATTCGAAATAGATCTTGCTCATATTTCCTTTGAAAATACTGTTGCCCAATCCTGTTTCACTTAAATAAAAATCGTATCTTTTTAGCTTCAGATTCCATTTGAAAATTCTGTTGACCAATCTTGTTTCTTTTAATTTTAAACCATATCTTTTTAAGCTTCATATTGCATTCGAATTTCTTTAAGTCTTCAGTGAATTTTTTAATCAAATCCCCTTAATACTTTGATCAAATTTCTACCAAAATGTAATCAAGTCTTCTTCGAATTTTAATCAAGTCTTCATTGATTTGCATCATGATTTAATTCTAGACTGTATGTGTAACACCCCAACCCTTCAGCGTTATCGGCGATGCTACTCGGTCTTCTCACTCCCCCTAACCACGCAGTGGAAATAATGAGTTTTTTGCCTTCCGTGGGAATCGAGCATGGTACCTGAGGGATAAGTAACCGCCTCCTCACATTCCCACTACCAATTGATGGCAGTTACTTATCCGGGGTGTTACAAGGGTTTGGATCTCTGCAAAAGTTCTTCTGGAAAGCTAATTGCTACAATGACTTTCACACTCTTTTGTTGCTTCTAGAAAGCTGATTGTTGCACTGAATTTCTCTCTCAAAAACACTTAGAAAATATTGCTTTTGCACTCAAGTATTTCTCTCTATTGAACTCTCGGATAACTTTGAATTTGAAGCTTGAGTTCTAAGTGTTTTGATTCATAATACTACTGCCTAAAGCCTCCTTTTATACCTGCAATTAGGGCTTTGTCTAAGCATAATTTCGAGATAAATCTTGCTCAAATTTCCTTTTAAAATTCTATTGGCCAATCTTGTTTCACTTAATTTCAAACCGTATCTTTTGAGCTTCAGATTGCATTTGAAAATTCTGTTGACCAATCTTGTTTCTCTTAATTTTAAACCGTATCTTTTTAGCTTCAAATTGCATTCGAATTTCCTTCAAGTCTTCAGTGATTTTTGAATCAAATCCACTCAATACTTTGATCAAATTTTTATCAAAACTCAATCAAGTCTTCTTCGAATTTTATGACATCCTCTGGTGACGTTATGCTCTAATTTTTGACATCCTCTGATTTTTCATTCTTCTAAGTCAAAATCTGATTGTCATAAAATACTTTTGTTAACATCAAACTTTAATTGAAAGAACCAACTTGGTTCCAATAGAATTAATCAGTTTTCTCAGTTCACATGTAATTGAACTTGCAGAGAATGAGCCCAAGATGAAGCAACCAACCTTGGCTTTGAAAACCAAGCACAAGAAACTTTCGAAGGCAACATGAGAATCAGAGTATGATGATTCAAAGGACCAGAATAAAGACTTAAAGGAAGAGGAACTGGCTTTCATATCCAGAAAAATTTAGAAGATATGGCCCAATAGAAAAAAGAAATTTCCCCAAAGATAACCCGAAGTCCAATAGAGGAAATGATGATAAATCTAAAAAGAAAAGAATCATCTGCTATGGATGCAATGAACAGGGATATATCAAGTCAGAATGTCCAACTTAGTCAAATACAATTCAACCCCTCTTTTTGTGTTTGCATCTTCGATATCATGCTATCAATGAGACTTAGAATCCTATAAACATGTAGAACGAGAAACACGAGAAAAGGGAGTTTGAATTGTGTTTTATTTAAAACTGTTTTACCAAAGGTAAAATGACGTGATGAAAACGAAGAAAAAAAACAGAAAAGTAGAATGACACAACCAATTTATCTTTGTTCTACACCAACACTGTAGCTACGTCCATTCTTAAACCTAAAAGATTTAATCTGTTCATTCACCGACTGAATTACACTTCCATTGAACACCTATTAGTCAAAATGATTGTGTTGAAGTCTTCTTAACCTTCTATCTTAGTATAGTCAGGCTATTGAAGGATGTACTCCTTACTAGGCTAGGTTACAAAAGAACAAGTTTAAGGGTTTTCCTAATAACTCTAATAAGAAGGTGTTTACAATATTGTACTATCAGAAAAATATTTACCAATACGTAGACAAGACAAAAGATTAAGAGCAATAGTGTAGAAATGGTTGTATTGTGCTTATTGTGGTACTTTGTTTCTAGTTCTTTTTAGTAAGGGTTGCTTGTCTTTTTATAGAGATTTTTTGGGTTCTTAGTCATTTTTATGATCGCAAGAAATTGTCATGTATCATGAAGTTTCATATAAAATCTTCTAAGATTGATTCTCCATTAAACATTGTCACATAGACCTTCATACAATTATGGATTCAGGGTATTATGTAGACAGAAATAGTGGAGGATATTATGATCAGAGTATATCACATAGACCTTCATTTGAAGTGTTAGCAAGAGAAATTAATTTGAAGTCGGAAGCCACTTGCAAGATCCATAGATAGAGGATCTCAATTATTTTTCTGAAAGTTGTAGAGCTCTAGAAGGCCACTTGTATTCCATGATCCATGTTGTCCTTTATCTAGTTGGTGACAAATGAGAGGAACTTGTTCCACTAGGTTGACACATCATTAGAATCCAAACTTTGAGTATTCTTATTGAGGGTTAAATTGATTTTGGAAATAAGAGAAGTAATGAAGGAGTCGAGGTTTGGGAAGCCAAAGGGAATGGAGTGTGTGAGGGGAATGAAGCTTAGAGGGATGGTGGAGGTAGCAGATTTAACGTTAAAAAGGATTGAGGGAGGTGTAGAGGACTTTTCAGATGATGTGTCAGAGACTAACTCAATGATGACTTGAGTTACTATCTCAGCTTTTTGGTGAGATGGATTCACAAATCATTGTAAGATAGGGTCATATGTAAGGGCATAGAAGGTATGTGTTTGTGGAATGTTACTTTTAGTGGCTGATAGTATTGGGTTTGGAGTATTGGTCTTGAGAGAGAGAGAGAATGGGTTGCATATCAGAGGTTAGCAAAGTGTTCAGCTAAGGTTGCCTCAAACATATAATCTATTGGGTTTGGAGTATTGGTCTTGACATGATTTGCTGTTATGTAGCTTTTCTTCAAGACCTTCAAGACCTTCAATCCAGATATCAGAGTCTGGAATCTACAGAACATTCCATCAATGTTTTCATCATCTTCCATCTTGAACATCTCATACTGTTTGACCAGTATGTTAGCCCTTGCTTCTTGAACCTGCTAGCTTCCTTCATAGGTCAGAACCAGACTGTTGAATATGCTCTTTGCTATTTCTTTATCTGTGCATCTGTCAAATTCCTTGATTGTGATGGCACTGATCATGATGTTTCTGGACTTGTGATGCAGTTTGAATAGTTTGCTCTGGTCTGGTTTCATATCTTCCATGTCTAGTTCTTTAGTTGGATCTCTTGGAACAGTAGGTGCAGTGTATCCTTTGACTACAAGCTTCCATAATTCAGGATCTTGAGATATGAAGAAACTTCTCATTCTATCCTTCCAATACTCAAACCATTCTCCATTAAACAGTGGTGGTCTGTTGATGTTGCCTCCCAAATCATCTCTGGATTCTGCCATGTTGAACCCCTTGGACCTTTCCTCAAACACTGTTAAGTGCTCAGCCTTGAGACCGAGCTCTGATGCCAATTGAAGGTGAAAACACGAGAAGGGGGGGTTGATATGTGTTTGACTAACTTGATTACTTTTTCTGTTTTTGCAGTTTTATAACAAAACTTGATGTATTAATCAAACAGAGTTAGTAGTGGATATAAAGTAAAAATAAAAACACATATTTTATACTGGTTCACCGTTAACGAGGCTACGTCCAGTCCTTTCACTTTGAAGGATTTCACTAATTCAAAACCTTGAATTACAACAATACCACTGACCCTCCAAGTCAGTCTTCTCAAACAGTCTAACAATCCTAGACTTTTGAGGAATACAGCACCTTGACTTCTTAAGTCAAGTCTTCTCCTAGCAATCTGACAACCCCAGATTGTAGAAGGAATTACAACGCCTTGAATCTAACTGCCAAGTAATCTGCTACCCCTTTTGACTCCCTCAAATTATAGACTCTACTTCAAAACCTTAGATCTAACACAAGGGAAAGAAAATAATACGAGTGCTTGCTTCTGGAAAGCTGGAACTCATAATTAACCTCACTGAAAACTCGAGTGTTTGCTTTTGGAAGTGTATGACTCTTTTGTGATTTTCGATGCTAAGTCTTCTGTCTTGAGCCTCCTTTTATAGATGCAGATTAGGATCTCTTCCAAGCTTAAATTCGAGCTGTATCTTGCTGGATTCTCTTGCAAAAATAACTTGTCCTATCGGGTTTCACTTTAAATAAAAAACATATCATTTTCTGCTCCAGATTGCTTTTCAAAAATAACTGACCAATTCTGACTTTAATTAATTCTGGAACAAATCTTTCTTCCCGCCAATAGCTTCTGAATTCCACAAGACTTCAATTTATTTTTGTATCAAATCCTTTTTAATACTTTGATCAAATTTAATCAAATCTCCATTGATTATCATCATGATTAAATCTGAACCCTTTGATCTTCTGCTCTCGTCCACATCTGGACCATACTAAGTGATTTGCTGTGATCCTCTGATTTCGGCCAACCATGGACCACACTTTCTGATATTCTGATCTCGGCCAACCTGGAATTGCAAACTGATCTGCTGTGATCCTCTGATCTCGGCCAATGTTGGACCACACGTTCTGACCTTCTGATTTCGGCCAACACTAGGCCATGGTCTGATCTTCTGATCTCGGCCATCATTGATCTGAACCTGTTCCCTCTGATCTGGACCAATTCTGAACTGGGTTTGGATTGAACTGAAATTAAATCTGGAAAAAGGAAATTTAATTCTGGACATTTACGTCTTGATATGGATCAGGTCTGGATTAAATCTTGACATGATTTCTTTTGATCTTGACTGAGTTTCATACTCTAAACCATGCTATCTTTTGGTATGGGTCAAATCTGGATTAAATATCTTGTTCTGGACCCATTAATTTATCCTCTGATTAAGTCTGGATCAAGTATGGACTATTTATCATTTCACTGCCAAACTATCTTCTAGTCAGAATAACTTATGGACTAAGTCTGACTTATGATATCTTTTGGTATGGAACAAGTCTCCCTCTAGCAGGCTTCCTTCTGGTCTGGTCCAGGTATCTTTCTGGACTTTGCTTCCTTCTAATCTGGGCCAGTAAAGATATCCTCTGGTGGTGTTTTGACATCCTGGTGTATGCTCTGGTAATTTCAGGATGCATTATCTGGTGACTTCTGGAGGTGTATCCTCTGATAACTTCATCTTCTGGTTGCATTTAATATAGTAATTCAAGGCACAAAATAAGTTTACCTGTTGTGCTTTTGTTAACATCAAAATCCTAAGTACTTAGAACCAACTTGGTTCCAACAGAAGGCAAACTAGAGCCATCTCTTGATTAGACTAACACATGCTTAGGTATTCCATAACTACTTATTTATTAGCTTTCTCAAATACAGAAGCATAAGATTCCTCAACCACAAAGAGAATGGCGTAAGATCCACTGGTTTGTCAAGATATCATTCTAGCATCACCAATGGGTCGAATGCACTACTTAGGAGAGATCAATCTCATCTTGATGAAGTTGGATATATTGAACCAAGTTGCAAAAGAAGTAACATGTGTTCTTCTTGGATAGTGCATCCTACTTCCCCTAGAGCCTGATTAGGGGATTTATCATCAGTACTACAATGATAAGTCTGTTGGAACCAAGTTGGTTCTTTCAATTAAAGTTTTGATGTTAACAAAAGTATTTTATGAAAATTACATTTTGACTTAGAAGAAGAATGAAAAATCATAAGAAGTGAAAAATCAGAGGATGATATCATCATGTGATACACTAGAAGATGATGTCACCAGAAGGTACCTCCAGAAGATACAACCAAAAGATACAACTAGAAGATATCAACGTCAGCAGAAGATGTCATCAGAGGATGACATCACCAGAAGATATAAATGTCACCAGAAGATAGGGCCAGAAGATATCACCAGAGGATACCAGAGGATGTCACCAAAGGATACCAGAGGATACTCGAAGATATCACCAGAGCATACCTCCAGAGGATCCCATCAAGAGCAAGAATCAAAGGATGTCATCAAAAGCAAAAAATCAGAGGATATCATCAGAGGCAAGAATCAATGACATCATTAGAGGATATCATTCGTGGTCCAGACAAGAAGGAAACATGGTCCAGAAGGAGACTTAGTCCAAATTAGAAGAAAACTTGGTCCAGAAGGAGAATTGGTCCAAATTAGAAGAAAACATGGTCCAGATTAGAAGCAAACATGGTCCAGAAGGAGACATGGTCCAGACCAGAAGGAAACGTTATCTAGAAGATAACATGGTCCAGATCAGAAGATAACTTGGTCCAGAACAGAAGAATTGGTCCAGACTTGGTCCAGATTAGAAGATCACATAGTCCAGATTAGAAGATCACACTGTCTAGATTAGGAAACAAAATGGTACATATCAGATCACATGGTCTAGACTTGGTCCAGATCATACGGTCCATATTTTAAATCATGATGCAGATAAGGTGAAGACGTTATTAAAATTAGAAGAGGACTTGACTAAATTTTGAAAGAGATCTAATCGTAGGTTTAAGAAGATTTGATTCAAAAATCAAAGAAGACTTAAAGAAAATTTGAAGGAGATGTGAAGCAAGAACATTTGTTTTGAAATTAAAAAGAAACAGAATCGGGACAGAAGAATTTTCAAATGAAATCTGAGTAGATTCATTTCGAAAATAAGCTTGGACAAAGCCCATCATTCAGCTATAAAAGGAGGCTTCAGGCAGCAGTAATATGCAAGGAAAAACACAAGAACTCAAGCTTACAATTCAAAGGTATCCGAGATTTCAAAAGAGAGAAATACTTGTGCGAAAAAGAAATGTGCTCTAACTATTTTTAGAGAGTGAGAGTCAATGTTATAATTAGCTTTCCAGAAGCAACTACTCAAGAGAATCCATGCAATAATCAGCTTTCACGAAGTAACTACTCAAGAGAAACAGTGCAACAATTAGCTTTCCAGAAGCAACATTGCAAAGTTCCAAACCCTTGTAATCAAACCCGATAGGGGTGTAGATTCCTTCTTCAATCTGGGGTTATGAAGTTGGTAGGAGAAGACTTGACTTGTAGGGTCAAGGTGCTGTTATTGTTCGTCAAAAGACAGGGGTTGTCAGACTATTTGGGAAGACTTGACTTGTAGGGTCCAGGTGTGGTTGTTCCTAAAAAATATGGGGTTGTCAGAATGTGTTGGGAAGACTGGCTTGGAGGGTCAGGTGCTGTAATTCAAAGTGTTTTGAATTAGTGGATTAAAACCTTCGGAATGAAGGGACTGGATGTAGCCAACTTAATGGTGAATCAGGATAAATCGTTGTGTTCTTATGCTGTTATTATCCGCTGTTGAATCTGATTATTTATTCATCAAGTAATTTACATCAACATTCAACAAAACAACAAAAAGAATTCAAGTTTGGCAACACAATTCAACCCCTCTTCTTGTGTTTGAAGATGCAAACACGAGAAGGGGGGTTGAATTGTGTTTGTCAAACTTGAATTCTTTTGCTGTTTTGTTGAATGTTGATGCGAATTATTTGATGAATAAATAATCAGACTTAGCAGCAGATAATAACAACATACGAACACAACTATTTATCATGGTTAACCATTTACTTGGCTACATCCAGTCCCTTCACTCTGAAGGCTTTAATCCACTAATTCCAAACACTTTGAACTACAACACCTGATCCTCCAAGTCAGTTTCCCCAAACAGTTGACAACCCCAGACTTTTGAGGAACGATAACAATACCTTGACCCTACAAGTCAATTATTCTCCTACTAATCTAATAACCCCAGATTGAAGAAGAAATCTACACCTCTAACGGGTTTGATTACAAAGGTTTGGAACTCTGCAATGTTGCATTGTTTCTCTTGAGTATTTGCTTATGGAAAGCTGATTGCTGCATTTAATTTCACTCTCGAAAAATCACTTAGAGAATATTTCTTTTGCACTCAAGTGTTTCACTCTTTTGACTCTCGGATGACTTTGAATTGAAGCTTGAGTTCTTGTGTTTTTCGATGCTTATTACTACTGCCTGGAGCCTTCCTTTACAGCTGAAATTTGGGCTTTGTCCAAGGTTATTTTCGAGATGAATCTTGCTCAGTTCCTTTGAAAATTCTATTGGCCAATCATGTTTCTCTTAATTTCAAAACGTATCTTTTAAGCTTCAGATTGCATTTGCAAATTCTGTTGACCAATCTTGTTTTTCTTAATTTCAAAATGTATATTTTTTAGCTTCAGATTTCATTCGAATTTCCTCCAAGTATTCAGTGATTTTTGAATCAAATCCTCTTAATACTTTGATCAAAATTCTATCAAAATTCAATCAAGTCTTCTTCGATTTTTAATCAAGTCTTCATTGATCTGCATCTTGATTTAAATTCGGGATTGTATGATCTTTTGATCTCGACCAACTTTGGACCATGTGATCTGATATGTACCATTTTGTGATCTTCTGATCTGAACCATTGATCTTCTGATCTGGGCCACGTCTGGACTAAATCTTATGTTTTAGACCATGCTATCTTCTGGTTCGACCAAGTCTTCTGTTTTGGGCCATGCTATCTTCTGGTCTGTAACTAGTTTGGATCAAGTCTGACTTATGTTTCCATCTGGTCTGGACCAAGTCTCTTTCTCGCCATGCTTCCTTCTGGTCTGGACCAAGTTTCCTTCCGGATTCTGCTTCCTTCTGATGGGATCCTCTGGAGGTATTTTCTGGTATCCTTTGGAGGTATCCTCTGGTGATATCTTTTGGCCGAATCTTCTAGTGGCATTTTTATCTTCTGGTGACGTCATCCTCTGATGACATCTTGTGCTTCTGATTTGTATATTCTGGTTGTATCTTTTGAAGGTATCTTCTGCTGAAGTCATCCTCTAATGACATCCTCTGGAGTATCCTTTAATGACGTCATCCTATGATTTTTCATTTTTCTAAGTCAAAATATGATTTTCATAAAATACTTTTGTTAACATCAGAACTTTAATTGAAAGAACCAACTTGGTCCCAACAATCTCCCCCTTTTTGATGATGACAAAACTTGTATTTTTTATAACTATTTTTCTTTTGACTTTGACTCCCCCTAAGACTAAGCTCCAATTTTATTGTTCTCCCCCTAAGTCTAATGCCCCAGATACTTATCAAATATATCTTCTCCCCCTTTATCATCAAACAAAAAGGTTTGAAGGAATAAAGGAGATCCTCTGAATTTTTTTTCTTTGTTTTTTTTCATTTTTTTTTCAACTTTTTTTATTTTTGTTTTCTTTTTGTATAACATGAGTACACGAAAATAATAATAAAAAATAAAATACATATAACAAAAAAAATTTAACTAAGCTATTTGGTTAGAGATGAAGGTAAGGTTAAGGTTTTTCTTGATGAAGTCAAACATATCTTCAGGTAGGGGTTTGCTGAATATGTCAGCCCATTGATGGTCACTGTCTACAGACTGGATGTTTAGTGTCCTGTTTTGAACATAATCTTTGATGAAGTGGTGTTTGATCACTATGTGTTTGGCTGTAGAATGAAGGATAGGATTTTTTGTTAGGTTGATGGCTGAAGTGTTGTCCCAACATCCATTAAGTTGATATGTAGGCGTTTTATTGTAGAACAAGGTGAGATTGGTAGTGCCTTTTAGGTATCTCTGTAGGATTTTTAGCCTTAGTCATCCTTTTTCAAGTGAGCTGGTAGGGCATTGGGGTAGCCATAGGTTTGCAAGCACTCATCTTGAACTTCTTGAGAGGCTCTTTTGTATATTTTGTTTGATGAATGTATAGACCTTTTTGACTTTGCTGAATTTGAATCACTAGGAAGAACTTAAGTTTAAGTTCTCCTATCATGCTCATTTGAAATTCATGCTGCATCAATTTAGACAAATCATGGCAGAGAGTGCCATTAGTAGATCCAAAGATAATATCATCAATATAAACTTAAATGATCAGAATATCATGTTTAATTGATTTTCTAAAAAGAGTATTGTCTACTAGTCCTCTTTCAAAGTTATTTTTAAGTAATGAGTAACTAAGTCTATCATACCATGCCCTAGGTGCTTGTTTTAAACCATACAAAGATTTTTTTTAAGTTTAAAAACATGGTTTGAAAATTCAGAACTTTCAAAACCTGGGGGTTGTTTAACATATACTTCTTCACTTATATAACCATTTAAAAATGCACTTTTAACATCCATTTGAAATAATGAAATGTTATTATAAGCAGCAAAGTAAAGTAGGATACGAATAGCTTCTAACCTGGCCACTGCAGCAAATGTTTCAGGGTAGTCAATACCTTCTTGTTGACTGTATCCTTGTGCAACAAGTCGTGCCTTATTTCTGACAACTTCTCCTTTTTCATTCAGCTTGTTTTTGAAAACCCATTTCGTTCCAATAATGTTCTTTTCTGGTCTTGGAACTAAATCCCAAACATCATTCCTCTTAAAACCATTTAAATCTTCTTGCATTGCAAGAATCTATCCATCTTCCCTCAGTGCTTCATCAGCACAAGTAGGCTTAATAGATGAAAGTAAGCCAAACAAACTGGTTTCTTTAAGTGATGATTTCTGGTTCTGGTAAATCAACTTATGGTTCTAGTAAACCTGTATCAGCTTCCTCTGGTTCTAGTAAACCACCATCAGTTTCCTCTGGTTCTGGTTAACCTGTATCAACTTCATTTTGCTTTGACTTTTCAGGTCAAGCTATTTGTCATATAACATAATACAAATCAAATAATTTAAAAATGAACTCAATACAGTCAAACCATTAATTCTGCTTTTGGTGGTTTTCTGCTTGTTTTTGAAACCACTGAAATACTGTTTCTGTTGAAGTGTTCACATCACGTGGATCACTTGGTTCCTCTGACAGTTTGAAAACCTGCAGACTACTTATCTAGCTTTGATTTTTAAGATCAAGCTTCTTGTTATCACAGTAAACATAAATATCAAACAATAATAATATTTAAAGATTGATATAACCTATATGTCACCGCTTGAGTTTCATTCTGAAAATCCTCTTGTTTCTGATTTTCAGATTCTGAATCTGCATATTCTGTGATTATAGGGTCTGGATGAAAAGCTTTGCATTCCCTTCCAGATTTGTAGTCTTGATGAATTTCACTGGAGTGTTCGAAGAAGTCTCCAGATTTGACACTTCTCTTTTTGTTGATATATCAGGTTCCTCTGATAGTTCTGGAACTGATGATAATTCTGATTCCTCTGGTAATTCTAGTTTTGTTGATATGTGTGATTCCTCTGCCTATTTTGATGTGTGCTTTCTTTGATATTTTTGATTCTTCATATGGTTTTGGTTCTGATAGTTATTTCGATGACCAGTTTTTCTTCCACCAGAGTCAGTTTGCTTTTGCTTGGCAGATGTTGGAACATAAACCTTTTTCCCTTCATATGTTGCCAGCATTCATTGACCAGGCACCATGACTGGTGTTTCACTTTGGTTGCTCAGAACATCTGCAACATAAACAATTTTATCTTTTTGTACCCAAATCAGGTTGGGTCCAGGTTTGTTAGTCTGGAAAGGTTTCTTGTCTTTTCTTGTTTTTATCATGGCACAAGACAATTTTGAGTGACCTTTCTTAGTACAAACAACACACAAAGCATAAGAGGAAATAAGTTTAGTTACAGCTACAGTTTCATCAAATCCTATGCCTCTTTTACCATTGTTACTAACTCCATAGATCATAGAAGCATATTTGCTTCTTTCCATACCTTTAACAATAAAATCTTGTAACACTTGTTCATGCATATAAGAATTACATACATTATTTGATGTTGAACAAAGATTACTTTTTAGAGTTAGGTTTTGAGACTTAAGCTCAACAACATCAGATTTAACAGTTGCATTTTCTATTTTACATTCTGCATTTTGCTTATTTAAATCATTGATTTCTTTGGTTAGAATTGAATTTTCTTCCTTAAGTGTTTTTCAGTTTTAAAGACAATTTGTTGTTGATATTTAAAATATCATTCATTGCAGTAATTAACTTAGATCGGGTAAGTTCAGAAAATACCTCTTTTTCATCTTCTGATGATTCACTTCCAGATTTAGATTCTGTATCGGATCTAGAGGCAGAGCTTGTGTGAGCCATCAGAGTCAGTTCTGTTTCTGATTCACTTCCAGAATCAGAGTCGTGGTTGGATCCAGAGACAAAATGAATGTGTGCCATCAGAGTAATTATGCTTCTTTTGATTTCCTTCCAGAGTTGGATCCAGAGGCAGAATGAGTGCGAACTATTTGAGCCAATTTTGCTTTTGATTCACTTCCAGAGTCAGATTTTATGTTGGATCCAGAGGCAGAATTGATGTGAGCCATCATGGCTAATTCTACTTCTTCATCTTCAGAAGATTCATCAGAATCATCCCACGTTGCCATCAGATTCTTCTTCTTGGGTCTGGAGTCTTTCTTCAGATTTTTCCCTTTCTCCAGATTTTTACATTCTGACTTGATGTGCCCAGGTTCATTGCATCCATATCAGATGATACTCTTCTTGTCTTGTTCATCATTTCCTCTGTTGGAATGCTTGGAATACCTCTGGGGGAACTTCTTCTTTTTCTTGTGCTACATCTTCTGGTTTCAGATTCTGGTCCTCAGAATCACTATCGTCTGATTCTGCTTTTCCTTCTACTTCTGCTTTTAGAACCTTCTTCTGTTTGGATTTTAAGGCTAGGGTTTTGTTCTTCTTCTTGGGCTCATCTTCTTCCAGCTCTATTTCATGTGACTTGGGGGAGCCGATTAATTCTTCCAGCTTTAGAGTGTTCAAATTCTTTGCTTCCTGAATGGCAGTGACCTTTGGTCCCCACTTGGTTGGCAGACTTCTAAGATTTTCTTCACGTGGTCAACTGTGGCATAGCTCTTCTTGAGTACTCTTAATCCCGAAACCAGAGTCTGAAATCTAGAAAACATCACTTCAATGTCTTCATCTTCTTCCATCTTGAACAGCTCGTACTTCTTGACTAGAATGTTGGCCTTTGCTTCTTCGACTTGCTTGTTGCCTTCGTAAGTCAGAATCAGACTATCATAGATGCTCTTTGCTGTTTCTTTGTTAGTGCACTTGTCGAACTCCTTGAATGTGATTTCATTGATCATGAACGTTCTGGATTTGTGATGCATCTTGAACATCTTCTTTTGGTCAGCATTCATATCTTTCCCGGGAATTTGAACACCATCAACATCTTCTAGTGCGGTATAGCCATCTTCCACCAAGTCCCATAGTTTGAGATCTTGTGAAAAAAAAACTCTTCAGCCTGTCCTTCTAGTACTCGAACCGTTCCCCATCAAACAGAGGTGGTCTGTTGATGTTTCCTCCAATAGCTTCTTCATTGAATCTAGACATGTTGAACCCTTGGATCTTTCCTCAAACACTATAAAGTGCTCATTCTTGAGATAGAGCTCTGATACCAATTGAAGGTGCAAACACGAGAAGGGGGGGGGGTTGAATTGTGTTTATCAAACTTGAATTCTTTTGCTGTTTTGTTGAATGTTGATGCGAATTATTTGATGAATAAATAATCAGACTTAGCAACGAATAAAAACAATATAAGAACACAACGATTTATCTTGGTTCACCATTATCTTGGCTACATCCAAGTCCATTCACTCGGAAGGCTTTAATCCATTAATTCAAAACACTTTGAATTACAACACCTGACCCTCCAAGTCAATCTTCCCAAACAGTCTGACAACCCCAGACTTTTGAGGAACGATAACAACACCTTGACCCTACAAGTCAATTTTTCTCCTACTAGTCTCACAACCCCAGATTGAAGAAGAAATCTACACCTCTAACGGGGTTGATTACAAAGGTTTGGAACTCTGCAATGTTGCTTCTGGAAAGCTTATTGTTGCACTGTTTCTCTGGAGTAGTTGCTTCTTGAAAGCTGATTGCTGCACTGAATTTCACTCTCGAAAAATCACTTAGAGAATATTTCTTTTCCACTCAAGTGTTTCTCTCTTTTTGAACTCTCGGATGACTTTGAATTGAAGCTTGAGTTCTTGTGTTTTTCGATGATTATTATTGTTGCATGGAGCCTTCTTATATAGTTGAAATTTGGGCTTTGTCCAAGCTTATTTTCGATATGAATCTTGCTCAGATTTCCTTTGTAAATTCTGTTGGCCAATCCCGTTTCTCTTAATTTTAAAACGTATCTGTTTAACTTCATATTACATTTGAAAATTATGTTGACCAATCTTATTTCTCTCAATTTCAAAACGTAGCTTTTTTAGCTTCAGATTTCATTCGAATTTCCTTCAAGTCTTCAATGATTTTTGAATCAAATCCCCTTAAATTCTGGACCGTATGATCTACTGATCGCGACCAACTCTGGACCATGTGATTTGATATGTACCCTTTTGTGATCTTCTGATCTGGACCAAGTCTAGACTAAGTCTTATGTTCTGGACCATGCTATCTTTTGGTCTGGAACAAGTATGGACCATGTCTTATGTTCTAAACCATGCTATCTTCTGGTCTGGACCAAGTCTTCTGTTCTAGACCATGCTATCGTCTGGTCTGGAACAAGTCTGGACGAAGTCTGAATTATGTTTCCTTCTGGTCTGGTCCAAGTCTTTTGTTATGGACCATGCTATCTTCTGGTCTGCAACAAGTCTGGACCAAGTCTGACTTATGTTTCCTTCTGGTCTGAACCAAGTCTGCTTCTGGACATGCTTCCTTCGGGTTTGGACCAAGTCTTCTTCTAGACTCTGCTTCCTTCTGATCTGGGCCAAGAATAATATCCTCTGATGATGTCTTTGTTTCTTTTCTTTGATGATATCCTCTGATTGATGATGTCCTCTTATGTTTGCCTTTGATTATTGGTTTTAATGGGATCCTCTGGAGGTATCTTCTGGTATCCTCTAGAGGTTACCTCTGGTATCCTCTGATGATATCTTCTAGCCGAATCTGCTGGTGGCATTTTTATCTTCTGGTGACGTCATCCTCTGATGACATCTTCTGCTTCTGATTTGTATCTTCTGGAGGTATCTTCTTGTTGTATCTTCTGGAGGTATCTTTTAGTTGTATCTTCTGGAGGTATCTTCTGCTGATGTCATCCTTTGATGACATCCTCTGGTGTATCCTTTGATGACATCATTCTTTTATTTTTGACATCCTTTGATTTTTCATTCTTCTAAGTCGAAATCTGATTTTCCTAAAATACTTTTGTTAACATCAAAACTTTAATTGAAAAAACCAACTTGGTTCCAACAATGTTTGCACCTTCAATTGGCATTAGAGCTCGGTCTCAAGACTGAGCAATTTACAGTGTTTGAGAAAAGATCCAACGGATCAACATGTCCGGATTCAATGAAGAAGCTACTGGGGGAAACATCAACATACCACCCTATGTTTGATGGGGAACGGTTCGAGTATTGGAAGGACAGGCTGATGAGTTTCTTTATTTCACAAGATCCTAAACTTTGAGACTTGGTGGAAGATGGCTATACTGCTCCAGAAGATGCTGATGGTGTTGAGATTCCCAGAAAAGAGATAGATGCTGACCAGAAGAAGATGTACAAGTGCATCACAAATCCAGAACGTTCATGATCAACGCAATCACATTCAAGGAATTCAACAAGTGCACCGACAAAGAAATAGCAAAGAGCATCTATGATAGTCTAACTCTGACTTATGAAGGCAGCAAGCAAGTTCAAGAAGCAAAGACCAACATTTTAGTCAAGAAGTACGAGATGTTCAAGATGGAAGAAGATGAAGACATTGGAGCAATGTTTTCCAGATTCAAGACTCTGGTTTCGAGATTAAGGGTTATCAAGAAGAGCTACACCACTGCTGACCACGTGAAGGAAATGCTTAGAAGTCTGCCAACCAAGCAGAGACCAAAGATCACTACCATAAAGAAAGCTAAGGACCTGAGCACTCTGAAGCTGGTAGAATTAATCAGCTCCCTCAAGTCACATGATATTGAGCTGGAAGAAGATGAGCCCAAGAAGAAGAACAAGACGCTAGCTTTGAAATCCAAACAGAAGAAAGCTCTAAAAGCAGAAGTAGAATTAGAAGACAATGATTCTGATGACTAGAATCAGAAACTAGAAGAAAAAGAATTTGCCTTCATAACCAGGAAAGATATGAAGATATGGCCAAACAAAAAGAAGAGGTCTCCCTAGTCAGAATGCACAAACCTGGAGAAAGGAAAACACCAGAAGAAAGACACCATACCCAAGAAGAAAAATCTGATGGCAACATGGGATGATTCTGATGAATCTTCTGATGAAGAAGAAGCATAATTAGCCATGATGACTCACATCAATTCTGCCTCTAGATCCCATATAGAATCTGGCTCTGGAAGTGAATCAGAAGAAGCAAAATTGGCTCTGATGACTCACACTCATTCTGCCTCTCGATTCAACTCTAGAAGTGAATCAGAAGAAGCAAAATTGGCTTTGATGGCTCACATTCATCCTGCCTTTGGATCCAACTCTGGAAGTGAATTAGAAGAAGCAGAATTGGCTCTGATGGTTCACATTCATTCCGCCTCTGGATGGAACTGAATCAGAAGATGAAAAAGTAGAATTGGCTTTGATGGCTCACACCAACACTGCCTCTGGATCCCACGCAGACTCTGATTCTGGAAGTGAATCATTAGAAGAAGAAAAAAAGGTATTTTATGAATTCACTCGATCTGATTTAATTACTGCAATGAATGATATTTTAAATGTCAATAACAAACTGACTTTAAAACTGAAAACACTTAAGGAAGAAAATAAAATTCTAACCAAAGAAATCGATGTTTTAAAGAATCGAAATGCAGAATGTAAAACAGAAAATGCAACTCTTAAAACTGATATTGTTGGGCTTAAGTCTGAAAACCTAACTCTAAAAAGTAATCTTTGTTCAACATCAAGTAAAAATACTGTATGTAATTCTGATATGCATGAACAAGTTTTACGAGATTTTATTGTTAATGGTATGGAAAGAAGCAAATATGCTTCTATGATCTATGAAGTTAGTAACAATGGTTAAAGAGGCTTAGGATTTGATAAATCTATAACTGTAATTAAACATATTCCCTCTAATGTTTTGTGTGCTGTTTCTGCTAAGAAAGGTCACTCAAAACTGTCTTGTCCCATGATAAAATCAAGGAAAGACAAGAAATCTTTCAAGACTAACAAACCCGGACCCAACCAGATTTGGGTACCAAAAGATAAAATTGTTTATGTTGCAGATGTTCTGAGCAACCAAAGTGAAACACAAGTCATGGTGCCCGATCAATGGATGCTGGCAATATATGAAGGGAAAAAGGTCTATGTTCCAAAACTTACCACACAGACGCAAACTGACTCCTGATGGAAGAAGTACTAGTCAACAAAATAATTATCAAAACCAGAACCATATGAAGAATCATAAATATCAAAGAAAGCACACATATCAACCAAATCAAAATAGCCATAGGAATCACACATATCAACAAAACTGGAACTATAAGAAGAAACAAAATTACCGTCAGCTCCAGAATTATCAAAAACCTGATATATCAGTAAAAATAGAAGAATGAAAATCAGGAGATTTCTTCAAATACTCCAGTGAAATTCATCAAGACTACAAATCTGGAAGGGAATTCAAAACCCTTCATCCAGACCCTCTAATCACAGAATATTCATATTCAGAATCTGAAAACCAGAACCAAGAGGATTTTCAGAGTGACACTGAAACTGTTGACATAGAGGTTATATCTTGTTGTAAATACTATTATTATTCCAATATTACGTTTATTGTGATAACAAGAAGCTGGATCTTAAAAATTAAAACTAGATAAGTATTATGCAGGTTCTCAAACTGTTAGAGGAATCAAGTGATCCACATAATATGAACACTTCAGCAGAAACAACATTCTAGTGGTTTTAAAAACAAGCATAAACCACCAGAAGCAGAACTGATGTTCTGGTTGTATTAATTTCACTCTTAAATTATATGATTTTTATGATGACAAATAGCTTGACCTTGAAAAGTCAAAGCTAGATCATAACAGTGCAGGTTTACCAGAACTAGAGTAAGCTAATGCAGGTTTACCAGAACCAGAAGCTGATGCAGATTTACCAGAACTAGAAGCCGATGCAGATTTACCAAAACCAGAAGGTGGTACAGATTTACTAGAACCAGAAGCTGATGCGGATTTACCAGAACTAGAAGCTGATGCAGATTTACCAGAACCAGAAGCTGATGCAGATTTACTAGAAGTTGATGCAGATTTTCCAAAACCAGAAGCTGATGCAGATTAACCAGAACCAAAAGCTGATGCAGATTTACCAGAACCATAAGCTGATGCCGATTTACAAGATCCAGAAGTTAATTCAGATTTACCAGAACCAGAAGCTGATGCAGATTTACCAGAACCAGAAGTTGATGCAGGCAAAAGAACTTGAAAAGGCAGAAGAAACCAGCAAGCATATTACAAGTCTTTAGAGGATAAATCTGATGATAAGTTAGAAGAAAGATATAGATGGATCTTTGCAATGCAAGAATAATTAAATGCATTTAAGAGGAAAGTAGTTTGGGATCTAGTACAAATACCAGAAAAGAACATTATTGGAACCAAGTAGGTTTTCAAAAACAAGTTGAATGAAAAAGGAGAAGTTGTCAGAAACAAGGCACGACTTGTTGCACAAGGCTACAATCAGCAAGAAGGCATTGACTACACTGAGACATTTGCTCCAGTGGCTAGGTTAGAAGCTATTCGTATCCTACTTTCCTTTGAAGCTAATAATAACATTTCATTATTTCAAATGGATGTTAAAAGTGCATTTTTAAATGGTTATATAAGTGAAAAAGTCTATGTTAAACAACTCCCAGATTTTGAAAGTTCTGAATTTCCAAATCATGTTTTTAAACTTAAAAAATCTTTGTATGGTTTAAAACAAGCACCTAGGGCATGGTAGGCTAGACTTAGTAACTTCTTACTTATAAATGACTTTGAAAGAGAACAAGTAGACAATACACTTTTTTGAAAATCAATAGAAGATGATATTCTTATCATTCAAGTATATGTTGATGATATTATCTTTGGATCTACTAATGGCACTCTCTGCCAAGAATTTCCTAAATTGATGCAACAGGAATTCCAAACGAGCATGATGGGAGAACTTAAGTTCTTCCTAGGGATTCAAATTCAGCAAAGTCAAAAAGGTATATACATTCATCAAACAAAATATACAAAAGTGCTTCTCAAGAAGTTTAAGATGAGTGATTGCAAACCTATAGCTGCACTAATGGGCTGACATATTCACCAAACCACCACATGAAGATAGGCTTGACTTCATCAAGAAAAACCTAAATCTTACCTTCATATCTGACTAATATTGTCATTACTTCAAAGTAGTGTAGTTTTAAATTAGTGTTTATATATTTTTTTGTAATTAATTATGTTCATGTTATTCAAATAAATAAAAAATAAAAAAGGGGACCAGAAGATGAAGAAAAAAACAAGCAAGTTTCATGTTTATTCCTTTTTGTCTGATGACAAAAGGGGGAGAAGATGTATTGTATAAAGTATTAGAAAAACTAGGGCATTAGACTTAGGGGGAGACAAATAATTGGAGCTTAATATTAGGGGGAGTCAAAGTCAAAAGAAAGAAAAGTAGTTATAAAAAATACAAAGTTTTGTGATCATCAAAAAGGGGGAGATTGTTGGAACCAAGATTGTTCTTTCAATTTATGTTTTGATGTTAACAAAAGTATTTTATGAAAATTACATTTTGACTTAGAAGAAGAATGAAAAATCAGAGGAAGGGAAAAATAAGAGGATGACGTAACCAAATGATACACGAGAGGATGTCATCAGAGGATGACGTCACAAGAAAATACCTCTAGAAGATATCAACGTCAGCAGAAGATGTCATCAGACTATGACGTCACCAAAAGATATAAATGTCACCAGAAGATACGACCAAAAGATATCACAAGAGAATACATCTAGAGGATACTAGAAGATATCACCACACAATACCTCTAGAGGATACCAGAAGATACCTACAGAGAATACCAAAGCATATCACCAGAGGATCCCATCAAAAGCAAGAATCAGAGGATGTCATCAAAAGCAAAAATTCAGAGGATATCATTTGTGGTCCAGACCAAAAGGAAACTTGGTCTAGAAGGAGAATTGGTCCAGACCAAAAGTAAACTTAGTCCAGAAGGAGAATTGGTCTAGATTAGAAGAAAACATGGTCCAGATCAGAAGCAAAGATGGTCCAGAAGGAGACTTGGTTCAGATCAGAAGAATACTTGGTCCAAAAGGAAACATTATCCAAAAGATAACATGGTCCCGATCAGCGGATAACTTGGTTCAGAACAAAAGACATGGTCCTGACAGAAGATGGCATGGTCCAGAACAGAAGAATTGGTCTAGACTTTGGCCATATTAGAAGATCACATATTCCAGATTAGATGATCACACTGTAAAGGAAATAGAATGGTACATATTAGATCACATGGTCTAGACTTGGTCTAGATCAGCAGATCATACGATCAAGATTTTAAATCATGATGCAGATCAGGTGAAGACTCGATTAAAATTAGAAGAGGACTTGACTGAATTTTGTAAGAGATCTGATCGTAGGCTTAAGAAGATTTGATTCAAAAATCAAAGAAGACCTAAAGAAAATTCGAATGAGATCTGAACTAAGAAGATTTGTTTTGAAATTAAAAAGAAACATAATCAAGACAGAAGAATTTTCAAAGGAAATCTAAGCATATTCATCTTAAAAATAAGCTTGGACAAAGCCCATACTTCAGCTATAAAAGGAGGCTTCAGGCAGTAGTAATATGCAAGGAAAAACACAAGAACTCAAGCTTACAATTCAAAGTTTTCCGAGAGTTCAAAAAAGAGAAATACTTGTGCGAAAAAGAAATATGCTCTAAGTGTTTTCTGATATTGAGAGTCAATGTTATAATTAGTTTTCCAGAAGCAACTACTCAAGATAAACAGTATAAAATTTCAGCTTTCCAGAAGCAACTACTCAAGAGAATCCGTGCAACAATCAGCTTTGCAGAAGCAACTACTCAAGAGAAACAGTGCAATAATCAGCTTTCCAGAACCAACATTGCAAAGTTCCAAACCCTTCTAATCAAACCCGATAGTGTAGATTCCTTCTTCAACCTGAGGTTATCATATTGGTAGGAGAAGATTTGACTTGTAGGGTCAAGGTGCTGTTATTGTTCCTCAAAAGTCTGGGGTTGTCAGACTGTTTTGGAAGACTTGACTTGTAGGGTCAAGGTTTGGTTGTCCCTAAAAAATCTAGGGTTGTCAGATTGTTTGGGAAGACTGGCTTGGAGGGTCAGGTGCTGTAATTCAAAGTGTTTTGAATTAGTGGATTAAAGCCTTCAGAATGAAGGGACTGGATGTAGCCAAGTTAATGGTGAACTAGGATAAATCGTTGTGTTCTTATGCTGTTATTATCCGCTGCTGAATCTGATTGTTTATTCATCAAGTAATTTACATCAGCATTCAACAAAACAACAAAAAGAATTCAAGTTTGGCAAACACAATTCAACCCCCCTTCTCGTGTTTGCGCCTTCAAAGTCTAGGGTAGGGGATTGTCCTTATCATCTCGAACCTAGAGTTGATGACACATGACCTCATGTATTCCAAAATCTGGTTTGGAAGATTGGTCTTAATCCTTTGGAAGATATTCTACATTAGACCTTTGTGATCTTTGCTAATGTGGTCCACTAACCTATCTTTGGGTACTATACACCCAATCAAGATCTTGAATAGTACTTTGTATCTAGGTTTCAAGTGGACTGATTTGGAGTTGAACTTAGGATCTTCGAACAATTCCTTATTCATCTTGAAAGAGCTAACCCTTGACTCATAACCATTTTCAAGCAACATCCCTTCACCAAGACATTTGGTGAGAGCCGCACAGGATTGTTGGGTAATCTTAATAGAAAGCCCTAGCACGATACTAGATACTTCTATATCTATGTTTGCGTCAACTAATCGCCAAAATTCTTTAACTAGAACGTCCAAAGCCAATTCTTGTTATAGGTTAAAGTACTCAGGCCAACCCACACTAGCAAAGTCTTCAGTGAAATCAAATCATTTTCAACAAGGATGCATAAATTTACTTAGAGTTCATGAAGGATTTCTAATTGATCAACATTGCATTGCATGGTAGGAACATATGAGACGTTTTTTAGAGTAGGGTTTGTGGATGACTTGAAGCCATTGAAGCAGGAGAAATTTAGAGATTTGCCAAGAAGTTTCAAGGTTTGAAAGAGAGAAAATGTGGGAATACATTATGGTTATGAGTGATCGTGACTGACGAATGGGTTTTATGAAAATGTTGAGTTTCGAAAACCATAACTAATATGCACCCATAAACACACATGAACAATATCTATCAGAGTATCACAGGTCAAGCACAACTTACAAGACGAATGTTCATATTAAAATTAATTGAATTTAGATTGTTTAGAGGTACATGTAAATTTAGTTTCACCAAAGGCAGAGCATACATACATTTAATCATTTACTTTATTTTACCAAAAACGAAGATACGTAGAGTTCAACATCATTCTTTTATAAATAGGAAATGTAGATGTTTTTTTTTTTATAAAATTGAATATATCCTTAACAATGGGTTTTATGAAAATATTAGCCCACTGATGAGTGTTAACAAATTTAATGTCTAAAATACCCTTTTGGACATAATCCCTTTTAAAATGATATTTGATCTCTATATATTTTTCTCTTGATTGTAAAATAGGGTTTTTGGTTAAACATAATGTTGAAGTATTATCATAGAAGATAAAACTGTTACTCTAATTGATTTTGAAATCTTCTAGTTGATATTTCATCCACAATAGGCGAGTGCTACAATTGGCTACTAGGATATATACCTTTTGATCTACCTTTTCACCTAACTTGTCCTTATCAAGAGAACATGTTGGATAAGTAGGTATAGACAAAGGCTTACATTCATCCATTTTAAATTTCTTAAGCAGTTCTCTTGTGTATTTGGTCTGATGAATGAGTACACCCTTTGGGCTTTGATGAATTTATATTTCAAGAAAGAATTTTAATTCTCCTATCATGCTCATCTCAAATTAATTATGCATTTACTAAGAAAACTCTTTGCAAAGCTTGTCATTAGTAGAACCAAAAACGATTTCATCAACATATATTTGGACAATGAGAAGGTCATTGTTAGAAGATTTCTAAAGAAATTAGTATCAACCTAGCCTCTTTCAAAATCATTCTTTATTAAGAAATTGCTTAGTTTATCATACCAAGCTCTTGGGGCCTGTTTCAAACCATACAAAGCTTTCTTTAGTTTAAAAACATAGCCTACAAATTCATTATCTTCAAAGCCTGAAGGTTGTTCAACATATACTTCTTAATTTATGTAACCATTTAAGAAAACACATTTCACATCCATCTAATATAAAATGATTTTATTAAAAACTGTATATGAAAGTAAAATTATTATTGCCATATGACCGAAATTTTTAGTGTAATCAATATCTTCTTGTTGATTGTATCCTTGAGCTACAAGTCTTTATTTGTTTTTGGCCACTTGGTTCCAATTGAGCTTGTTTATGAAAACCCACTTGGTTCCAATTGACTTTTTTTTCTTTAGGCTTGGGGACAACATCCCATACGTCATTTCTTTTGAATTGATTCAACACTTCTTGCATAGCCATTATCCATCCATCATTTAATAGAGCTTCGTCTATGTTTGTAGGTTCAATTTTAGATATTATTCCAAACGTAGATGTTTCTTTAAAAACGGATCTACTTTTTAGAGGATCATTTGCACTTCCTATGATCAGATAGTTTGGATGAGAAGATTGGTATTTCAATCAAGGTTTGGATTTATGATGATCTTTATTTGTGGGAGGTTCATTATTTCTTGTTCTTGAGTTATCAGACATATCTTTTGATTCATTGTAAGCTGGTTTTGTTGGTTCCTCTAATATATCTGATTCATCTAATATTTGTAGATTTGCAAAGCCTACATCTATCTTTGACTTTAGACCTTGCAAAGTATCCAAAAAAGGTGCACTTTTGAGATCAAGAATCAAATATGCCAAGATTCTCTTTGGTATTCAAAATATAGCGCATTGCAACCAAATTGACGAAAACATGAAATGTTCGGTTTTATTCCTTTCCATAGTTCATAAGGAGTCTTTTTAACAATAGCTCTACTAAAGATTATATTTTGAATATAACATGCAATGCTCACTACTTTTGCCCATAAATGCTTGGAAACATGTTGCGCTCCATTTTTGAAGAGATCTATTTTTTTCTTTCTATAACACTGTTCTATTAAGGTGTTCTAGAAGAAGAAAAGTTATATAAAATTCCACTCTTTTCACAAAAGTTTTCTAAAAGCTTATTTTCAAATTTACCCTAATGATCACTACGAATCATCAACAATAATGAATTCATACTTTTTACCACTGACAGAAGCAGTCTTTACAAGGCCAAATAAATCAAGATGTAACAATTCAAGTGATCAAGAAGTGAAAACAACATTTTTATAAAAAAAAAAGATGATTTTGTTAGTTTCCCTTTTTGACAAGCCTCACAAAGAACATGTTATGCATATTAAATATTTGGCAAGTCTCTAACCAAGTCAAGTCTTTTCAATTTTTCGATTAACCTCAAATTGGCATATCCTAATCTTTTGTGCCAACTAAAGGAAGTTTATTTTGTAAATATTGTGGTTTCTTTGACCAATAAATAGTATGGATCCATCAGTTTGACTTATTTCCTTACATGACTTTTGATTGAAAATAACATCATAAACATTGTTGCTTAATTAACTTATGCTGAGTAGATTATGCATTAGTCCTTTCACAAGTAAACATTTTTAATAGAAGGAAGGAAACATTACCCACTATGTTGTGCCCAATGATCTTACCCTTTTGACTACCTCAAAAACCTGCAATCCTATGTTCTTAAGGGTTAGGTCTTGGAACATAGACTTTTCTTCCGTCATGTGTCATGTGCATCAACTATCGGGCTAGTGTTTTAACTTTGTTGCTAAGGATATCTCAATTTCTTTATCAACAGCTTCATCATTAGAATTAGATTTAGAGTGTGTATCTGCCATCAGAGCCACGTTTGCATGTGCTTCAACTTCATCAAAGTCATCCCAAATAGCTATAAGACCTTTCTTATTTGCCTTGAAGTCTTTTCTTTGGGATTTTCCCTTCTCAAGTTTAGAACATTCTAATTTGAAACGATTTGGTTTTTCTCGTTCATAGTAGACTATTCTTTCTTTGTCTAATTTTTCACTTCCTTCTCTACTATATTGGGATCATCTGAAATCTCTTTTGAGGAAAGATTTAATCTTGTTGTTCCACAAGTGTTGGATTTTTCTTGAGATAAAGGACAACTCTTTATCATCTAAGTCTTCACTCGATCGTCCAATTCACTTTCCTCTGAGCCTTAAGTAGCTTGTAGGGTTGTCTTATTTCCTTTGGATTTGAGAGCCAAGGACTTTGACTTCTTCTTGGGCTCATCTTCAATGAGGTCAATCTCATAGGATCTGAGTAAGCTCACTAGACCTTCATGAGATAGTTTGTTTAGATCATATCCCTCTTGGATCGCTGTTACCGTTGGTCTCCACTTGTTGGGAAGACTTCTCAGGATCTTCTTGACGTGGTCAAAAGTAGTGTAACTATTTTGGAGAACCTTCAATCTAGAAACCAAAATTTGAAATATAGAAAACATTGTCTCAATGTCTTCATCTTCTTTCATCTAGAAGAGTCTGTACTTAATAACAAGTAAATTTGCCTTAGCTTCTTGTATTTGTTTATTTCCTTCGTAGTTGAGAACTAGAGCATCAATGATACTCTTTGTTGTTTCTTTGTGGCTGTATTTTTTGAACTCTTTGAAGGTGGGTAGCATTCATCATGAAAGTTATGGCTTTATCATGCATATTGTATTGTTTCTTTTGGTCAACATTACCATCAATATCTTTTGGAGCTGTATAACCATCTTCGACTATGTCCTAGATTTAGGGATAAAGAGAGATGTAGAAACTTTTGAGCCTGTCTTTCTAGTACTCAAATCTTTCTTCTTCAAACAGAGGAGGCCTGTTAACGTTTCCACTTGTAATTTCATCACCAGAGTTAGTCATAATAATACAGATCTTTACTCATACATGGTTAAGTACTCAACTTTGAGACCAAGCTCTGATGCCAATTGTAGAACGAGAAACACAAGGAAGGAGGTAAAATGATGTGATGAAAACAAAGCAAATAAACAGAAAAACCAAACGACACAACCAATTTATCTTGGTTCAACACCAACTCGGTAGCTACTTCTAGTACCTTCAACCTAAAAGATTTAATTCGCTAGTTGAGCAACTGAATTACACTTCCACTAAACACCTATTAATCTAATTGATTGTGTTCAAGTCTTCTCAAACTTCCTATTTAGTACAAACAAGTTGTTGAGGGATGTAGCCACTACTGGACTAGGTTACAAAATAACAGGTTTAATGGTTTTTTGAATAGCTCTCCCAAGAGGATGTTTATAATGTTGTACTCTCATAAAAAAATTTCTTAGCACTTAGACAAGTCTAAAGATTAAGAGCAAGAGTAGAGTGATAGGCTGTATTGTACTTATTGTGGTATGTTGTTGCTTGTGATTTTCAATAAGGGTTGCACGTCCTTTTACAGATGTTTTTAGGGCTTCTGGCCGGTGTCCTAATTGCAAGAAAGTAGCATGTATCATGAAGTTTCGTATTAAATCTTCTTTGATTGATTCACCATTAAACATTGTCAAAGATATCCTTGGAATTGATTATGTGAATCTTGATATGAAGATAGAAATATTAGAGGATAGTATGATTAGGGTATGTCGCATAGACCTTTAGACAAATACAGATGCAAGGTGTTTTGCAGAGGATGCGCAAAAGCTTTGTCTTCTTTAGAACATTGTCGTTTCAGAGCGTTGACTTTTCAAAGGGTTGACTTTCATCAAAGCATATACTATTGGCAGAGTCAGACAATAAAATGGTTGATGCGATTATCTGAGGCTGACAATCACTTTCTTGTCAAGGTTATTAGAGGTAGAGAGATCAAATGCTTGTTGTGATTATCAAAGCCAGACTAATCAGAGCATTGCTTCTATTAGATGAAGTAATCAAAAGTGCATTTTAAAGCACATTCACTAGACTTAGAATACGAAGAATAAAGCGAAGTCTTTGTGTTTGTTTTACTAGGACCAAAAGATTAGAGGAAGAAGCTTGAACTCATTTAGAACAACATGATCTGGAAAACTGCATACTAAAACAGAAGATTAATGCTTTAAATTATTCCCACAAAATACTCTTTGCTGTTTCTTTATTTGTGCATCTATCAAATTCCTTGAATGTGATTGCACTGACCATGATGGTTCTGGACTTGTGATGAAGTTTGTGTAATCTGCTCTGATCTCGTGTCATATCATCCAAGTCTAACTCTTTAGTTGGATCTTCTGGATCAGTTGGTGCAGTGTATCCTTTAACTATCATCTTCCATAGTTCAGGATCTTGAGATATGACAAAGCTTCTCATTCTGTCCTTCCAATACTCAAACCTTTCTCCATCAAATATTGGTGGTCTGTTGATGTTGCCTCTCAATTCTTCTGACATATTGAACCCCTTGGACCTTTCCTCAAACACTGTTAAGTGCTCAGCCTTGAGACCGAGCTCTGATGCCAATTCAAGGTGCAAACACGAGAAGGGGGAGTTGAATTGTGTTTGACTTAACTTGAATACTTTTCCTGTTTTAATACTTTCAAAACAAAACTTGATGTATAATTAAAACAGAGTTAGCAGCGGATAAAAATAAAAATAAAAACTCACAGATTTTATATTGGTTCACCGTTAACGAGGCTACGTCCACTCCCTTCGCCTTGAAGGATTTCACTAATTCAACCTTGAATTACAACCTTGCTACTGACCCTCCAAGTCAGTCTTCTCAAATAGTCTAACAATCCTAGACTTCTTTGAGGAAAAACAACTCCTGTTCTTCAGCCAATCTGACACCCCAGATTGTAGAAGAATTCACAACACTATGAATCTAATTGCTAAGTACCTTGCTACCCTTTCTGAATCCCTCAGTTTGTAGACTCTACTTCAACAACTTAGATACAACCCTATCTAACTGCCAAGTAACCTGCTACCTCTACTGATTCCCTCAGATTGTAGACTCTACTTCAACAACTTAGATTTGCCACAGTGGAAAGAAAATAACCGAGTACTTGCTTCTTGAAAGCTGAAGCTCACAATTGACTTATTTGAAAATTTGAGAGTGGTTGCTTTGGAAGTGTATGACTCTTTTGTGATTTTAGATACTTGAGTATTCTGCCTTGAACCTCCTTTTATAAATGCAGATTTGGGCCTCTTCCAATGCTTAAATTCGAGCTGAATCTTGTTGGATTCTCTGTAAAAATAACTTGACCAATTGGGCTTCATATAAATAAAAAACATATCTTCAGATTTCCTTTCAAAATAACTGGCCAATTAAATCTGTTGGTTCCTTCCCGCCACAGCTCCTAAATTCCATGCTACTCCTCTTTATTTTTATAACAAATTTTTTAACACTTTAATAAAAATATCATAAGATCTTCACCTTTAAAGCCCATGATCAAATCTGCACCATTGGATCTTCATGCGATAGTCCATCCTGGACCAGCGTTTTTGATATTCTATAATCCTTTGATTTCGGTCATTCCTGGACCACACTTCCTAACCCTTTGATCTTCTGATTTCGGCCAGCCTGGATGCGCGCTTGATATGCTGAAATCTTCTGGACTCAACCATTCCTGGACTTGCACATCATGTCATTCTGATTTCGGCCACCACTGGGCCATGGTCTGATTTTCTGATATGGACCATCACTGGACAAAATAATTATTTCTGAACCATTGATCTGGAAGTTTTTACTCTGATCTGGACAGATTCTGGACTTTGGTCTGGAACAAACTGAAATTAACTTGAACAAAAAATATTTCAGTCTGGACATTTTACCTTTAATTTTGGACCAGGTCTGGATTGATTCTGGAATTCATTTCTTCTAGTCTGGACTTAGTTCCATGCCCTGAATCATGCTATCTTATGGTCTGGGCGAAATCTGGATTGATCCTCTTGTTCTGGACTCATAAACATAGCTTCTGGTTGAGTCTGGAACAAATCTGGACTATGTAATTTTTCACTGCCATGCCATCTTCTGGTCATAATAACTTCTGGAATAAAATTGATATTTGATTCCTGTTTGTTTGGAACAACTCTCCTTCTGGCAGGCTTTCCAATGGTATGATCCATGTTTCATTCTGATTTTTATTCCTTCTGATCTGGGCCATCAAAGATATCTTCTGGTCATGTTTTGACATTCCTAGAGTATCTTCTGGTCATTCCAGAATTCATTTTTCTGGAATCCTTTGATCACTGCTTCTGATTCCTTCAGTTTCTGGGGCATTTAACTTAATAATTCAAAGTACAAAATAAGTTTACATAGAGTACATTTGTGAGCATCAAAATCCTAAGTACTTAGAACCAACTTGGTTCAAACAATCTCCCCCTTTTTGATGATGACAAAACCTTAACTTATTTTGCTAACTTATGACTCGAAGACTTTGAATTACTCCCCCTCAGACCAATCTCTCCCCCTAAGTCTGATACTCTCCTTTTCAACTCCTTCTTTGTTCTCTCTTTCTTTTCTTCTCTTCTCATCTCCTTTTCAATTCCTTCTTTTTGCTCTCTTTCTTTTTCTCTCTTCACATTTCCTCTCCTTTTCAACTCCTTCTGTTTTCACTCTTTCTTTTTCTTTCTTTGTTTTTCTCTCTCCCTGTTTCCTCTCCTTTTCAACTTCTTCTATTTTCTCTCTTTCTTTTTCTCTCCTTCTTTCTTTTTATCTCTCCTTTTCTACTTATTTCTCCTTTCTTTCTCTCTCTCTCTTTCTCCCCCTTTTTGTCATCAGCCAAAAAGTGGTCCTACTATTTTTGTATTTTTTGTTTTTCTCTTTACAAATTACAGAAAGTAAAAACTGAAATTAAAAGACATAAAATAAAATTGCAAGAAATTTTAAAAACTCCTAAGATGACTACTTGAGCTAGTCAGATATGGAGGTCATGCTGAGATGCTTCTTAATGAACTCGAACCTATCTTCTGGTAATGCCTTGGTGAAGATATCAGCCCATTGATGATCAGTGTCCACAAACTGGATGCTCAAAGTCCCTTTTTGAACATGGTCCCTAATGAAATGGTGTTTTATTTCAATGTGTTTGGCTCTAGAGTGTAAGATAGGGTTTATGGCTGAAGTGTTATCACAGAACAAAGTGCAGTTGCCACTTATACTTTTCCTTTCCAGCTCTGTATGTTTTCTGGTCTGCCTTTTGGCTGGTTTCATCTTTCTCAAGTGAGCAGGTTGGGTGCATGGGGGTGGCCATTGGCTTACAGTCACTCATCTTGAACTTTTTGAGAAGTTCTTTAGTATATTTTGATTGGTGAATGAGTATACCTGATTTGCCTTGATGAATCTGAATTCCCAGGAAGAACTTAAGTTCTCCCATCATGCTCATTTGGAACTCCTTCTGCATTAGGTCAGAAAACTCTTTGCACAAAGTGCCATTAGTTGATCCAAATATGATATCATCAACATAGACTTGAATAATCAGAATATCATGTTTAATGGATTTCCTAAATAGTGTATTATCAATCTGGCCTCTATTAAATTCATTCTTAAGCAGAAAGTTACTAAGTCTGTCATACTATGCCCTGGGTGCTTGTTTTAAACCATATAAAGACTTTTTAAGTTTGAAAACATGGTCTGGAAAATCATAATTTTCAAAACCAGGGGGTTGTTTGACATAGACTTCCTCACTTCTGTAGCCATTTAAGAATGCACTTTTAACATCCATTTGATACAGCATTATATCATGATTAGCAGCAAATGCTAAGAGAATTCTAATTGCTTCTAACCTGGCCACTGGAACACAAGTCTCAGTGTAATCTATACCTTTCTATTGACTGTATCGCTGAGCTACAACTTCACCCTTTTCATTGAATTTGTTTCTGAATACCTACTTGGTTCCAATAATGCCTCTGTTTGGTCTGGATACCAGATCCCAAACATCATTCCTTTGGAATTCATCCAGCTCTTCTTGCATAGCAAGTATCCAACCTTCCTCTGCCAAAGCTTCATCAACATTGCTTGGTTCGCATCAACTTCTGGTTCTGTAACAGTTTCTCATTCTGATAAATCAGCTTCTGGTGAACCTGCACTAATTTTATCTTGCTTTGATTTGTCAAGATCAAGCAGTTTTTCATATTACATAATACAAATCAAATAATTTTAACTCAATACAGCCAAACCATTAATTCTGCTTCTGGTGATTTCTGTTTGTTTTTGAAACCATTGGAATGTTGTTTCTGCTGAGGTGTTCAGTTTGTGCGAATCACCTGGTTCCTCTGACAATTTGAAAACCTGCAGAATACTTATCTAGCTTTGATTTGTTAAGATCAAGCTTCTTGTTATCACAGTAAACATAAATATCAAATAATAATATTTACAGCAAGATGTAGCCTCAGTTTTACTCTGAAAATCCTCTTGCTTCTGATTTTCAGATTCCTAATCTATATGTTCTGAGATTACATGGTTTGGATGAGGGAATTTGAATTCCCTTCCAGGTTTGTAGTCTTGATGAATCTCACTGGAGTGTTTAAAGAACTCTCTTGATTCTGATTCTTTTATTTCTGCTTTGGCTCATACACCATGTTCCTCTGGTGATTCTGGAACTTATGGTGATTCTGGTAATCATACTGATTTTGATAATTAAAGTAGTTCTGATGATCATACCTCAACCTTTGATACTGATACCTGTTCAGGTTCTGGTACTGATTCTGATTCTGATTCTGATAGTGTTGATTCTGATAGTGTTGATTCTTGTTCTAGTTTTTGTGCCTCCAGTTCTGATTCTGGTTCCAGTTTTGGTTCCAGTTCCTGTACCTTTGATACTGGTTCCAGTTCTGGTTCTGGTTCCCGTTCTTGTTCTGATTCGTGTGATATCTATGATATTTCCTGTTCCTCCTATAATTCTGGTTCTGGTTCTGATAGGTATTGTGTTGACCAGTTCTTCTTCTACCAGAGTCACTTGGCTTCTGTTTGGTAGATATTGGAACATAAACCTTCTTCTGCTTGTGCGTTGCCAACATCCATTGTCCAGGCACCATTGTTGATGTCTCTAGAACTTATATCTAGGATTAGATTTTTCTTTTAGGTTATCTTTTCTTTTCCCACTTGTGTCGGCTTTGTAGTTGTGATCCTCATCTTAATGACATGTTACCCTTTATTTTTGTTCTTTCATGTTTCTTTTGAGCTTTCTTTTAAAAACTTATTCATGTTAATCATGTATATGTTTTGCGATGGTCTTTACTGTATTTCTTATGTGTGTTTGTTGTGCATGATTGCTTACTCTAAATTCTATAATTTTACCATTTTTGATAATGACCAAGGGGGAGAAAAGTAAAAGATATAGTAATACAATTAATTTTATACTTGTGTCTTAACATTTGCTTGCATCTGCATTACATCATCTATACTGCATCACCTATTTGCATCATTTGCATTGCACCATCTATTTGTTGCAGCATCTGCATCTATTTGTTGCGTCATATGCAACATCCACATCATCTACATTTGTTTGTTGCATATACATCTAAAAATACATCTTTTACATAGTACTAGAATATATGACAAAGTCTTACAATTCATCTTTGTTATGAAAGCTTAACACCCTCTAAAAATATGGTTTGTTCAATTAGGCTTAAGATCCTAAGAAGAACAGTAGTTCAAAGGCTTTACATCATTAGAACTATGAAATATTAATCACAACACTTCATACGAAACCAAAGACTTAACATCCTTGGAATATGTGAACTCTCTTTAGAAAGTCTAGTCATTTTTTTATATCTGTTTTTTTTATTTTTTTATGTCCTTTCCCTCTTACTTTACCCTCACATGTATAAAAAATAAAATAACTAAATAAGTTTGAAACTCTTAAAGAATCGCATTTATCATTATTGAAAGAGATCAAATGATTATTAAGTTTTTTTTAAGAGATCAAATGATTATTAAGTCAAACAATACATTCAGGGGGAGAATTCTTTTAAACCTTATTTTCTGAAGGAAAATTGTTCATTAATTGTATAGTTATTAGTCATCATCAAAAAGGGGGAGATTGTTAATGTAAAAGCGGTTTTAGCTACAATCATCTTACTAATATTTTGATGATAACAAAAACAAACAAATAAAGGACATCTATCCCCTAATTGTATTTGATAAGTGTGTAGATTAAGTTAGAGGACAAAGATTTATATTAATTACTATCTATTTTAAAGCAGCATAAATTACAAGTGAATTAGAGATAATAATCTAAGTGTTTCAAACACAAAGAATATTATCACCTAATAAACAAGTAACAATGCTTACTAATAGAGCGAGTCATAATATAGCAATAAGAAGTATGGTGATATACACTTAGAGTCAAAGAATTAAAGGAAAAAGGAATACAATTCATTGTTCTGGTATAAGCTAGATCATCTGATGTACAAAGAAAAGAGAATCCTTTAAACAAATATCAAAATGACTCTAAAAAAACTACTACATATGTGTCTAACTTTGATGTGCGCGCTCTTAAACACGCCTCTCGTGAATCCATTAATACAAGCAACGATTTGGATGTTCTTCCTCTGATATGTATGTTAAGCAAAGTGATTGTCTGCCTCTAATAAGTATATCAAGCAAGATGATCATTTGTCTGTGATATGTATGTCAAACAAAGTGATTGTCTGCCTCTGATAAGTATGTCAAGTAAAATCATCTCTGCCTCTGATAAGTATATCAAGTAAAATTATCTTTTGACTTTGATCGAAAGACAATACTCTAAAAAGTCAATGCTCTGATAAAGTACTATGAATAGTCAACGCTCGAAAAAAGAAAAATTTGTTTATCCTCTGGTCAACATCTTGAACCTATTAATTGTTTGAAAGTCTTTGTGACATCCACTGATAGTAACATCCTCTGAGATTTGCCCTCTTAAATTGAAGATGCGCAGAATCAATCATGAAAATATATATGGATACATCTTATATATTGATCTGCATTAAATGGGGATTGATGACATCCAATGGTAACATTCTCAACGGAAAATTTTTCTCTCAATTTAGGAAGAACCCATTCAGTCAATCGAGTTTGTGAGAGAGAATGAAAAATAGGCAATGTATTAAAGAAATAATTCTGAAAAAGCCAAGCACACATCAAAAGAAAAGTATGAATTGATGTAAATCGTTCAAAGTGTTTTCATATATTTGAGCTAATATAAGACTTGATATGTAACATCTGTTGTAAGTGTTGATGTTAACAAAAATATTTTATATAAATTGTATTTCGACTTAAAAGAACAAATCGGAGGATGTGCAAAGTCTGAGGATGACACCACCAGAGGATACACCTCCAGAGGATATCATCAAAGGCAAACATCAGAGGATAGCATCAATCAAAGGATATCTTTCTTGGCCCAAATCAGAAGGAAGCAGAATCAGAAGGAGACCTGGTCCAGACCAGAAGGAAGCTTGTCAGAGCGAGACTTGGTCCAGACTAGAAGGAAACATAAGTCATACTTGGTCCAGACTTAATCCTGACCAGAAGATAGGATGGTCGTGAATATAAGAATCAGTCTAGACTTAATCTAGACTTGGTCCAGAGTAGAAGATAACTAGTCCAGAACAAATGACTTGGTACAGACTTGGTCCAGACCAGAAGATAGCATGATCCAGAACATAAAACTAAGTCCAGATCAGAAGATATAATTGTCCAGAACATAAGACTTAGTCAAGATTTAATCCAGACTTGGTCCAGATCAAAGGATAAATATCCAGATTAAAAGATCAATGGTCCAGATTAAAATATAAAATGTCCAGATTAAAAGATCAATGGTCCAGATTAAAAGATCAATCGTCCATATTAGAAGATCAATGGTTCAGATCAGAGGATCACACAATGGCACAAATCAAATCACATGGCCCAGAATTTATCAAGATCAGAGAATCACATAATGGTACAGATCAGATCATATGGTCTAGAAATGGTTGAGATCAGAGGATCACAGAATTGGTACAGATCAGATTACTTGGTCCACAATTGGCCGAGATCAGAGGATCACAGAATGGTACATATAAGATTACATGGTCCAGAGTTTATCGAGATCAGAAGATCATATGGTCCAGAATTTAAATCGTGATGCAAATCTGTGAAGGCTTGATTAAAATTCGAAGAAGACTTCATCAAATTTTGATAGAAATTTGATCAAAGTATTAAGGGGATTTGATTCAAAAAAAATAACTGAAGACTTGAAGAAATTCGAATGCAATCTGAAGCTTTAAAAGATATGGTTTGAAATTAAAAGAAACAAGATTGGTCAATAGAATTTTCAAATGCAATCTGAAGCTAAAAAGATATGATTTTAATTTTTTCAGTGAAACAGGATTGACCAATAGTATTTTTAAAGGAAATGTGAGCAAGATCTATTTCGAATTTAAGCTTGGACAAAGCCTTATTTGCAGCTATAAAAGGAGGCTTCAGGCAGTAGCATCAAGCATCGAAAAACACAAGAACTCAAGCTTCATACTCAACACAATCCGAGAGTTCAAAAGAGAGAATCACTTGAGTGCAAAAGCAATATTTTCAAAGTGTTTTCGAGAGAGAAATTCAGTGCAACAATCAGCTTTCCATAAGCAACAAAAGTGTGCAAGAATCAGCCCAGCAATCAGCTTTGCAGAAGCAAATTTGCAGAGTTCCAACATTTGTAATCTAACCCGATAGTTGTGCAAATTCCTTCTTTAATCTGGGGTTGTCAGATTGTTAGGAGACGACTTGACTTGTAGAGTCAAGGTGTTGTTTTCGTTCCTCAAAAGTCTGGGGTTGTCAGGCTGTTTGGGAAGACTGACTTGGAGTGTCAGGTGTTGTAAATCAAAGGTTTTGAATTACTGGATTAAAGCCTTCAAGATGAAGGGACTGGATGTAGCCAAGTTAATGGTGAACCAGGATAAATTGTTGTCTTCTTATGCTGTTATTTTCCGCTGCTAAGTCTGATTATTTGTTAATCAAGTAAATCACATCAACATTCAAAAAAACAGCAAAAAGATTCAAAGTTTGGCAAACACAATTCAACCCCCGCTTCTCGTGTTTGCACCTTCAACATCATCTCGATAAGAGTTAGATTCATAGAAACATACTTTGTGTCAACTCAAACACAAACTAGAACTTATGTAAATCAGCTCGATAGTGGCAACAATTCTCGTACCTCTAAGTGGTGTTTGAAGAGGTACGACAACACTTATGAAACTCAACGATAGGCTACTAGAATGTTGAAGAAGGGTTCTAACAGTCACAACCTGGAAAGGCTAGAGAAGAATACTCAAAGCCTGAAGAGGTAGATTAAACAATACTTGTATGCTATTATTGAAATAGTGGAATAAGTCCTCGGCTATACTGATATTTGTAAGGGGAGGATTAGATGTAGCAACAGTTTGTTGTGAACTAAGGTGACAATATTTGTTTTCTTTATATCTTTATATTTCTCTTATCTATGTTCTCTTTTATTTAACCTCTTTGTCCCTAAATCTATTTGAATCATAAGTTGAATTATTTGATAAAGAACATACCTTTTTGTTAAGCTTTTGAAATATCTTTCATAAATGGAAAAACAAAATTCAAACTCCCCCCATTTTCTTGTGTTTTCCAACACCTTCAAGAATGAGGAGGAGTAGGAGGAGGATAAGGAGGAAGAGGTGGAGGAAAATGGTGAAATATTGAAGATATTATAGAAGATAATGAATAGAAGAAGATAGTTGAAGAAGAAAGAATGTAAAAAGATTGAATGATGAAAGAATGAAAAGGATGGTGTTGTTTAAAGAGAATTTTGTTCTGATCACTTGCGAGGAAAGGAACTAGTAGTTCATAAAAGGATGAAACAATGGAGAATGTTGAGGATGTTGTGCACTATGAGTGGCCTGTTCAAGTGGCTCATAAAAGGAAAACAGAAGCAGAGAAATTTACTTTGCCACCTAAGGTAGATCCCTGAGGGTGAAAACATGTGCACATAGAATGAAAAGATGATGTAGGAGGGTTCACCGCCAGAATCGAGGAAGAAACGGCTTTGCGTACAAAGCAGCAGAAAATGCGGAAAACGATCGTCTGGTGTCAGATTGTCTATTATTATACCTTTCCGAAAAGGGTATCGCGCCACGAACACAACTCATGCCTTTGCCATGAAGTATGGGCTCCAAAACCGCTTTGAGCTTGTCTTGGGCCTCAACACAATCGTTTTAGTTTTTCGCGTAATTTCGGGCTTTTATGTTTTACAGCCGTTTTAGCTTTTCCTTTAATTTAGGGCTTTTTTGTTTTACCTAATTTTCGTACTAGGGTTTCTATTATTTCTATGCTGTACCAAAAGGCATCTTTTAATAAAATAATTAATTTTGAGAGTTTTTCTCTTCTCTGGTGGATTCCAGAACTTGTTCTTTTTTTAGGATTAGCGTTTGCTAACCTTTTGCAATTTCCGACTGTGTCAGGTGGCATCAGAGCAGGCTTTCTCCTATTTCTTTTGGTAGCTTGAACAGCCATGGGAGATCAACCAGTCACAAGAGCATACATCGAGGGTATCACTGCGGCTTTTACCGCGACCCTTACTGCTTTGACTACGCAGATGACGACTCAGGTGGCGGCTTTGACGGTTCAAGTGAACGCCATAAATAATAGGAGGGACAGAGGCAGGAGAGACGAACCACCTAGGCATCCACATGGAGGCTTGCAGGCTCGTGTTGAATCGGACTCTAGTTCCGAAGAAGGGGTCCAGGAGGAGAATCAGGGTTTCGATAATCAACAGAATCGCAACGACTACAGAGTCAAGGCTGACATCCCGTTGTTCTATGGAACTATGGGGGTTAAAGAGTTTCTGGATTGGCAGATTGACGTTGATCGGTTCTTCGACGTGATGGGTATGCCAGAAAACAAGCAGGTGAAGATGGTGGCAATTCGATTGAAGAGTACCGCTGCTGTGTGGTGGGATAAGCTTGTTGTTCAAAGGCAGCACCAGAGGAAAGCACCAATCAAAACGTGGAGGCGAATGAAACAGTTGATGCTGGAGCATTTCTTGCCTAAAGATTATGAGCAGATTTTGTACAAGATGTATATCGATTGCGTTCAGGGTAGAAGGAACGTGACCGAGTATACAGCAGAGTTCCTGCGTTTCTCAGAACGCAATGAACTAGGGGAAACTGAGGGTCAGAAGGTGACTCGCTATATTAATGGCTTGAAGGGTTCATTACAGGAGAAGATGGGTCCGCAGACTGCCTGGACCGTGACAAAGGCCTCTACGCTAGCCTTGAAAGCCATTAATGTATAGAGGCAGAGATAATGTGATGATGTTCACCTGGGGAACGCACAAGATAGCTATGGCCCCGGTTTCTGGTTTTAATAGAAAAACAGGGAAGGAGAAGTCCAGTTTTCTTGTTATGACGCAGGATGAGCATGACCTAATTGAGACCTTCAAGGAAACTAAGTGGTTTTTCCCAGTGGTGGCCAAGAATGTGCAAGCCGTTAAGGAAGCTGTCAAGGCGAAGTTAGAGGCTACTGGGCAGAAGAACAAAGTCGCTTCTGACAAGCGCAGAAGAGTCAAGGTCTTTGCTGTGGGAGATGATGTGATGGTGTTCATGCATAAGGAGAGGTTCCCAGTTGACACTTACAAGAAGCAGCAGAAAATGCGGAAAACGATCGTCCGGTGTCAGATTGTTTATTATTATACCTTTTCGAAAAGGGAATCGCGCCACAAACACAACTCATGGCGTTGCTATGAAGTATGGGCTCCAAAACCGCTTTGAGCTCGTCTTGGGCCTCAAAACAATTGTTTTAGTTTTTCCCGTAATTTCGGGCTTTTCTGTTTTACAGCCGTTTTAGCTTTTCCTTTAATTTATGGCTTTTCTGTTTTACCTAACTTTCGTACTAGGGTTTCTATTATTTCTATGCTGTAACAAAAGACATTTTTTAATAAAATAATTAATTTTGAGAGTTTTTCTCTTCTCTGGTGGATTCCATAACTTGTTCTTTTTTTAGGATTAGCGCTTGCTAACCCTTTGCGATTTTTGACTGCGTCAAAAGAAAACAATCACTAACACTTTAAAGATTTATTGATTGAAAATTTGTCAAAATGACCGAAGAAATATTGTTGGCCATTGAAACAGAGAGGAAAGAGTCATTTTTTAAAAGAAAGATGGTGAAGAAGTGAAAATGATGGCCTATTTTTACTTATGGGTTAAGCCAATCTAGGTTAGGGAGATGGAGCTTGTTTAGTGAGTTCTCGAACCAATATAGGTTTCCCATTGTTCTCATAGCTCAATCAGGTCATGCCATGTGTGTTCTCATATCCCTAATTTAATAGGTGGAACTTGTATTCCACGAAAACAGGCGCACATAGTCCAACACATCTCACATAGAAATGAGATTGGCTAAGAATATTCAATGTTGCTCGTTGTGTGAATTTGGGTTACCTAAGCGAATTTGGCTGATATTCACTCATTTCTCTTTTTTTTGGGGCACAAGTAATTTGCCTAAAGCTAACTAAAGATCATCCTACAAACCTAAAATAATTCATATATATCTAAATAAAAAAATTTAATCAACCTATAAAAATATTACACAACATAAAAATTGGGTGTTTCAAATTGTAAAATTCATCTTAATCTTATATGGACTTTGATTTTATTTTTATTCACTAAGCCAAAAATGGCATTTTACTACGCCAAAAATGGTCTTTTATAGCGCGCGTTTTAAAGCGCTTAATAACTAAAAGTGCTGTTGTATAATATTTTAAAAATAACAGAGGATACAACAGCGCTTCAATGACAAGCACTTTAGAAAAAGCATTGTTGTAGGGTCATGAAGGGTTTAGGATTTACAGGAAAGCGCTGTTATAGGGTCATAGCGATTTCACATAATGTTTACAACGCTTTTAGAGCGCTTAGCGTAAAAGCGCTGTAAAATATAGCGCTCTCATAAAATGTTTACAGCCCGTTTAGAGCGCTACATTTACACCGCTTTGTATAAAAGCGTTGTAAACTCTGTAAATGTTTTAAAATTTAATTTTTAACAGCCGTTTACAGCGCTTATGATAAAAGCATTGTAAAATATAGCGCCCGCACACACTATATTTACAGCGCTTTGTTTAAAAGCGCTGTAAATGATGTAAATGTTTTGAAATTTAATTTTTAAAAGCCGTTTACAGTGCTTATGGATAAAAGCGCTGTAAAATTACAAGCAGTTATATATAAATAAATAAATAAAAACATATTTAAAACGTTTTATTCCTTCGAACTCTATTACGAACTTTCCTCTACTCTACTTTGCGCTCATTTTTAATGAGTGATTATTTTCTCAGGTACTGTATTTATTAATTTGTTATTGTCTCTAAAACTGATAAATTGTTACCTGATAAATAATATAAAATTTTAGATGATAAATCTGTTCTGTTTTGAAATTTATTCGATCTGTTCTGTTTTGAAATCAGACTTGTATGCATGACCTTGGATTTTGGTTTCCATTTTCCAATATTAGTCTATATATACTATAGATTTGTATGATGTTATAGATTGATAAGTTTGTGTAACACTGCATTCATAAATTCTTACATGATAAATCATATAAAATTTGTTCGATCTGTTCTGTTATGTTTTGAAATATATATAACTTGTATGCATATATATATATATATATATATAATTTTATAGATTGTTAAATTTTTTATAGATTGATTTGTTCTTACTGCATTCATATAGGTCATAATTAAAATGGACTGAAAATGGATGTCTGCCAATCGATTGTCAAAAGAGTATGAAAATGGAGTGAAGGAGTTTGTTGAATTTGCAGCGAAGAATGCAAAAGACCCAAATTCGAATCACTTGTCCTTGTTTAAAATGTTGTTTTCGAAAGTGCGTTAGAGCAGATGAATTGGAAGGACATTTAGTATGGCATGGAATTGATAAAAGCTATAAATGTTGGATAAAACATGGTGAGAAAAAAAAAGGAACACATGATTCAAATGATTTCGACACAGATACATATGGGTGGGACCAAGTTGAAGATATTGCAAAAGCAGTTGAAGAAGATCTTCGGGATTGTCCTAAAATGTTTGAGAGTTTGTTGAGTGATGCAGAGAAACCATTATATAATGGTTGTACTAAATTCACAAGACTTTCGGTAATATTAAAGTTGTACAACTTAAAAGCTAGAAATGGATGGTCTGATAAAAGCTTCACGGAATTATTAACACTCTTAAAAGATATGTTGCCAGATGATAATGAACTTCCCAGTCAAACCTACGAGGCTAAATGAATTTTGTGCTCTATTGGCATGAGTTACGAAAGAATTAATGTGTGTCCTAACGATTGCATTTTATTTCGAAACGAATATGAATTACTAAAGGCATGTCAGAAATGCAATGTCTCTCGATATAAGAAGAAAGAATCTACTCCAGCAAAAGTCGTGTGGTATTTTCCTATAATACCCAGATTTAGGCGAATCTATCGCAGTGAAGAAGATTCAAAACACTTAACATGGCATGCATATGAAAGAACTAGAGATGGAAATTTACGACACCCTGCAGATTCTCCACAATGGGCAAAAATTGATCACGAGTATCCTGATTTCGGTAGAGAGTCATGAAATCTACGACTTGCACTTTCTACTGATGAAATGAATCCACATGGTCTTCAAAGCATATCACACATCACGTGGCCTGTGATTTTGTTGATTTATAACCTATCTCCATGGTTATGTATGAAGTGTAAGTTTATGATGTTGTCTCTGTTAATTTCTGGACCCAAACAGCCGGGGAATCATATCGACATTTACTTGGCTCCTTTAATTGAGGATTTAAAAAAGTTATGGGACTCAGGTGTGGAAGTTTATGATGGGTATAAGAAAGAATGTTTCAATTTGAGGGCTATGTTGTTCGGCACAAATAATGATTTTACAGCATATGGTAATTTATCAAGGTATAGCATTAAAGGTCAGTGTGTATGTCCTATATGTGAAGAGAGTACATATTGGATGCAGTTGAAACATTGTAAGAAGAACGTCTTTCTTGGACATCGTAGATTTTTACATTTTAGTCATCATTATCGTGGGTGGATAAATGCATTCAATGGAAAATTAGAGGAAGGTACTGCTCCAAAAGCACGACTGGATATCAAATATTGGAAAAAGTACAAGGTTTGACCAATAAATTTGGAAAACCATTTGCGGAAGAGCTTGTCAAAACTAGGTGGAAGAAAAAGTCAATTTTCTTTGAATTGCCATATTGGAAGTCATTGTATATAAGACATTTTCTCGATGTGATGCATATAGAAAAAGATGTATTTGATAGTGTTATTGGTACGTTACTCAGTGTTCCAGGAAAGTCTAAGGATGGCATCGATGCAAGATTGGATTTGGTCGATATGGGAATAAGAAATGAATTGGGTCCCGTAAAGAAAGGAAATCGCACATATCTACCTCTAGCCGCTCATACTCTATCTAGAAAGGAAAAAATTGTTTTATGTAAATTTCTACACAAAGTTAAAGTTCCAGAAGGATACAGTTCAAACATAAAAAATTTAGTTTGTATGAAAGACCTCAAGTTAAAAGGTTTGAAGACTCATGATTTTCATGTTCTAATGGAGCATTTGCTACCAATAGGTATACGTTCCATTTTACTTGAAAAAGTTCGACGAGCCATAACTAAATTATGATTCTTCTTCAGGGAAATTTGTAGTAAAGCGATCGATCCTCAGAAATTACCGAAATTGCAGAGGGAAATTGTTGTTACTTTGTGTGAGCTTGAAATGTATTTCCCACCCTCGTTTTTGATATAATGGTTCACCTTACTGTTCATCTTGTTAAGGAGACACAACTTTTTGGGCCAGCTTACATGAGATGGATGTATCCGATAGAATGATATATGAAAATGTTAAAAGGGTACGTAAAAAGTAGAAGTCGACCAGAAGGTTGTGATGCTGAACGGTACATTGTCGAAGAAGCTGCTGAATTTTATACTGAATATCTATCCAATGTTGAATCCATAAGACTTCCTATGTCTCTCATTCGGGAAGAATAACACGAGAAGGGATAATTGGAAAGAGAGTAATGACTATATCAAGAACAGAATGGGAGCAGGCACAATTGTATGTTCTGCACAACAATGATGAGGTTCAACCGTATGTTACAATACACATGGATCAGTTATCTAGTTTGAACATGAACAAGAATAAAAATTGGATAACACAAGAACACAATCGAAGTTTTATCCCTTGGCTAAAAAATCACATTAGCTCAAAGTTTGATATAGACCCCACTTCAATTTCAGAGAGATTGAAGTGGCTAGAAAATGGCCCGAGTTTACATGTCTTTTCTTACACCTGTTATGTAATTAACGGCTATACATTTTATACCACAAAACAAGATGAGCAAACCACTATGCAAAATATCGGAGTCACTCTAGTAGCTGAAGCGATGCATATCTCAAGTACAAAAGACAGAAACCCAGTATATGCAAATCTATCATATTTTGGGGTTATCGAGCACATATGGGAGTTGGATTACACAATGTTTTATGTTACCATCTTTGGTTGCAAGTGGGTCGATAATAATAATGGTGTTCGAATTGATGAGTTAGGGTTCTTGCTTGTCGATTTTAGTAGGGTGGGATACAAATATGAGCTTTTTATTTTAGCGTCGCAAGCTCAACAAGTGTTTTATGTCACTGATCCTGCTGATGATAAATGGTCTGTTGTCCTATCGATCACTAAAATAAGTGATGATAACAACAACGTTGAAGATGTTGGTAATGATATTTTCTTTGTGACATCACAACCATGTGAAATTGATTCAACTGATGATGGTTTATATCTTAGAGATGATCATGATGAGGGAATTTGGATTAATCCATCGTTTCGTATCGTTAATGGAGAAACAAATGTGAATCCCACCAGGAAAAGAAGAAGGGCATCTTAAGTGTGTTTATGTGTTTTATATAAATCATTAATGATCTGTACTCATTATGTAAAATTTCATGTAACTTGACCTGCCAGAATTGAGTATTTGATTTTATGCCTATATACTGATTTTCTGCCAGAACTTGAATTTAGCATTGATATATATACAGGCATTGATATACTGATTTTCTGCCAGAACTTAAACTCATCATATAATTTTTTTAATTATATTATTTAATTATTTTAGAGATGACAATTTGATAAAAAAATTAATTATAATCTGAACTCATCATATAAGTTGATATGAACAATTTGGTATCCATGAGTATGGATATTATATCACAGCGCTTTGGCACATAAGCGCTGTAGAAGGATTTAAAAAAATAAATTACAATTACGAGAGAAAAACATTTACAGCGCTTTTGCCCATAACCGCTGTAAATGGTTTCAAAAAAATAAATTACAATTACAAGAGACAAAACATTTACAGCGCTTTTGCCCATAAGAGCTGTAACATTCTTTACAGCGTTTATGGGCAAAAGCGCTATAAATTACAAGTACATAAATTACAAGTATAAAACATTTACAGCGATTCTTGAAAAAAGCGCTGTAAAATGCAAAATAAAATACAAGTACAAACATTTACAGCACTTATGGTAAAAAGCGCTGTAAAAATGCTCATATAGCGCCTTTTATATAGTGTGTATATAAGCGGTGTAAAATACTATTTAAGGCGCTTTTTATATAGTCTTTTAAAGCGCTGTAAAAAGGTTTTTTATAATATTATGTAAACTGATAATATAAGAAATCGCCTCTTCATTTTCTTCTTCTTTATGTATATTCTCATCCCTAAGAACTTGGCAGTGTGAAACCCTTACTCATTACGTACTCTCTATACGAACCATTCTCCATATACGAACCCTTCTCCCTAGTGCGAACCTATCTCTCTGTCCATATTCATTACGTACTCTCTATTTTCATTATTCTCCATTTTCACTACGTTCTATCGCGACGACCATAAAGGTTTTTAAGGAGCTTTTTGTTCAATTTTTTAAAGCGCTCTGTTGAACCCTAGTGCTATCTTCTCGTTGCACAAGACATTTCTATTTGTATTTCTACGATGTCGTAACCCTAAACTACAGGTATTGTTATTCATATCTCGTTGTCAATAAACTTATAGTGTATGTTGTATTTATTCAACCTCTTGTTGTCACTAAACTGCATGTTGAACTTATACTGCATGTTAAACTTATACTGTGTGAAATGTGTAGATAAATGGATTCCAACAACGATTAAGGTCGTCAAAACGACGAAGTTGTAAACATTGACGTTGTAAACAATAAAGCTGTCAATGCTAAAGGCTATGAATGCGAAGTAAAGCGTGGGGCAACTATAATGCAAAAAGTCATTATAGCAAGAAGTACTGGAATAAAATTTGAGGTACATATATTATACTTGTGTTTAGATTTTATTTTTTTTTCTTTTTTGAAAGCAATCACGTACACTCTAGCTATGAGTTTATTAGGTGGGATGGAATGAAAGTGGCCAGCCGATTGAGCCCAACAGTTCAATGATGGTAAGCTACATCGGTGCTGTTGTCCGTCAAAATATCCCAATAACAATCGATGACTGGAGAGACAAAGCATTGAAGGATGCTAAAGACATATTGTGGAGTGATGTACAAGTAATTAACTTTTTTACTCCACTTTTTTGTTACTTAACTATGACTTTTTCCATTGAAATACTTTTATTCAAACTCTTTATTTATTTGGTTTTCAGAGCGCTTTTAACATTGAAGATGTGCGTAAAAATTACATACTTAGAGTTGCCGGTAAAATTCACAGAGGATTTAGATCTCATCTGTCGAATTGTTACCTAAGAGACAAGTGTGGAAATGTGAATGTTGAAGCTCCAAACATTTACAAACACTACATAACACCTGAAGAGTTAACCTCTTTTGTTGCTAAACGCTCAGACCCCGCATTTGTGGTAATATTTATTTATTAGTATGTGTATTTTATTCATATTCATATCTTATATTTTTTACACATTCATTTTTATTTATTTATATATATAATATAAGTACAGCAAATCGAGAGCGAGCAAAAAACCCAGTGCATTCATACAAAAGATCGCGTATGGGGTATGCGCATTTAGAGCAAAAAATTGTAAGTAAACATCACTTTTATACATTGTGGTAGATTACAAACTATAGTTTATAACTAATATTTTGTTTATGTCTTAACGAACAGCTGCTAGAGACGAAATCCGATCAATCATTGGGTTGTCGTATCTTGTGGAAGGAGGCTCGCATAAATAAAGATGGAATAGTGGATAACGAAAATGTTCAACATGTTGTTCAAGAATGTGTAAGTATACTATCGCTTTAATATTTTTTAATATTGCCTTTTAAAAATGATATTGAACTTATCTTTTTAATACTACATGTATTTTAGGAAAATTTGAAACAATGTCTTGAAAATCAAGATGGAAATAAAGTTAGCTGTAGGGACATTCTCGGCAAGGTATTCAATGTTCCTGAATATTCTGACCATGTGAGGGGTAAGGGTTTGATGTGACTCCCAAAAGTTATTTTTCACATGAGAAGCGCACAAATCCCTCAAATGATCAAGTATTAGAAGCACTGAAAACCCTATCGGAGCAAGTTGCATACCTGGTTAAAAAAGATAAGGAAAAGCAACTTCAACGTGAAATGCAAATAGTAAGTGAAGATGGAAGCTGCAACATTGGTCATAAAAGTCTACCGAAGGTAATTAATTACTTAACAAAATAAGAAATTCATTCAACCTAATTGTTTCACATACTTATGTATCAACCGTTGATTTAATTTAGGGTGTTTCACGTTGCTGCCTATACTTGTCTTCCCCTACCCGTATGATTGGGAAAGGAACATTGTACAATACTTTGGTAGAAGTATTGCACAACAAAGATGTCCCTGTCGGCCATGTTAAAGTGTCACATGTGGTAGCTTTAGAACCACTTGCACCGTTGCCTATCCCCGACAACGACGGGGATATGAAACATTTGGGAGAAGCAATAGGTAATTATGTGGCATGGCCGAAACATCTTGTTGGCATTGATCAGGAGGTATGTTTTAATTGCTATGTGTGTTTAGTTGTATGATTATGATTGATTATATATAATTGCTGATTTTTCCAATTTTATATTTCACATTTATTTTGATTATTGATAAAGGGAATGATAATATCCATCGTAATGAGTCTGTCACTTCACCAGAAAAGGGACCAGAAAAGGCAGAAAAAGTTTGACATATACATCAATTCATTTATACGAAATGATTAGCTTACTATAATAACTAATAAACTGATCAATCTCATTTTTTTCAGATATCAAAAAAAATAAACCCACTGCACCGCAGGTGAAGGTCCGTGGTAAAAATAAACCTTCCAAAATGCAAAAACTAGATCCAGGAAAATCAGTTGCTCTTCCTAAAATAAGTCAACCACGCCTTGCTCGATTTGGGTCGTGTCTTGACACAACAACAAAGATGAAGATGAAGAGCAACAATGATGCACGTATGCTAAACATGGAAAAAAGTATATTCGGAGAAGAGTATTTAGAAATACATGGCAAAGAGCAAATATATGAACTTCTCGATCATAAAGAGTTGAGTGCTAGTGTAATCAGCATATACATCAGGTAGTATAAATATTTTATTTAACATAAAAATTACCTTTTAATTGCATCATTGCCACATTAATTTATTGATATTATAATCTAATTTTATATTTGAAGGTTTTTGTATGAGATGTTGGTGTGTGCGCGGAAATTGTCAAGTAGATTTTCATTCTTATCTCCGCATAAACTATTCATGTTTAAACTCGATTTAGATAATGTAAATAAATATGTAGTTGATAGACTTATAGAAAATAAAGAGAAGGACAAGCTGTTTCTGGAACCATACAATTCCGAGTACGTAATTAGATACTTTATCTATATCTTTTTTAATTTATGATATTATGAGTTGTATAAACAAATTTGCCAACCAAATTTGTGTTGTTGTAGGAAACATTAGGTGTTGTTTGCCATAAATGCGACTTCTGAAATTGTATATTATTTAGACCTATTGCATGGTCATTTCAACAATCACCCTGATATAAAGAACATCTTCGACACGTAAGTAATAATCATTTATTTCTTACATATATAAATAATGTGTTTGGTCATTGAATAATAATCACATTTATTTAATAGTGCTATGCAAGTTTTCCGCGTTCAAAGGGGTGCTTCAGTGTCGAAGAATAAGTCAAACAACATCGCATGACTTCCAGTAAAGGTTTGAAATTTTTGTTATAGAACTTAATTATATGCCTTTAAATTTTCATTTACAATCAATGCATAAATATTTATTGGTGTACATGTTTTATTTTATAGTGTCCGCATCAAACTAACAATATAAACTGCGAATACTATATAATGAGGTTCATGAAGGAGATTGTTGATCTGAATCAACTTATAATTTCAGAAACGGTACATTATTTTCATTATATTTTGATTTTCATATATAAACTATATATATATATATATATATATATATATTTGATTCTAACTTATTTTGCTTCAGTATTTTGACAACTTCAACCCAACTTACTCTGAAAATGATCTCAAAGAAATGAAAGAAGAATGGTGTCAGTTTGTCCTCGAAATGCAAGTTATATAATTTGTAATTAATTTGTTGATATATTGTCACGATGTAATTTGTTCTGTGAATATGTAATTCATACTGTGAATATCTTGCTACTGTCATGATGTAATTTGATCTGTGAATATGTAATTCATACTGTGAATATCTTGCTATTGTCATGATGTAATTTGTTTTGTGAATATTTAATTCATACTGTGAATATGTTGAATGTAATTTGTTTTGATAATATATGTAATTCATATTGTAATTTATTGAATTTTGTTGTTGTCAAACACTTGTAATTGATATTGTTGAATGTGAATATGAATTTGTTGTTGTGATGTGAATTTTAATGTTGAAAAGAAGAATTTGAATGTCATATTTGATGTTCATAATATGTAATAAAAAAGTCAGCGCTTCTTTAAAAAATATCATAAAAAATCCTTTTACATAGCTTTTTTAAACGTTTTACAGCGCTTTCTTTAAGTCCTTTTACAACGCTTTTTTGAACAAGAGCTGTAAATCTAAGTTAAATAACTATATATGGGACCTATTACAGCGCTTTTTTGAAAAAGCGTTGTAAATCTAATATAAGAAGCGCGCTATATATGGGACCAATTACAGCGATTTTTTGAAAAAACGCTATAAATCTAATATAAGAAACGCGCTATATATGGGACCTATTACAACGCTTTTTTGAAAAAGAGTTGTAAATCTAATATAAGAAGCGCGCTATATATGGGAACTATTACAGCGCTTTTTTGAAAAAGCGCTGTAAATCTAATATAAAAAGCGCGCTACATATGGGACCTATTACTGCGCTCTTTTGAAAAAGCGTTGTAAATCTATTATAAGAAGTGCGCTATATATAGGACCTATTACAGCGCTCTTTTGAAAAAACGTTGTAAATCTATTATAAAGCGCGCTATATATAGGACTTATTACAGCACTTTTTTGTATTTTCAATAGTGCTGTTGTATCATTTTACAGCATTAGATACTAGAGCACTTAAAAATGTTGTAAAAAACTTAACAAAAACGATGTAAAAGACAATTTTTGGCGTAGTAATTTAAATTCTCAATTCGAAACAATTAAGATTCTAGCTATCACTTTGTTGCATAAAATATCATAGATAAATAAATATGTTCCCTCCCGTAATGTTAACATTTAGCGACACCATTAGTATACTTTCTAAGTTCAATTACAATGGCAATGTTAATGAGAATATAATAAATATAAGAGACGCCAAAAATTTTAATATAAGAAACTCTTTTTAAAATTAAAAATTTAAAATTACCGGACTAAATACAATTGACAAGACATACATATAAATTTTAATATAAAAATTACGGGACTTAATACAATTAAAAATCTTGTCTTGCTTATAGTACTAATATGAAATACCAAATTAATAATAAGTAATCTAGAAACAACCAACAAATAAGATATACATAAATTTCACAAAAGGGGATATCATTATAAACTAATCCGTTTGTTCAAAATAAATTTATAAACTAATCCAAAATCTCATGTATATATAAGTGTATCCCACACGACTCAAATTGTTTGGAATATCAATGATAAAACATATCCTTCATGTCTATAGCATTAATATTTACATCCCAATTATTATGTGGCTGACTTGTTCTTTCTTCTTCTATATAATAATTTGAACTTTGTATCAAAATAATAATAATAATAATAATAATAATAATAATAATAATAATAATAATAATAATAATAATAACAATAATAATAATAATAATAATAATAATAATAATAATTTGAACTAATGAAACAACAAACAGGAACTATGCTGCTTCCATTCGTAAATCTGTTATTTCATTTACTAAATTTCGAAAATATTAAAATTGATAGTAATATTCAATTTACAACTAACTTTATTTATTTTATAAGTTTATCTTTTAGAAAATAGATTTATTTTGTCTTCCTATTAATATTTATTGTTGGTTAAAAATATATGAATAATTATAAATATATTAATTAAAACAATTAATGTAATTAAAAATTTGAAAATCTTTTTACAAAAATGTGAAGAATTTTTAAAGGCAAAAATATAACTTTAGTCTTTTAGGTTTAGTTTAGTTCCTTCTTAGATCCTTTAAGTTTTTTTTTTCTTCTCAATTTAATTCTATAAATTATATTCAATTTGTACCATTAACCTTAAAATGATATGAAATTATGTATATAATTCTTTAAATTTGATAATTTTCTCAAATTACTCTCATGAAATGTTAAGATCAAACTAATTGAAACATCATAGTAAATTGACTCTCCAAACTACATTGTAAGTGGAGAAATTTAATGAAATTGATTATGTGGATAAACTTTTATTATCAAGTTTTTAAGTCTATACATGTGCGGAAATGGTTGTAAAAAAATAAGAAATGTATACTATTTATAAGACTTGTTGATCGTTTGTTGAAGAATTAATATGAGAGAAATGTTATTGTAACATTAAATATAATTTCTAATTATCAGACACTTTCAATTATACTAATCATAGACAAAAAACTAACATGTAAACAAAATATAATTTAAATGATCAAATAAAAAAAATAATTAAAATAAAAACTTAATTAGTGGGAATTAAGTTAAAAAAAGGCTATAAGTGTTTTTTTATCGATTTATTTTTTAAAAGAAAAGAAAAATCCTACACTAGTATTTAAGTACGGAGCTAATTCTTTTTTTAAAAGAAGTACGGATCTAATACTACATCGCAAGTGCTTCTTGAATCGCAATTAGCTAGCACGTTAAGACGAAACACCCACTCTAAGAAAACCACGTGTGGTACTGTTGCTATTAAGTTTCATAGTCATTTTTGTGTTTTCACATTTATTTAAACAAAAAATAAATAAATATTTTTGGTTTAAATACTTAGAAGTCGTTCATATACTTTGCATCTTTTTCATTTTTATCTCTTAAGTTTTTTTATTTTCAATTCAAATCATGTGAGTTCAATTTAATTTTAAAATTATTGTTGCAGATAGTTACTATTACTAATAAAATTAAATAGAGAAGTGACGTGACAATGTTTGACATGACAATAATTGCTAATATGTCAAATATTTGATGTATATTTATGAAGACTAAATAAAAAATTCTCAAATTTACAAAAGCTAAAATTTGAAATCTCCTTTCTTCTTCTTCTCCTTTGTGCAACCTAAAATCTCAATTATTTTAAAAATCTTCATATGCTCTTCTTCATTCAATCATGGTGTCATTTTTGTCTAAAACAAACTCAACTCATTTTCAATTATTTGAATTTAGGTGTAGGAAAACTATGAAAGGGAATAATACATCACATTAGTTGTCAAATATATAAACAACAAATAAATAAAGTCATTCTCAAAAGAAGAAAAATACAATGAGAGTAAATAATATATCACACATAAACATAAACAAACTTAGTTTCTGATTTTTTTATGGATGGACTAAAATATAACACTTTCAACTTAATTTTATTTAATTAATAATATCATCCAACATCACTCTTTCATTTGTCACATAATCTTTTTATTAATATAACTTACAGGAATAAAGATGATTTTAAAATTAAATTGAATTTATGGAGTTTAAATTAAAAAAAAAACTTACAAGAATAAAAATAAAAAACAGAAGAATCAAATATTGTATATTTTTTTATTCTTTTAAAATTATATATTAATTATCATTTTTGTGTGTGTACGTCTGTTCAAATAAAGCCTCGTCACCGTTCAAGAATTATTCTGCATACCCTATATATGCCTGTCGTAATGGTGCCGTGCAGAGTCGTGATGGATTTGACACACAGCAACTGAAGTAACACCTTCAGAATGCCTTTCACTCTCTCAAATGATTTTTTTGATTTCATAAGCCATTCATCATTGTTTACCTAATTTTCAATTACTATGACCACTAATTATCTTTTGGAAAATGATTCTTCTAATAAATCAAAATGTTCCTTAAAAAAAATCAAAATATTTATATAGACATTAGCTTTTGTGTATGTGGTTGTTTTACAAATATGAGTAAGTCGTTGCAGATGTTTCTTTTTAATTATTGCATTTGTAGAACAAATTTATTTTAATTTACTTGTCATTTTTAAATTTTAATATAATATTAATTATTATTTTATTAATAATATTTTTAGTTATTTATTAAAATTAAAAAAATAAGTAAAATAAAATAATAGATGATTAACGTTATTATATGAAAAAGATAAATTAATAATTATATCAAAAGAAATAAAATTTAATAATTCTCTTAGTATTGGTATAAAAAAAATTAAAACCACAGTTAAAAAAGAATAAAGAATGAATTTAGTAAAAAATACATAACGGGTATATATTGTTAAATTTTAATTGTATATTTTCTTCCATATGTGTATGTAAAACACTACATATTTTATCTAAGACACCATGGACTTCAAGACATATACTACAACAATGGTATTGCAATATCATAAAAATTTATGACCCAATGTGTTACATTTTCAATTAAAATAATGTTGATATTTTCATTTTAAGTATATGATTTTGTTATAATTCTGTATGATCAAATAATAAATTATTTTTAGAGAAATTTGTAGTGACTTCTCGTGAGTTCTCTTTAACTTTCCTCTAGTTTTAGAAAAATACTCACATTTCCTATATTCACTAAATATACTACATCAAATTTTTTTTGTCGCACTTACATTTGTTCCTGTCATTTACTATATCACATAATTAAAGTTTTCACTTTAATTTGTAGTGGTACGACCACACATCTAGTATCTGCAATTTTGAAAGGTATTATTTGAAGGTGCAACGCTAGAAGGAGGTTGAATTGTGTTTGCCAAAGTTGAATACTTTTTGCTGATTTGATGAAAGTTGATATAAATTAGTTGGAGAAGCAGCAATCAGATTCAGTAGCAGTGGATAATAAAAACATAAGTATTTGGACACATAAACTTATCCTGATTCACCATTAACTTGGCTACATCCAGTCCCTTCATTCATAAGACTTTAATCCACTAATTCAAACACTTTGAATTACACAGTACCTGACCCTCCAAGCCAGTCTTCCCAAACAGTCTGACAACCCTAGACTTTTGAGGAACAACAAAACCTTGACGCTACAAGCCAAGTCTTCTCCTACCAATCTGACAACCCCAGATTGAAGAAGGAACTTACATCACCTTTGCCCTACAAGCTAAGTCTTCTCCTACCAATCTGACAACCCCAGATTGAAGAAGGAACTTACACCACTATCGGGTTGGATACAAAGGTTTGGAACTTGAGTAGTTGCTTCTGGAAAGTTGATTATAACAATGACTTTCACACTCTAAGAAAAGAACACTTAGAAAATATTTCTCTTTCGCACAAGTGTTTCTCTCTTTGAACTCTAAGATGAATTTGGATTTTAAGCTTGAGTTCTTCTACACTTTTCTGTTTTTTGATAATTTCTTCTTCAGCCTGGAGTATCTATTTATAGTTGAGATTTGGGCTTCTACTTGGTCGAAGTTGAATTTCGTATTGTATTTTGTTTAGATTTCTTTTGTAAATTCTTCAACTGGATCATGTTCCTTTTTTAAATTCGAACCAAATTTTCTTCTAATTTAAATTAAATCTTCTTTAGATCTTCTTCAAATTTGAATCAAGTCTTCTTCAAATTTGAATCAAGTCTTCTTCGAATTTGAATCAAATCTTCTACGAATCAAGTCTTCTTTCAAACTCTGATGTTTGCCTCAGATATTATCCTCTGATGATGTCCTCTGATTCCTACCTCTAAAGGTATCCTCTGATTTTTGCCTCGGATGATATCCTTTGATTTTTGCCTCTAATGATATCTTTTGATTTTTTCCTCTGATGATATCCTCTGATTTTTGCCTCTGATGATATCCTCTGATTTTTCCCTCTAATGATATCCTCTGATTTTTTCTCTGATGATATCCTCTGATTTTTGCCTCTGATGATATCCTTTGATTTTTGCTTCTGATGACATCCTCTGATTTTTGCCTATGGTGATATCCTTTGGTGACATCCTCTTGTGGCATCCTCTGAAGGTATCCTCTGGTGGCATCCTCTGGTGGCATCCTCTAGAGGTATCCTCGGGTGACATCCTCGGCTGATATCCTCTGGTGGCATCCTCAGGTGACATCCTCTAGTGGCATCTCCGACTGATATCCTCTGGTGGTATACCCGGGTGATATCCTCTGGTGGTGTACTTCTTTGAATCCTCTGGTGGCATCTTCGGGTTACATCTTTCTTCGAATATATTCTTCTCATAAAATACTTTGTTAACATCAAAACTTTAAGTGTAAAACCAACTTGGTTCCAACATTATTATGTACTTAGTGATACAACCAGAGTGTATATTCTAGTGACTTTTTTTATAAAAGACAAATAGAGTTGTAAGTGTGACTGAAAACAAATGTTACACGCAATTTTTTTAGTGAATACATGGGAGGTAAGTGCATTTTGAAAACTCGAAGAATATGAGTGTTATTAAAGGAGACCTCGGGGGAGAGATAAATACAATTTCTCCTTATTTTTATTTATAAAAAATATTTTAGCACATGGTAGAAATCAGTTCACATATACGAGTACGATATTAGGGCACAAACATAAAAGAGTGGAATAGGTTGGTTTAATGCCAAAAAACAAACCGAAGGAAAATTGCCAAATAATTGATGACATGGGCACAAGGTAACTTTAACACACTACTCATGATTTTAACCGATTAATAACAACCAGTGTAGAGTCTTTGTAGGCCACAACCATGGCTAATAGCATAGAGCATTCTCTTTTTATTATCTATAAATAGTATTTGTATTGTTCATTTGAACACACACAATCAATCATACAAGTTATCTTTTACTCGCATTTATCATTAACTTTAAGCTTTTCTTTACTTTTGTTTCACTTAGCTTAATAGTCGACAAAAGTTACAACACCATACTTAAACATTATTTTTGGGAGTTAAGAAACCCTAACCAAGGGATATAATTCTTTCTTTGGTATAATTACTTTAAAGAAATATGGAATCATCATTAAGAGCTAGTAGTCGATTGATCAGCTAACTCTTGAGTTCTACAACAAATTTGGCATGGCCAGTGAGATTCTATAAACAACAAAACAAAAAGGTTTAGTTCGGGCGATCAAGATTACAACTAATGTATACACTTATGCTATGGGAAAAGTCTTAGATGTATGGAAACTTCATAAGAATCGAAAGGTCAATTCCTTCAAAATTAACTAGCAAGTGCAGTCAACACTTGATATGGGCATACATGACATCATGTACCAAGTTCACCAAGAAGTGGTTGAAATCGTTAAACTAATGGTTGAGCAGAAAAGGGAGTTGAAAGCTAAGAGAGACGATTATGGTGACATCTCTACCACCCCCAATGTGTAGCACTTTCAAGCCCACCAAGGTCAGGTAGGCGTTGCAATTCAAAGTTATGTGACTAACATAATGACATGACCTTAACAGGTTCAACTGAATCATAATATACAATAGGTACCTTTCATCCCTAGGAATTCCCAGCCTAGTACTTTTTCCACGATTAAATCTAAGGGCATCCAATGGACAATGGTGTTTTTAATCAAGTTAATCTTCACATTGAACAGGTACATAGGACTAGAAGATCACTTGAGGCAGTAGGACATATTGGAATGCCAAAAGGATCACCTTATGATAATATATGCAGGCTTACAATATGTCTTATGCTCGAGGACAAGCATTTGGTCTAGTAGTAGAAATTCATAGATTTGCTTTTGGATATTTGACATAGTAGCCATGGATAAATTACCCACATGTGTCGGCTAATTAAGAAACATACCTCACAGGACCTGAGGTACCATTCCAAACCACAATGGGTTCAAAGCAATCAAGACTACCTAATGGTGATATTGTCGAGCATTTAAGAGTATCAAATTAGTGTCAAACTCCCACGAGAAACCTTATGGAATTGGGTCAAGAGAAGCCATGGGAAAATGCCCCACCTCATATCCAAAACCAGCAAGGGCTTTTGGAAAACACTTGTTGGAATATGATTATTACATAAACTAATTATATGACATATATCATGTCCTAAAATGGAAATGTTTTTCACGTTCTGCCCTAAGGCCATTGAAAAAGACATAAGCACATCTAAAGGTAAGATCGAACATGTGATTAATTTTATCAAAACAAATCAAATATTTGATTACATATTGAATGAAAAGCCTGTTGGAACCAAGTTGGTTCTTTCACTTAAAGTTTTGATGTTAACAAAAGTATTTTATGAAAATAACATATTTGACTTAGAAGAAGAATGAAAAATGCCACCAGAAGATGACGTCACCAGAAGATACAAGTCAAAAGCAGGATGAAGTCACCAGAGGATGGTCACCAGAGGAAGTCATTAGAGGATATCATCAGAGGATATCACTAGAGGATATCACTAGAAGATATCATTAGAGGATATTACCAGAGGATATCATCAGAGGATATCATAAGAAGATCCCATCGGAGGATATAATCAGAAGTTCCCATCAGAGGATCCCATCGGAGGATAATTCCAAAGGATCTCATTAGAGGCAAAAATCAAAAGCTACTTCATTAGAAGCTGAAAGTATGCTCAAAACAGAATCTGAGCAAAATGCTCAAAACAGAATCAGAGCAAAAGACTCCAAAAATAGATTCTAGCTGAAAGTATGCTCAAAACAAAATATGAGCAAAATGCTCAAAACAGAATAGGAGCAAAAGACTCAAGAAACAAAATCTGAGCAAAATACTCCAGAATATTCTCAAAACAGAATCAATCGAAATAAACTCCAGAAGTAAAGCAACAGATCAAAGTGAAGCTCTAATGTCAACTATAAATAAAGGCTTAATGCTGAAGAATAATGTATTGAAAAATAGAAGAACTCAAGCAAAAATTCCTAAGTATTCAAAGAGTTCAAAGGAGAGAAACACTTGCTTAAAAGATAAATATTTTCTAACTGTTCTTTTCTTAGAGAGTGAGGCTGATTGTCATCATAAATTTTTTAGAAGCAAACACTCAAGTTCAAGTTAAGCTTATTGTGAGTATCAACTTTCCAGAAGTAGTTACTCAGTTTTAATTTCGATCCCTTGTATAAAATCCTACAGTGTTGAAGTTCGTTCTAAAATCTGGGGTTGTCAGGTTGTTAGAAAAAGACTTAGCTTGTAGGTTTAAGGTTGTGAAGTTCCTCAAAAGTCTGGGGTTGACAGACTGTTTGAGAAGACTTGGCAGGTATAGTCAAGGTGTTGTTATTCCTCAAAAATCTGGGGTTGTCAGGCTGTTTGGGAAGACTAGCTTGAAGGGTCAGTGGTGTTGTAATTCAAAGAAGTTTGAATTAGTGAAAAGGCCTTCTGAAGGAAGGGACTGGACGTAGCCTAGTTAAAGGTGAACCAATATAAATTTGAGGTGTTAACTTTTATTATCCACTGCTTATTTACTCTGATTGCTAATTATTCAACTAATTAGCAAAAAGAATTAAAGTTTGTCAAACACAATTCAACCCCCCTTCTTGTGTTGCACCTTCAAAGCCGACTCGGCTGCTAGATGGTCACAAGATTTCTCCCCCTTAGGAAATCATGAACAAGAAATATTAAATGTTTTAGTTGGCCAAATCCAAATGAAATTTGGGATTTCATGCTTTGGAGAAACGGGGGGGGGGGG
>JBBPBO010000004.1:44325064-44404537 GCA_037974295.1 Cicer cuneatum
GGGGGGAGCATAAGTTATCATTTTCTATTATCCCAAAATAAATTTGGGATTTGCTCGTCCCCCCACTATTTCTTAGAGGCCCCCAAACTTCCAAAAATACCCCTTACCAGATCATTGCTTCTGGTTCGCTAAATTCTCAGAAGCATTAATCTATATCCTTAAGTTACTGGGTTCATACATTCGATAACTATCTATACTAAGTCATATTAGTTTTTCACCATACACTTCTTCTTCAACACCCAAACTCAAATCTTTCACCTTTTTCACACTTTTTGTGTTCAAACACACCATTCATATATCTATTGGCTCTATCAATTCTATTTTTGTTCATTGCAAAGGTAATGAAATTCTAAAATCCTCATCATTGTCATTTTGTTCGTTAAATTTTTTGAAAAACTATAATGCATTCAGACATTTATATAATTATATATTCATGCATTTTATAGTAATTTTTATTTAAAAATTACACTATTAGTGTTAAGACAAAATCTCAATTAAGTGTTTTGATGAAAATAAACAAAGATTAATTAAAGACTCTAATTATGATTCTAAACTATGTGTTATTTAACATGTATTTTGGAGTGTGATAATCCAAAGATAGGTACTATGCAAAAGCAGGCAAAATCAGTTTAAAGAATAAGCTAAAAATGAACTGCCAGAAACCAAGAACGTTCTGGACATTTTCTGAAGAAACCAAGAACGTTCTCCACATTTTTTCACTTCATCAAGACTATTCAAGCCAACGTTTATTGCAAGGAAAGATCATGCTTATTTCAAATGGATTAACAGTATATATACTAGGAATATACAACTTTAATAATAGCAAAGGAAGTACTAAAATAGATCTAAGAAGAAAAAATGTGAATCAAGACAAAGTGATAAAGTCAGTTTAAGTCAATCATTCTCCATGCTTTAGAACATTCTCTAGTTTATGCCATACAGCTCCAGAACGTTCTCCAACTTCTGAAGCACAAACCAAAAACGTTCTTGAAACTTCAGCATGATTGTATGACACATATCCTCGTGATCAAGTGATCCTCAAACACTATACAGATCAGAAGAAAGAGAATACACAAAGACCAGAAAAGTCTTAAAAGTAAAAAAAAAAGAAAAAGTTCAGTCAATAGTCTTACTTTGAAAGACTGATTATTTTAATCCAACCCTTGACCAAGGGAACCCTCCAAATAGTAACATTAAGCTGACATGGACCTCCTCAAATGTCTATAAAAGGAATCTCACAGCTTAATGGAAAACATGACATTCAAGTGCAAAAAAGAAAGATCATCAATCATTTACATTCATACTTGAAAGTCTCACAAGAAATCAGTAACTTTCAGTTTCGAGTTTATTGTCATTAGTTTACTGAAACATCTTGTAAAGAATCTAACCTCAAACAAGAGTTAAGATAAAACAAATTCTATCAAACACTTTAAATCATTATCATATAAACTCAAGACTATAAGGATTGTTTATAGCTTGAGTAAGTTGTTTAGAAAAATCCTTTTAAGGTTAAAATGTGAGTTATAAAAATCCTATCAAGGGTTGATAGGTGACCTGATTGAATCTCTTTCTGGGTGGAAACGGTGGATGATTTTAACATATCAAGGCTGATCTGAGCTAGGTGCTGTAAAACCAAGAAGTTTATTTGTTTTTAACACTTAGTGGAAAATCTCACGGTTGTGAGGACTGGACTTAGCCCGGGTTGGGTTAACGAGGATAAAATCATGGTGTGATATCTCTTCCTTATCTCTATTTACTTTCAATCTTCCATTTACTAAATTTAAAAATCAATTTCTGTTTTTAAACCAAACCAAAAACGTTCTCCATTTTTCTACTTTCACTATCAGGATCATTCTGCCTTTTTAAACTAACTAACAATTTTCTTCGTTTTTTGTTTCCAGAACCAATAACGTTCTCTGTTTTCTGTTTTATTAACCAAGATCAATCTTGAGTTATTTTTAAGTTTTAACTGGGAAATTTTAAATAGACAACTTTATAATTCAAACCCCTCTTTCTTGTAAAGCAACATTTCTACTTCAATCAGATCATGTGATCTGTTAACGAAGTTATCAATCTACAAACTTATATCAATTTGTGTGGGCAACTTTAACCCTAATTTATGTGGTCAATATTGCACAAACACTTATAAAAATATATGTCTTTTAGGTCATCACAATCATAAAGTTCATTTCCTTTATTATAATTTCATACATGGTAACAGAAGATGCATTGGTTTATTAAGAACACATACACTCTCCAATCGGTATGTGAATAACTACTGACCTCACTTTTTTTTGAACTGAAGCAGCTTAACAACACAATTAAACTAGATGGCGATACTGCTACAAAACTGGTTACTGTTTTATATTGTTGCTCTTACAACACACTCACATATAGCAACCCAAATGGTACAATTTATTATGATTGGAAGCATATTAATAATGATCAAGACATAAAATCCATGTTCGTGAGAGCAAGCCATCAACTAAATTGTACACTAAGTGTTCTCCAAGTAAGAGCAAGCCATCCAACAATCTTGTCATTAGTTTAAGAGATCCCTGATTTAATATGTAATGTTATATTTAATTTAAATTATCTTAGGTTTATGTTAGGTTACTTTTAATTTAAATTATGTTATGCCTATCATTTTTTGTTCATTTAAATTATGTCATCGAACAATCATGTTCATATATTGATTTTGTGATTGAGTGTTGACTGGTATCAGTATCAGATCCTAACATCCAGTATTGTATTTAATAGGAAAGTCCACTATTGGATCACATGATTTGAGCTTCGCATCTAATCCATCTAGAGTACCAGAATATATAACGAACGCGTCAGACAGTGGTTGTCTTAGGGAGTAAAAAACATAATTTTTTACCTCCATCTGATCTAGTGCATTGCCATATGTATATTGAATTGGATGACCTCAATGTGAAATAAAAAGACATGCACGTAGAAGGGATTTACCATATTCAGATTGCAGAGTTCACTAACTAATGGTAGACAAAATATGCATTATCTAGGTCTAAAGAAAAAAATTATAAATTAATTATAATATTCTTAACAAAAAAATTTCATAAAAAATATTCGAACGAAATTATAAATATTATAAATAATATTCTAATTAAATTAACTAATATTATAAATAATATTTCAATTAAATAACTCAAAATTACAAATAATTAATTAATAAACCATTAATATAAACTCATAATTACCAGAAGGAGAGACAAGTAACTAGCTAATTGTTTTGTCTTCGGTTTGCTTGCATCATTTAGCTGACTATACAAGAATAAGAGCGGCAACATCCCTTGCATACTCTCGGATTGTAGTCAGCTCTCAGAAGTACTACAGGTACATAATGTGAATGTATGTTGCTATTTTATCTTTGAATATGGTTTTGCCCACCAAGTGCAGTAGATAAAGTCTGATGGTGTTGGCCAGCATGATATACCCTAACCTAGTCATCATCAGCAAATTAAACTGATATGTTTTCATGACTCAAGTACTACAATTCTACGAATGAGAATCTGATATGAGCTCCTCTGATTCTGTCAAACTCTCTTAATGCATCATTTAAGTCGATCCCAAGCCCATCGTATAACCACTGAACCCCCTCTGCCTTCACCAACTATGTATTTGACATTAGGTGTTATGTGATGATCAAGTGAAGAAATCAAGATACCTCATCCAAAGTCAATGTCATCTTTCCAGTAAGGAATTGGAAGGTTCTAGTCTCTCTGTGCCACCACTCAGCAAATGCAGAGACAGTAACACCTAGTTACGTGGGTTTAACAATTGAGATATTGACAAAAAAACTTTTATATTTATATAAGAGAATAAAGTACTAATAATAAATAATGAATTGTCTGAAAGAAATAATATTGTGAAATCCATATAATAAATCCTTACAACTCAAAATTCCTGAATAATCAAAATATTCAAAATCGGACATTTAATAACTAATCCCGAAATAAAATGTGATGTAGACACTATGTCCACTTATTCCTAATCTACTAACATGTTCTAATGGAATGATTATCCCAAAAGTGTAGAACTCTTTAGCTCCCGACGTTCTCAACAGTGCTAGTCTCTGAAAATAACAACTTAATGAGATACTAAATCACAGTGACTAATGCACACAAATTTAAAACAAGTATAGTATTGAGTCGGTATATTAACATAAAAAATCAACTATGGCATCCGCATTCTTCCAAAAGTACTTTAGAAATATAAATAACTTTTTCTATAATAAGCAATCACTTTCAATAATTAATATAAAAGCATTCACTTAAAATCAACAATAATTCACATCTATAATAATAAGATAAATCAAATACACACATTTATTCTGCAGAAAATAAAAAAATCAATTCAATGGTATTCCGTTGTTATATGGAGATGTACCACTTCCGCAAAGTGTGTATCATCTCATCATGTGGAACACCAGCTCATCTAGTGTAAAGTACAAGACCCATCTAGTGTATCATCTCATTTATATGGAACACATAGCTCATCTGGGTCGATAATTGTGGGGTTCAAGAACCATTCATATGGAGCATAAGCTCATCTCAAACACATACAATAATAATTTTATTTTTAACAATCATATTCATAAAATCATATTTAAAATATAATATTTTTTTAAATATACATTAACAACAACCATTCAGGAACACATAATAAAACAATTTTTCAAATAATACATATTCAAACAATCATAAAAACAGCAATTCAACAAACAAGAAAAGAAATAAATTAATTTCATAATCTAAGATCGTATTTCATAAAATTTCAATTTTAATAGAGTTAGGTTTTCAGTCAAATATATTCTTATAACCATTACTATTCAAAATATCTAACTATTTTTTCATCTCAAATTTCCAAAATAAATGTACCATAGAAAAGTTAATGGGTGTGATTACTCATTTGTTGAGTCCAAGCTGAATTTAAATTGATCGATACTCTTCTGATTAATTCACTAGTTGCCACCCTGACGTGTAATTTTATCATTTTCTATCTTTCTATGTGTGAATAATAGTGTAGCCAATTTTTATTTGAGAGTATATTTAGGTTTAACTTCACTGCTATAATACTACTGTTGTATATAATATTACGCCAATAAATTTCAATTTTTAAAGGACATTCGGTTTCGTTGAGTTCGAGATACTTATTAATAATTAGATAGCATAATAATAGGCAATTGTTTTAATAGAATAATAATAGGAATATTGGTTATTGGAACAACCAAACAGCTCCTCTCAAAATAAAGTAAATTAATATAAAATATTATTTTATACATACTTTTAGCTAATCGGTTACACTGTACACATATTTAAAACGCTTATAAAATTAATATAAAAACACTAATAGTAATAATAAAAACACTGAATAAAACTAAAATGACACAACTGGTGCAACACAAAGAAACTAATGTACTTGGACCAACGAGATTTGGATACTGACGTATGATTACTTCTTCTAGTTCCCATGTAGCCTCATCTGAGGTTAACCCTTTCCACACCACCTTTACCCATGGGATGACCTTATTCCCTTGAGTTTTGGTGCTCTTTGTTGGAACCAAATTTGTTTTACATTTAGAGTTTTGATGTTAACAAAAGTATTTTATGAGAATAATATATTTGACTTCAAAGAGTATGAAAGAAGATATGGTCAAAATTTGAAGAAGATTTGATTAAAATTTGAAGTTTTGAAGAAGATTTAATTAAGATTTGAAGAAGATTTGATCAAAATTCGAAGAAGATTTGATTAAGATTTGAAGAAGATTTGATCGAAATTTGAAGGAGATATTATCAAAATTTGTAGAAGATTTGATCAAGATTTGTCTACAACAAATTACGAACAGAATCAATCTGAAGAATTTACAATCTCAATCTAAACAAAAAAGGAACATAATCAATTTGAAGAATTTACAAACGCAATCTAAACAAAATACAATTCAGAATTAAACAAGGACCAAATTAAAACCCAAATATCAACTATAAATAGATACTCAAGGCTGAAGAAGAAAAGCAGAAAAGAGCAGTCTTAGAGTTGAAAGAGAGAAATACTTGTTTCAAGTTAGAAATACTTTATGAGTGTTCTTTTCTTAGAGTGTGAGAGTTATTATTATTATCAGCTTTCCAAAAACAACTACTCAAGTTCCAATTGAAGGTGCAAACACGAGAAGGGAGGATGAATTGTGTTTGTCAAACTTGATTACTTTTGCTGTTTTGTTGAATGTTAATGTGAATTGTTCGATAGATAACTAATCGAATTCAGCAACGGATAATAATAACATAATAACACAACAATTATTACTGGTTCACCGTTAACTAGGCTACATTCAGTCCCTTCCTCCAGAAGGCCTTTTCACTAATTCAATCTCCTTTGAATTACAACACCACTGACCCTACAAGCCAGTCTTCCCAAACAGCCTGACAACCCCAGACTTTTGAGGAACAAGAACACCTTGACTATACCAGCCAAGTCTTCTCAAACAACCTGACAACTCTTGACTTTTGAGGAACAACAACACCTTCACTAAACCAGCCAAGTCTTATCAAATAGCCTGACAACCCCAGACTTTTTAGGAACGATAACAACACCTTGACTCTACAAGTCAAGTCTTCTCCTACCAATCTGACAACCTTAGATTGAAGAACGAATCTACACCACTATCGGGTTATATAATAAAGGTTTGGAACTTCGCAACGTTGCTTCTGAAAGTTGTTTGCTACACTAATTCTTGCACTCTTTTGTTGCTTCTGGAAAGCTGATTGCTGCACTTATTCTTGCACTCTTTTGTTACTTATGGAAAGTTGACTATTGCACTGAATTTCTCTCTCGAAAACACTTAGAAAATATTGCTCTTGCACATTTGTGTTTCTCTATTTTGAACTCTCAGATAATGTTGAATTTAAGCTTGAGTTCTCATGGTTTTCGATGCTTTATTCCCTAGCATTAAGCCTCTATTTATAGTTGAAATTAGGACTTCACTGATGCTTTACTTCTTGAGTGTATTTCGATTAATCTGTTTGAGAATATTCTGGAGTAGTTTGCTTAGATTCTGTTTTGAGTCTTTTGCTCACTGAGGCTTTACTTCTGGAGTGTATTTCAATTAATCTATTTTGAGCATTTTACTTCGCTTATGTTTTGAGCATGCTTTTAGCTAGATTCTGTTTCTCGAGTCTTTTGCTCCAATTCTGTTTTGAGCATTTTTCTCAGATTCTGTTTTGAGCATATTTTTAGCTAGATTCTATTTCTCGAGTCTTTTGCTCCAATTCTTTTTTGAGCATTTTTCTCTAACATATTCCTCTGATAGATTCCTCTGATGATCATCCTCTGGTGATGTCATCCTCTGATTTCTGCTTCTGGTAACGTCATCTTCTGGTGACATTATCCTCTGATTTATGCTTCTGGTAACGTCATCCTCTGATCTATTCTTCTAGTGACATTTTTCATTCTTCTTCTAAGTCAAATATGTTATTTTCATAAAATACATTTGTTAACATCAAAACTTTAATTGCAAGAACCAACTTGGTTCCAACAATCTCCCCCTTTTTGATGATGACAAACAATGTATTTTTGATAATACTTTTTCTTTGTTTTGACTTTGACTCCCCCTAAGACTAAGCTTCATTTTATATTTTCTCCCCCTAAGTCTAATGCCTAGATATCATATCAAATACATCATACATCATCTTCTCCTCCTTTCAAATACATCATCTTTTCCTCGGATGTTTTATCAAATATAACATCTTCTCCCTCTTTCAAATACATCATACATCATCTTCTCCTCCTTTCAAATACATCATCTTTTCCCTCGGATATTTTATCAAATACTACATCTTCTCCCCCTTTGTCATCAGATAGAAAGGATTGAATGAAGAAAAGAGATCCTCTGTTTTTTTTTCTTTTTTATTTTAATGATAAAAGTACACAAAAAATAAAATAACATACAAAAAATTAAACTAAGCTATTAGGTTAGGATGAAGATAAGATTAAGGTTTTTCTTGATGAATTCAAACCTATCTTCAGGTAGTGGTTTAGTGAATATGTCAGCCCATTGATGTTCAGTGTCTACAAGCTGAATGTTGAGTATTCCTTTCTGAACATAATCTCTGATAAAATGGTGTTTGATTTCTATGTGTTTAGCTCTAGAATGTAGGATAGGGTTTTTGGTTAAGTTGATGGTTGAAGTGTTGTCACAGTATAAAGGGATGTTTGTTTCCATGATTTTGTAGTCTTCCAGCTGATGTTTCATCCAAATGAGTTGGGAGTTGCATCAGGCTGTTGAAATGTATTCAGCTTCTGCTGTTGACATGGCAATGGTGCTTTGTCTCTTGCTTGTCCAGGATATTAAATTTTTTCCTAGGAATGTGCAGTTTTCACTTGTACTCTTTCTTTCGAGTTTATCTCCAGTATAATCAGAGTCACAGTATCCACTCAGTTTGTATGTAGGAGTTTTCTTGTAGAACAAGATGAGGTTGGTAGTGACTTTTAGGTATCTAAGGATTCTCTTAATGGTAGTTAAATGGGATTTCCTAGGGTCAGACTGAAATCTAGCACATACACATACACTAAATATGATATCAGGTCTCGAAGCAGTGAGATAGAGTAGAGATCCTATCATTCCTCTGTAGGATTCTTGATCAACTTTTTGTCCTGAGTCATCCTTTTCAAGTGAGCAGGTAGGGTGCATTGGAGTAGCCATAGATTTGCAGTCACTCACTTAAACTTCTTGAGAAGCTCTTTTGTATACCTCACTGTCTTCATCTGTTTTCAGGTTTAGAAAGATCAGAAAATACCTCACTGTCTTCATCTTCTGATTCTGTTTTAGAATAGTATTCAGAACCTGAGTTTGTATGAGCCATCAGAGACAGAATTGTTTCCTCTGATGTGCTTCCAGGCTTGCCTGAGTGATTGCTTCTATCACTCTTCCTTCTGCTTGTTTTCCCTCTGGAATTCGTGCTTTTATGAAGACCAGAAGCAGACGTGATGTGAGCCATCTTTGCTGTTTCTGCTTCTTCTTCATCAGAAGATTCTTCCTCTGATTCTGATACATCCCAGGCAGTCATCAGACCCTTCTTTCTGAATCTGGAATTTTCCTTGGTTTGTTTGCCTTTATGAGGTCCAGAAGCAGACTTGATGTGAGCCATCTTTGCTGTTTCTGCCTCTTCTTCATCAGAAGATTCTTCCTCTGATTTTGATACATCCCAGGCAGCCATCAAACCTTTCTTTCTGTATCTAGAACTCTTCTTGTTCTGTTTTCCTTTTTCCAGATTTGGACATTCTGACTTGATATGTCCAGGTTCATTGCATCCATAACAGATGATGTTCTTCTTGTCAGAATCTACCTTGCTGTTATGTTTCTTTCGGGAGTTTCTTTTCTTTCTGTTTTCCCAGATCTTAACCATCCTTTTGGTTAAGTAAGTCATATCATCAAAGTCACTTTCACTATCCTCTGATTCTGATTCTGCCTTTGCAGCTTTCTTCTGTTTCGATTTCAGAGCCAGATTCTTCTTCTTCTTAGGTTCATCTTCTTCCAGTTCTATTTCATGAGACCTGAGTGTGCTGATTAGATCTTCTAGCCTCAAGGTACTTAGATCCTTAGCTTCCTGAATTGCAGTAACCTTTGGTCTCCACCTTTTTGGTAGACTTCTCAGAATTTTCATGACATGATCTTCAGTGGTATAGCTTTTGTTTAATACTTTCAGTCCTGATACCAAAGTCTGGAATCTGCAGAACATTGTGTCAATGTCTTCATCCTCTTCCATCTTGAACAGCTCATACTTTCTGACCAATATGTTAGCCTTTGTTTGTTGAACCTGCTTGGTTCCTTCATAGGTCAGAACCAGACTATCAAATATACTCTTTGCTGTTTCTTTATTTGTGCATCTATCAAATTCCTTGAATGTGAGTGCACTGACCACCATGGTTCTGGACTTGTGATGAAGTCTATGTAATCTGACTTGATTTGGTTTCATATCAAACATGTCCAGTTTCTTAGTTGGATCTTCTGGATCAGTAGGAGCAGTATATCCTCTGACTATCATCTTCCATAGTTCAGGATCTTGACATATGACAAAGCTTCTCATTTTGTCCTTCCAATACTCAAACCTTTCTCCATCAAATAGTGGTGGTCTGTTGATGTTGTTTCCTAATTCTTCTGCCATATTGAACCCCTTGGACCTTTCCTCAAACACGGTTAAGTGCTCAGCCTTGAGACCGAGCTCTGATGCCAATTGAAGGTGCAAACACGAGAAGGGGGGGTTGAATTGTGTTTGACTTAACTTGAAACTTTTCCTGTTTTAATACTTTCAAAACAAAACTTGATGTATAATTAAAACAGAGTTAGCAGTGGATAAAAATAAAAATAAAGACTCACAGATTTTATACTGGTTCACCGTTAACGAGGCTACGTCCAGTCCCTTCGCCTTGAAGGATTTCACTAATTCAATCTTGAATTACAACCTTGCTACTGACCCTCCAAGTCAGTCTTCTCAAATAGTCTAACAATCCTAGACTTCTTTGAGGAAAAACAACTCATGTTCTTCAGCCTATCTGACACCCCAGATTGTAGAAGAAATCACAACACTATGAATCTAATTGCTAAGTAACCTGCTACCTCTACTGACTCCCACAGTTTGTGGACTCTACTTCAACAACTTAGATTTGACACAGTGGAACGAAAACAACAAGAGTACTTGCTTTAAAAACTGAGACTCAACAATTGACTTATATGAAAATTTTAGAGTGTTTGCTTTTGAAGTGTATGACCCTTTTGTGATTTTCGATACTGAGTAATCTGCCTTGTGCCTCCTTTTATAGATGCTGATTTGGGCCTCTTCCAATCCTTAAATTCGAGCTAAATATTGCTGGATTCTCTGTAAAAATATCTTGACCAATTGGGCTTTATTTAAGTAAAAATCATATCTTTTTAAGCCTTAGATTTGTTTCATATCTTAACTGGCCAATCAAATCTGTGCATTGCTTCCCGCCACAGCTCCTGACTTCCATGCTACTCCAATTTAATTTATAACAAATCTTTTATAATATTTTGATAAAAATATCATGAGATCTTCACCATTAATTCCCATGATCAAATCTGCACCATTGGATCTTCATGCGATAGTCCACAGCTGGACCAGCTTGATTGCTATGCTATTGTCCTCTGAATTTGGCCATTCCTGGACCACACTTCATAGCCCTCTGATCTTCCAATTTCAGCCTTCGTGGATGCGCGCCTGATATGCTATGAACTTCTGGATTCGGCCATTTCTGGACTGCAATGCCTGTCCCTCTAATTTCGGACACTTCTGGGCCATGGTCTGATTTTCTGATCTTGACCATCACTGGACTCAAAAAATTATTTCTGAACCATTGATCTGGATATTTTTACTCTGATTTGGATAGATTCTGGAATTTGGTTTGGAACAAACTGAAATAAACTTGATCAAAAAATATTTCAGTATGGACATTTTACCATTAATTTTGGACCAGGTCTGGGTTGATTCTGGAACTCATTTCTTTTGTTCTGGACTTAGTTCCATGCCCGAAATCATTCTATCTTATGGTCTAGGCCAAATCTGGATTGATCTTCATGTTCTGGACTCATAAACATACCTTCTGGTCAAGTTTGGAACAAGTCTGGGCTGTGTAATTTTTACTGCCAGGCCATCTTCTGGTTAGAATAACTTTTGGAATAAAATTGATATTTGAATCCTGTTTGTCGTGATCAACTCTCCTTCTGGCAGGCTTTCCAATGATATGATCCATGTTTCATTCTGAATTTTATTCCGTCTGATATAGGCCTGCAAAGTTATCTTCTGGTTCAGTTTTGTCAACCTGAAACATCTTCTGGAAATTCCAGAATTCATTTTCCTTTGATCTTCTGCTTCTGATTTCTTCAGTTTCTGATGACATTTAATTTAATAATTCAAGGTATAAAATAAGTTTACATTGAGTGCTTTTGTAAACATCAAAATCCTAAGTCTTAGAACCAACTTGGTTCCAACAATCTCCCCCTTTTTGATGATGACAAAACCTTAACTTATTTTGCTAATTTATAACTCGAATGACTTGAACTACTCCCCCTCAGATCAATCTCTCCCCCTAAGTCTGATACTCTCCTTTTCAACTCATTCTTTTTACTCTTTCTTTTCTTCTCTTCTCCTCTCCTTTTCAACTCCTTCTTTTTGCTCTCCTTCTTTTTCTTCACATTTCCTCTCCTTTTCAACTCCTTCTTATTTCACTCTTTCTTTTTCTCTCTCCCTGATTCCTCTCCTTTTCAACTCCTTCTTATTTCACTCTTTCTTTTTCTCTCTCTCCTTGATTCCTCTCGTTTTCAACTCCTTCTGTTTTCTCTCTTTCTTTTTCTCTCCTTCTTTCTTTTTATCTCTCCTTTTCTACTTATTTCTTCTTTTTCTCTATCTCTTTTTCTCCCCCTTTTTGTCATCAGCCAAAAAGTGGTCCTGTTGTTTTTGTATTTTTTGTTTTTCTCTGTACAAATTTTAGAAGGTAAAAAACATAAAATAAAAGACAAAAATTAAAATTGCAAGAAATATAAAAACTCCTAAGTTGACTACTTGAGCTAGTCAGATATGGAGGTCATGCTGAGATGCTTCTTAATGAACTCGAACCTATCTTCTGGTAATGCCTTGGTGAAGATATCAGCCCATTGATGATCAGTGTCCACAAATTGAATGCTTAAGGTTCCTTTCTGAACATGGTCCCTAATGAAATGGTGTTTTATTTCAATGTGTTTGGCTCTAGAGTGTAAGATAGGGTTCTTGGTTATGTTTATGGCTGAGGTGTTATCACAGAACAAGATGCAGTTGCCACTTATACTTTTCCTTTCCAGCTTGTCTCCAGCATAATCAGAATCACAAAAACCTTTGAGTTTGTAGGTGGGGGTTTTCTTGTATAACAAGGTAAGATTTGTGGTTCCTTTGAGGTATCTTAGAATTCTTTTGATAGCAGTTAAATGGGATTCCCTAGGGTCAGCTTGAAAGTGGGCACAGACACAAACACTAAACATAATGTCAGGTCTAGAAGCAGTTAAATAGAGAAGGGATCCAATCATACCTCTGTATGTTTTCTGGTCTACCTTTTGACTGGTTTCATCTTTCTCAAGTGAGCAGGTTGGGTGCATGGGGGTGGCCATAGGCTTACAGTCACTCATCTTGAACTTTTTGAGAAGTTCTTTAGTATATTTTGATTGGTGAATGAGTATACCTGATTTACCTTGGTGAATCTGAATTCCCAGGAAGAACTTAAGTTCTCCCATCATGCTCATTTGAAACTCCTTCTGCATTAGGTCAGAAAACTCTTTGCACAAAGTGCCATTAGTTGATCCAAATATGATATCATCAACATAAACTTGGATAATCAGAATATCATAGTGTATTATCAATCTGGCCTCTATTAAATTCATTCTTAAGCAGAAAGTTACTAAGTCTGTCATACCATGCCCTTGGTGCTTGTTTTAAACCATATAAAGATTTCTTAAGTTTAAAAACATGGTCTGGAAAATCAAAATTTTCAAATCCAGGGGGCTGTTTGACATAGACTTCCTCACTTATGTAGCCATTTAAGAATGCACTTTTGACATCCATTTGATACAGCATTATATCACGATTAGCAGCAAATGATAAGAGAATTCTAAATGCTTCTAACCTGGCCACTGGAACAAAAGTCTCAGTGTAATCCATCCCTTTCTGTTGCCTGTATCCTTAAGCTACAACTTCACCCTTTTCATTGAATTTGTTTCTGAATACCTACTTGGTTCCAATAATGCTTCTGTTTGGTCTGGATACCAGATCCCAAACATCATTCCTTTGAATTTCATTCAGCTCTTCTTGCATTGCAAGTATCCAACCTTCCTCTGCCAAAGCTTCATCAACATTGTTTGGTTTGAATCAGCTTCTGGTTCTGATAAATCAGCTTCTGGTTCTGGTGAATCTGTAACAGCTTCAGATTCTTTCCAGGTAATTCTGTTTCTTGTGCTTCTACTCCCTCCACTATTTTTATCTTGCTTTGATTTGTTAAGATCAAGCAGTTTGTCATTTTACATAATGCAATTCAAATAAGTTAAAATTTAACTCAATACAGCCAAACCATTCGTTCTACTTCTGCTTCTGCTCCCTTTGGTTCTGATGAACCTATACTATCTTTATCTTGCTTTGATTTGTCAAGCAGTTTGTCATATACCATAATATAAATCAATTAATTTAAAAATGAACTTAGTACAACCAAACCATTTATTCTGCTTCTGGTGGTTTTTGTTCGCATCAGTTTGTCTGGAATGCTGTTTCTGCTGATGTGTTCAGTTCGTGTGAATCACCTGGTTCCTCTGACAATTTGAAAACATGCAGAATACTTATCTAGCTTTGATTGGTTAAGATCAAGCTTCTTGTTATCACAGTAAACATAAATATAAAATAATAATAGTATTTAAAGCAAGATGTAGCCTCAGTTTTGAAAATCCTCTTGCTTCTGATTTTCAGATTCCTAATCTATATGTTCTGAGATTACATGGTTTGGATGAGGGAATTTGAATTCCCTTCCATGTTTGTAGTCTTGATGAATCTTACTGGAGTGTTTGAAGAACTCTCCTGATTCTGATATTGATTCATCTCTTTTGGCTGATACACCATGTTCCTCTGGTGATTCTGGAACTTATGGTGATTCTGGTAATTATACTGATTGTGATAATTAAAGTAGTTCTGATGATCATACTTCAACCTTTGATACTGATACCTGTTCAGGTTCTGGTTCTGGTATTGATTCTGGTTCCAGTTTCTGTGCCTCCAATTCTGGTTCTGGTTCCAGTGTTGGTTCTGGTTCCAGTTCCTGTACCTCTAATACTGGTTCCAGTTTTGGTTCTGGTTCCAGTTTCTGTGCTTCTGGTACTGGTTCCAGTTCTGATTCTGGTTCCAGTTCCTGTTCTGATTCGTGTTATATCTTTGATATTTCCTGTTCCTCCTATGATTCTGGTTCTGGTTCTAATTGTGTTGACCAGTTCTTTTTCTACCAGAGTCACTTGGCTTCTGTTTGGTAGATGGTGGAACATAAACCTTGTTCTACTTGTGTGTTGCCAACATCCATTGTCCAGGCACCATTGTTGGTGTCTCCTTCTGGTTGCTCAGAACATCTGCAACATAGATAATTTGATCTTTTGGTACCCAGAACTGATTGGGTCCAGGTTTGTTAGTCTTAACAGCTCTCTGATCTTGTTCAGATTTTACCATTGGACAAGATAATTCAGAGTGACCTTTCTTAGCACAGACAATACATAAAACATCAGAATAAGCAGTTTTATTTTCAGTACTTGTTTCTGTAAAACTAAGACCTCTCTTTCCAGAGTTGCTGTTACAAATCATAGATGCATACTTACTTATTTCCATTCCATTTGAAATAAAGTTTTGAAAAAATTGCTCATGCATATCAGATTTACAAACAGTCTCAGAATTAGAACAATTATTAATTTTCAGAGTTTGGTTTTCAGATTTGAGTCTTGCAACTTCAGTTTTCAAATCTTTGATTTCTGTTGCATACTCAGAAATTCGATTCTTTGAAACTTGGACCTCTTTGGTTAGATTTTTCTTATCTTCCCTAAGATTTTTCAGTTTTAAAGATATCTTATTATTTGCATTTAACAAATCCTTTAAAGTATCAATTAATTTAGGTTTAGAAAGATCAGAAAATACCTCACTGTCTTCATCTTCTGATTCTGTTTCAGAATAGTATTCAGAACCTGAGTTTGTATGAGCCATCAGAGACAGAATTGTTTCCTCTGATGTGCTTCCAGGCTTGCATGAGTGATTGCTTCTATCACTCTTCCTTCTGCTTGATTTCCCTCTGGAATTCGTGCTTTTATGAAGACCAGAAGTAGACTTGATGTGAGCCATCTTTGCTGTTTCTGCTTCTTCTTCATCAGAAGATTCTTCCTCTGATTCTGATACATCCCAGGCAGTTATTAGACCCTTCTTTCTGAATCTGGAATTTTCCTTGGTTTGTTTGCCTTTATGAGGTCCAGAAGCAGACTTGATGTGAGCCATCTTTGCTGTTTCTGCCTCTTCTTCATCAGAAGATTCTTCCTCTGATTTTGATACATCCCAGGCAGCCATCAAACCTTTCTTTCTGTATCTGGAACTCTTCTTGTTCTGTTTTCCTTTTTCCAGATTTGGACATTCTGACTTGATATGTCCAGGTTCATTGCATCCATAACAGATGATGTTCTTCTTGTCAGAATCTACCTTGCTGTTATGTTTCTTCTGGGAGTTTCTTTTCTTTCTGTTTTCCCAGATCTTAACCATCCTTTTAGTTAAGTAAGTCATATCATCACAGTCACTTTCACTATCCTCTGATTCTAATTCTGCCTTTGCAGCTTTCTTCTGTTTCGATTTCAGAGCCAGATTCTTCTTCTTCTTAGGTTCATCTTCTTCCAGTTCTATTTCATGAGACCTGAGTGTGCTGATTAGATCTTCCAGGCTCAAGGTACTTAGATCCTTAGCTTCCTGAATTGCAGTAACCTTTGGTCTCCACCTTTTTGGTAGACTTCTCAGAATTTTCATGACATGATCTTCAGTGGTATAGCTTTTGTTTAATACTTTCAGTCCTGATACCAATGTCTGGAATCTGCAGAACATTGTGTCAATGTCTTCATCCTCTTCCATCTTGAATAGCTCATACATTCTGACCATTATGTTAGCCTTTGTTTGTTGAACCTCCTTGGTTCCATCACAGGTCAGAACCAGACTATCAAATATACTCTTTGCTGTTTCTTTATTTGTGCATCTATCAAATTCCTTGAATGTGAGTGCACTGACAACCATGGTTCTGGACTTGTGATGAAGTCTATGTAATCTGACTTGATCTGGTTTCATATCAAATATGTCCAGTTTCTTAGTTGGATCTTCTGGATCAGTAGGAGCAGTATATCCTCTGACTATCATCTTCCATAGTTCACGATCTTGAGATATGACAAAGCTTCTAATTCTGTCCTTCCAATACTCAAACCTTTCTCCATCAAACAGTGGTGGTCTGTTGATGTTGTTTCCTAATTCTTCTGCATATTGAACCCCTTGCACCTTTCCTCAAACACGGTTAAGTGCTCAGCCTTGAGACCGAGCTCTGATGCCAATTGAAGGTGCAAACACGAGAAGGGGGGTTGAATTGTGTTTGACTTAACTTGAAATTTTTCCTGTTTTAATACTTTCAAAACAAAACTTGATGTATAAACAGAGTTAGCAGCGGATAAGAATAAAAATAAAGACTCACAGATTTTATACTGGTTCACCTTTAACGAGGCTACCTCCAGTCCCTTCGCCTTGAAGGATTTCACTAATTCAATCTTGAATTACAACCTTGCTACTGACCCTCCAAGTCAGTCTTCTCAAATAGTCTAACAATCCTAGACTTCTTTGAGGAAAAACAACTCCTGTTCTTCAGCCAATCTGACACCCCAGATTGTAGAAGAAATCACAACACTATGAATCTAATTGCTAAGTAACGTGCTACCTCTACTGACTCCCACAGCTTGTAGACTCTACTTCAACAACTTAGATTTGACACAGTGGAACGAAAACAACAAGAGTACTTGCTTTAAAACTGAGACTCAACAATTGACTTATATGAAAATTTGAGAGTGTTTGCTTTTGAAGTGTATGACCCTTTTGTGATTTTCGATACTGAGTAATCTGCCTTGTGCCTCCTTTGATAGATGTTGATTTGGGCCTCTTCCAATCCTTAAATTCGAGCTAAATATTGCTGGATTCTCTGTAAAAATATCTTGACCAATTGGGCTTTATTTAAGTAAAAATCATATCTTTTTAAGCCTTAGATTTGTTTCATATCTTAACTGGCCAATCAAATCTGTGCATTGCTTCCAGCCACAGCTCCTGACTTCCATGCTACTCCAATTTAATTTATAACAAATCTTTTATAATATTTTGATAAAAATATCATGAGATCTTCACCATTAATTCCCATGATCAAATCTGCACCATTGGATCTTCATGCAATAGTCCACAGCTGGACCAGCTTGATTGTTATGCTATTGTCCTCTGAATTTGGCCATTCCTGGACCACACTTCATAGCCCTCTGATCTTCTAATTTCAGCCTTCGTGGATGCGCGCCTGATATGCTATGAACTTCTGGATTCGGCCATTTCTGGACTGCAATGCCTGTCCCTCTAATTTCGGACACTTCTGGGCCATGGTCTGATTTTCTGATCTTGACCATCACTGGAGTCAAAAAATTATTTCTGAACCATTGATCTGGATATATTTACTCTGATCTAGACAGATTCTAGAATTTGGTCTGGATACCTTTAATTTTGGACCAGGTCTGGGTTGATTCTTGAACTCATTTCTTTTGTTCTGGACTTAGTTCCATGCCCTAAATCATTCTATCTTATGGTCTGGGCCAAATCTGGATTGATCTTCATGTTGTAGACTCATAAACTTACCTTCTGGTCAAGTCTGGAACAAGTCTGGGCTGTGTAATTTTTACTGCCAGGCCATCTTCTGGTCAGAATAACTTCTGGAATAAAATTGATATTTGATTCCTATTTGTCGTGATCAACTCTCCTTCTGGCAGGCTTTCCAATGATATGATCCATGTTTCATTCTAAATTTTATTCCTTCTGATATAGGCCTGCAAAGTTATCTTCTGGTTCAGTTTTGTCAACCTGAAACATCTTCTGGAAATTCCAGAATTCATTTTCCTTTGATCTTCTGCTTCTGATTTCTTCAGTTTCTGATGACATTTAATTTAATAATTCAAGGTATAAAATAAGTTTACATTGAGTGCCTTTGTAAACATCAAAATCCTAAGTCTTAGAACCAACTTGGTTCCAACAGTCGTATGCTTGCTGGTATCTTCTGCTTTTTCAAGTTCTTTTGCCTGCATCAGCTTCTGGTTTTGGTAGATCTGTATCAGCTTCTGGTTCTAGTAAATAAGCTTCTGGTAGATCTGTATCAGCTTCTCGTTCTAGTAAACCTGCATCAGTTTCCTCTGGTTTTGGTGAAACCAACTTCGGTTTCCTCTGCTTGTTTTTGAAACCGCTGAAATACTGTTTTTGTTGAAGTGTTCACACCACGTGGATCACATGGTTCCTCTAACAGTTTGAAAACCTGCAAAATACTTATCTAGCTTTGATTTTTGAGATCAAGCTTCTTGTTATCACAGTAAACATAAATATCAAACAAAAATAGTATTTACAGCAAGATGTAACCTCTATGTCAACAGATTCAGTTTTACTCAGAAAATCCTCTTGTTTCTGATTTTCATATTTTGAATCTGTATGTTCTGTGATTAGATGGTTTGGATGAAGGGATTTGAATTCCCTTCCTGATTTTTAGTCTTGATGAATTTTACTGGAGTGTTTGAAGAACTCTCCTGATTCTGATTCTTCTCTTTCAAACAGAGGTGGTCTGTTGATGTTTCCTCAAGTAGATTCTTCATTGAATTCGGACATGTTGATCCCTTGGATCTTTCCTCAAACATTGTAAAGTGATAAGCCTTGAGACTGAGCTCTGATGCCAATTGAAGGCGCAAACACAAGAAGAGGGGTAGAATTGTGTTTGTCAAACTTAATTACTTTTGCTGTTTTGTTGAATGTGAATGTCAATTATTCGATAGATAACTAATCGGATTCAGCAACGGATAATAATAACATAATAACACAACAATTTATACCGGTTCACCATTAACTAGGGTACGTCCAGTCCCTTCCTCCAGAAAGCCTTTTCACTAATTCAAACTCCTTTGAATTACAACACCACTGACCCTACAAGCCAGTCTTCCCAAACAGCCTGACAACCCCAGACTTTTGAGGAACAACAACACCTTGACAATACCAGCCAAGTCTTCTCAAACAGCTTGACAACTCTAGACTTTTGAGGAACAACAACACCTTGCCTAAACTAGCCAAGTCTTCTCAAATAGCCCAACAACCCCAGACTTTTGAGGAACGATAACAACATCTTGACTCTACAAGTCAAGTCTTCTCCTACCAATCTGACAACCCCATATTGAAGAAGAAATCTACACCACTATCGGGTTATATAATAAAGGTTGGGAACTTTGCAACGTTGCTTCTGGAAAGCTGTTTGCTGCACTGATTCTTGCACTCTTTTATATGGAACACATAGCTCATTTGGGTCGATAATTGTGGGGTTCAAGACCCATTCATATGGAGCATAAGCTTATATCAAACACATACAATAATAATTTTTATTTTTAACAATCATCTTCATAAAATAATATTTAAAATATAATAGTTTTTTTAAATATACAATAACAACAACCATTCAGGAACACATAATAAAACAATTTTTCAAATAATACATATTCAAACAATCATAAAAACAACAATTCAACAAACAAGAAAAGAAATAAATTAATTTCATAATCTAAGATCGTATTTCATAAAATTCCAATTTTAATAGAGTTAGGTTTTCGGTCAAATATATTATTTTAACCATTACTATTCAAAATATCTAACTATTTTTTCATCTCAAATTTCCAAAATAAATGTACCATAGAAAAGTTAATGTGTGTGATTACTCATTTGTTGAGTCCAAGCTGAATTTAAATTGATCGATACTCTTCTGATTAATTCACTAGTTGCTACCCTGATGTGTAATTTTATCGTTTTCTATCTTTCTATGTGTGAATAATAGTCTAGCCCATTTTTATTTAAGAGTATATTTAGGTTTAACTTCACTGCTATAATATTACTGTTGTATATAATATTACGCCAATAAATTTCAATTTTTAAAGGACATTCGGTTTCGTTGAGTTCGAGATACTTATTAATAATTAGATAGCATAATAATAGGCAATTGTTTTAATAGAATAATAATAGGAATATTGGTTATCGGAACAACCAAACAGCTCCTCTCAAAATAAAGTAAATTAATATAAAATATTATTTCACGTACTTTTAGCTAATCGGTTACACTGTACACATATTTAAAACGCTTATAAAATTAATATAAAACACTAATAGTAATCATAACAATAACAATAATAATAATAATAATAATATATAGAATATACTATTTTAAATTTGGAAATTCTAATTCTATTTAGATTTTGATTTATAGGAAGTTACATTTTCTCTCCTCTTGAATGAAATTATGTCCTCGAAATTTATGCCAAACTGAATAAAACTAAAATGACACAACTGGTGCAACACAGAGAAACTAATGTACTTGGACTAGCGAGATTTGGATAGTGACGTATGATTACTTCTTCTAGTTCCCATGTAGCCTCATCTGAGGTTAACTCTTTCCACACCACCTTTACCCATGGGATGACCTTATTCCCTTGAGTTTTGGTACTCTTTGTTGGAACCCAATTTGTTTTACATTTAGAGTTTTGATGTTAACAAAAGTATTTTATGAGACTAATATATTTGACTTCAAAGAGTATGAAAGAAGATATGGTCAAAATTTGAAGAAGATTTGATTAAAATTTGAAGTTTTGAAGAAGATTTGATCAAAATTTGAAGAAGATTTGATCAAGATTTATCTACAACAAATTACGAACAGAATCAATCTGAAGAATTTACAATCTCAATCTAAACAAAAAAGAAACAAAATCAATTTGAAGAATTTACAAATGCAATCTAAACAAAATACAATTCAGAATTAAATAAGGACCAAATTGAAGCCCAAATTTCAACTATAAATAGATACTTAAGGCTGAAGAAGAAAAGCAGAAAAGAGCAGTCTTAGAGTTCAAAGAGAGAAATACTTGATTCAAGTTAGAAATACTTTATGAGTGTTCTTTTCTTAGAGTGTGAGAGTTATTATTATTATCAGCTTTCCAAAAGCAACTACTCATGTTCCAATTGAAGGTGCAAACACGAGAAGGGGGGTTGAATTGTGTTTGTCAAACTTGATTACTTTTGCTGTTTTGTTGAATGTTAATGTGAATTATTCGATAGATAACTAATCGGATTCAGCAACGGATAATAATAACATAATAACACAACAATTTATACCGGTTCACTGTTAACTAGGCTACGTCAAGTCCCTTCTTCCAGAAGGCCTTTTCACTAATTCAAACTCCTTTGAATTACAACACCATTGACCCTACAAACCAGTCTTCCCAAATAGCCTTACAACCCCATAATTTTGAGGAACAATAACACCTTGACTATACTAGCTAAGTCTTCTCAAACAGCCTGACAACTCTTGACTTTTGAGGAACAACAACACCTTCACTAAAAACAGCCTTACAACCCCAGACTTTTTAGGAACGATAACAACACCTTGACTCTACAAGTCAAGTCTTCTCCTACCAATCTGACAACCCCAGATTGAAGAAGGAATCTATACGACTATCGGGTTATATAATAAAGGTTTGGAACTTTGCAATGTTGGTTCTGGAAAGCTGTTTGCTGCACTAATTCTTGCACTCTTTTGTTGCTTCTGGAAAGCTGATTGCTGCACTTATTCTTGCACTCTTTTGTTGCTTCTGGAAAGTTGATTATTGCACTGAATTTCTCTCTCGAAAACACTTAGAAAATATTGCTCTTGCACATTTGTGTTTCTCTATTTTGAACTCTCAGATAATGTTGAATTTAAGCTTGAGTTCTCGTGGTTTTCGATGCTTTATTCTCTAGCATTAAGCCTCTATTTATAGTTGAAATTAGGACATCACTGATGCTTTACTTCTGGAGTGTATTTCGATTAATCTGTTCTGAGAATATTCTGGAGTAGTTTGCTCAGATTCTGTTTTGAATCTTTTGCTCACTGATGCTTTACTTCTAGAGTGTATTTCAATTAATCTATTTTGAGCATTTTGCTCTGCTTCTGTTTTGAGCTTGCTTTTAGCTAGATTATGTTTCTCGAGTCTTTTGCCCTGTTTTGAGCATTTTTCTCATATTCTATTTTGAGCATATTTTTAGCTAGATACTGTTTCTCGAGTCTTTTGCTCCAATTCTATTTTGAGCATTTTTCTCAGATTCTGTTTTGAGCATATTTTTAGCTAGATTCTGTTTCTCGAGTCTTTTGCTCCAATTCTGTTTTGAGCATTTTTCTCTAACATATTCCTCTGATGATCATCCTTTGGTGACGTCATCCTCTGATTTCTGCTTCCGGTAATGTCATCTTCTAGTGACATTATCCTCTGATTTCTGCTTATGGTAACGTCATCCTCTGATATATTCTTCTGATTCAAATATGTTTTTTTCATAAAATACATTTGTTAACATCAAAACTTTAATTGCAAGAACCAACTTGGTTCCAACACCAATCTCTTATAACCAACTCGATAGTGGTTTAGTTCCTTCTTCAATCTGGGGTTGTCAGGTTGTTAGAAGAAGAATTGGCTATTAGGGTCAAGGTGGTGTTGTTCCTTAAAAGTATGGGGTTGTTAGGCTGTTTGGAAAGACTGGCTTGGAGGGTCAGGTGCTTTGTAATTCAAGGTATTTGAATTAGTTGATTAAAGCCTTCTGAATGAGGGGACTGGATGTAGCCAAGTTAGTGGTGAACCAGGATAAATCTATGTGCCAAATTAATTATGCTTTCATTGTTTGGTGCCTCTGAATCCGATTGCTTCTACTCTAGGAAAGACATCAGGAAATTCACAAACTAGAGGCATCAAGGTCAAATTATCCTCAACCTCTAACTTAGAAGAAGATAAGAGAATTTATCCTTAAGCTCCCTCAAATAAATACTTATGACAAGCTAAAGCAAGCACGAAATATTCAAACAAAGTTGAATCAACGATTATAGGTTTAGGTTCAACTGAGATAGATTTGTCAAAACAATTTATAATAGCATGATTCGACGACAACCAATCCATTCCTAGGATAACATCCAACCCAAGCATAGGCAAAAAAATCAAATCAACGGTATAAGGTATATTTTATAAAAAATAATAGAATTCAAACATGCAGTGGAGGTAATACGATTTTCTCACCCAGGGTAGTAACACATAAATCAAAAGGTAGATAAGAAATAGTCAACTGCAAGACTTTCACACAAGAAAAAGATATAAAGTAATGTGTTTGTCCTAAATCAAACAGTATGATAATAGTTTTATTCTTAATAAAATTCATATCATTGATCAGACCATCTGACTCTTTCACTTCTTCTCCTTGGAGTTTAATGACTCTTCCTTGATTTTGTGGCCTAGTTGAAATTTGGGCTTCAATTTGGTCATTGTTTAATTATGAATTGTATTTTGTTCAGATTTCTTTTGTAAATTCTTTAAATTGATTTTGTTCCTTTTTTTTTGTAGATAAATTTTGATCAAATCATTTTTCAAATTTTGATCAAATCTTCTTCAAATTTTGATCAAATCTTCTTCAAATCATAATTAAATCATCTTCAAATTGTCTACAAATCTTGACCATATATTCTTTCATACTCTTTGAAGTCCAATATATCATTCTCATAAAATACTTTTGTTAACATCAAAAGTCTAAATGTAAAACCAACTTGGTTCCAACAATCTCCCCATTTTTGATGATGACAAAACAAACTTGTATTTTTTATAAAAACTTTTCTTTCTATTTCTTTGACTCCCCCTAACATAGGGCTCCCCCTAAGTCTAAGTATAATTTTCTCTCCACTTTATCAAATATCTTTCTCCCCCTTTTGTCATCAGACAAAAAGACATGAAAGTGAGAAATTTAATTTTTTTTTATTCTTTTTTTTTTTGGATTTGTTTTAATAACATGAAAACATGTTACAAGAAAATATAAAAACTAATGTAAAACTAAACTACTTTGAAGTGATTACAATATTAGTCAGAGATGAATGTAAGGTTTAGGTTTTTCTTGATGAAGTCAAACCTTTCTTCAGGTAGTGGTATGGTAAATATGTCAGCCCATTGGTGTTCAGTGTTTACAAACTGAATGTTTAGTACCTAATGAAGTGGTGTTTGATCTCTATGTGTTTAGCTCTAGAATGTAGTATAGGATTTTTGGTTAGACAAATGGCAGAAGTGTTATCACAATAGATGGGAATGTTGGTTTCAAGGATTTTGTAGTCTTCTAGTTGATGTTTCACCCAAAGTAGTTGAGAAATGCAGCCAACTGCTGAAATGTACTCAGCCTCTGCTGTTGACATTGTAATAGTGTTTTGTCTCTTACTTGACCAAGATATTAAGTTGTCACCTAAAAAGGTGCAGTTTCCACTGGTGCTCATTCTTTCAAGTTTATCTCCAGCATAATTAGAATCACAGTATCCACTAAGTTTGTACTTAGGAGATTTCTTGTAGAACAAGGTAAGGTTGGTAGTGCCTTTTAGGTATCTAAGTATTCTCTTATTAGCAGTTAAATGTGATTCCCTAGGGTCAGCTTGAAATCTTGCACATACACATACACTAAACATGATGTTAGGTCTAGAAGCGGTAAGGTAGGGGTCCTATCATTCCTCTATGGATTGTTTGGTCAACTTTTTGGCCTGAATCATCTTTTTCAAGTAAACAAGTAGGGTGCATTGGTGTAGCCATAGGTTTGCAATCACTCGTCTTAAACTTCTTGAGTAGCGCTTTTGTATATTTATGTTAATGAATGTAAATACCTTTTTGACTTTGCTGAATTTGTATCCCTAAGAAGAGCTTAAGGTCTCCTATCATATTCATTTGAAATTCATGTTGCATTAGTTTAGAAAATTCATGGAAGAGAGTGCCATTAGTAGATCCAAAAATAATGTCATCAACATAAATTTGAATAATAAGAATGTCATCTTCTATTGATTTTCTAAAAAGTGTATGTCTACTTGTCCTCTTTCAAAGTTATTTTTAAGCAAAAAGTTATTAAGTCTATCAGACCACGCCCTATGTGCTTGTTTTAGACCATACAGAGATTTTCTAAGTTTAAAAACATGATTTGGAAATTCAGAACTTTCAAAACCTGGGGGTTGTTGAACATAGTTCTTCACTTATATAACCATTTAGAAAAGCACTTTTAACATCCATTTGAAATAATGTAATGTTATTATTTGCAGCAAAAGAAAGAAGGATACAAAGAGCTTCTAACCTGGCCGTTGGAGAAGATGTCTCAGTGTAATCAATGCCCTCTTGCTGACTGTAGCCTTGTGCGACAAGTCTTGCCTTGTTTCTAACCACTTCACCTTTTTCATTTAGCTTGTTTCTGAAAACCCATTTGGTTCCAATAATGTTCTTATCTGGTCTAGGTACTAGATCCTAAACACCATTGCTCTCAAATTCATTTAACTCTTCTTGCGTTACAAGAATCCATCCATCATCTGCCAATGCTTCATCAATAGAGGTAGGCTCAATTGATGAGAGTAAGCCATACAAACTGGTGTCTTTAAGTGATGATCTGGTCCTCAAATGATCACTGGCACTTCCAATTATTAGAGTTTCAGGATGAGATGACTGGTACTTCACTCCAGATCTTTCTTTTGACTTATCTTTACTATTTCTAACTTGATCATATTCATCCTTTGAAGATATGTCATATTCTTTTGATTTGCTTGTATCCTCTACTTTTTCAAGTTCTTCTGGTTTGTCTGCATCTGCTTCATTTGGTTCTGGTAAACCTGCATTATCATCATCTTGCTTTGACTTTTCAAGGTCAAGTTGTTTGTCATCAAATTTAACATGTATGGATTCTTCCACAATATGACTTTCCATATTAAACACTTTATAAGCCTTGGATCTTTCAGAGTATCCAATGAAGGTACATTTTTTAGATCGGGAATCAAATTTACCAAGGTTATCTTTAGTGTTCAACATATAACAAGTACAACCAAATTGTTTAAAATAAGAGATGTTAGGCTGATGTCTTTAAGTGATGATCTTGTCCTCAAAGGATCACTTGCACTTCCAATGATTAGAGTTTTAGGATGAGATTACTGGTACTTCCATCCAGATCTTTCTTCTGATTTATCTTGACTATTTCTAACTTGATCAGATTCATCCTTTGAAGATTTGTCATATTCTTTTCATTTGCTTGTATCCTCTACTTTTTCAAGTTCTTCTGGTTTGTCTATATCTGCTTCATTTGTTTCTGGTAAACCTGCATTATCATCATCTTGCTTTGACCTTTCAAGGTCAAGTTGTTTGTCATCAAATTTAACATGTATGGATTCTTCCACAATACGAGTTTCCATATTAAACACTCTATAAGCCTTGGATCTTTCAGAGTATCGAATGAAGGTACATTTTGAATCAAATTTACCAAGGTTATCTTCAGTGTTCAACGTGTAACAAGTACAACCAAATTGTTTAAAATAAGAGATGTTAGGCTTTTTAGCTTTCCACAATTCATAAGGTGTTTTATTCAATATAGATCTAATATAGACTCTATTTTGAATATAACATGCAATATCATATCATTTAACATGGTTCTGGCCATTTCTTGGAGTGATCTATTCTTTCTTTCTGCAACTCCATTTTGTTAGGGTGTTCTAGGAGAGGAGAAGTTGTGAAAGATTCCATTCTCATCACAAAAACATTCAATAAACTTGTTTTCAAATTCTCCTCCATGATCACTTCTAATTGTTACAATCTTAAGACCTTTTTCATTCATGATTTGTTTGCAAAATGTTATAAATACTTTATGGGATTCATCCTTTTTTCTTAAAACTTTTACCCATGTCCACCTAGTGTAATCATCTACTATAACAAAGACATACTTCTTTCCACTTCAAGAGGCTGTTATCACTGGCCCAGAGAGATCTATATGTAAGAGCTCAAAGGGCTTTGAGGTAGAGACTGAGTTCTTAGGGGTAAAGGAGTTTTTTGTTTGTTTTCCCTTTTAACAAGCTTCACACATAAGTTCAGTTTTGTAACTAAGCTTAGGTTGACCTCTTACTAGTTGAAGTTTATTCAGTTTTGAAATTAATCTAAGGTTTGCATGACCTAATCTTTTGTGCCAAATTAGTTTCTCTTCATTTACTGACATAAGACACTTAACCTCTTGTTTCTCTAGACTAAATATATTTATCTTATAAACATTGTTTTTCCTTTGACCTGTAAAGAGTATAGATCCATCCTTCTGACTAATTGCCTTGCATGTTTTTGGATTAAATATAATATCATAATTATTACCACTTAACTGACTAATACTTAATAAGTTATGCTTAAGACCTTTAACAAACAAGACATCTTTAATAGAATGGGAAGTACCATTACCAACTATACCTTGACCAATGATTTGACCTTTTTGCTTTCTTCCAAAAGTCATTGTGCCTCATTTGCTCAAAGTTAGTTCTTGGAACATAGACTTTTCTCATGTCATATGTCGCGAGCATCCACTATCCAGGTACCATGATTGGTGTTGTAACTTGATTGCTTAGAACATCTGCAACAAAGATAATTTTGTTCTTAGGTACCCAAATTTGGTTGGGTCCTGGTTTGTTAGTCTTGAAAGGTTTCTTGTCTTTCCTTGTATTTAACATGGGACAAGATAATTTGGAGTGACCTTTCTTAGAGCAAACAGTACACAAGATATCAAAGAGAATAGTTTTAGGTTCGGTTACAGTTTATTCAAATCCTATACCTCTTTTACCATTTCTACTAAGTCCATAAATCATAGAAGCATATTTGCTTCTTTCCATACATTATCTGTCTTAAGTTCAGTAATATCACTTTTTAAGAATTGCATTTTCTGTTTTAAATTATGCACTTTGATTCTTTAAAACATTAACTTTTTCGGTTAGATTTGTATTTTCTTTCCTTAGTGTTTTCAGTTTTAAAGACAAATTGTGATTATTATTTAAAAAATCATTTATAGCAGTAATTAAGTCAGATCGAGTAAATTCAAAAAATACCTCAATTTCTTCATCTGCTGATTCAATTCCAGAGTCAGAATCTATGTTAGATTTATAGGTAAAGTCAGTGTGAGCCATCATAGCCAAATATGCTTGTTCATCGTCAGAGGATTCATCAGAATCATCCCATGCAGCCATCAGACTCTTTTTCTTGGGTCTGGAATATTTCCTCTGGTGTTTTCCTTTCTCCATATTTGTATATTCTGACTTGATATGTCCAGGTTCATTGCATCCATAGCAGATGATGCTTTCTTGTCATGTTTATCATCATTTCCTCTATTGGAATGCTTGGAATATCTTTGGGGAAATTTCTTTTTTCTGTTGTGCCACATCTTTCGAACCTTTCTGGATGTAAAAGCAATCTCCTTTTCCTCTTAGTTCAGAATCTGATCATCTGAATCACTATCTTCTGATTCTGATGTTGCCTTTAGAACTTTCTTCTACATGGATTTCAAGGCTAGAGTTTTGTTCTTCTTTTTGGGCTCATCTTCTTCAAGCTCAATTTCATGTGATATGAGAGAGCTGATTAATTCTTCTAGCTTTAGAGTGTTTAGATCCTTTGCTTCCTGAATGGTAGTGATCTTAGGTCTCCACTTGGTTGTCAGACTCGTAAGGATTTTCTTCACGTGATCAGTAGTAGTATAACTCTTCTCAAGTACCTATAATCCTGAGACCAGGGTCTGGAATCTAGAAAACATTGTTTCAATGTCTTCATCTTCTTCCAATTTGAACAACCCATACTTTTTGACTAGGAGGTTTGCCTTTGCTTATTGAACTTGCTTGCTTCCTTCGTAGGTCAAAATCAGACTATCATTAATACTCTTTGTTGTTTCTTTGTTGGTGCACTTGTCAAATTCCTTGATGGTGATTGCATTTATCATGAATGTTCTGGACTTATGATGCATCTTGTACATCTTCTTCTGATCATCATTCATCTCATTTCTTGGAATTTCAATACCATCAGTATTCTTCGGAGCAATATAACCATCTTCCACCAAGTCCAAAAGTTCAGGATCTTTTGAAATATAGAAACTTCTCAGCCTGTCTTTTCAATACTCAAAACGTTCTCCATCAAACAGAGGTGGTCTGTTTATGTTTCCTTCGGCAGCTTCTTCACTGAATCCAAACATATTGAATCCTTGGATCTTTTCTCAAATATTGTAAAGTGCTCAACCTTGAGACCGAGCTTTGATGCCAATTGAAGGTTCAAATACGAGAAGAGGGGTTGAATTGTGTTTGCCAAAGTTGACAACTTTTTGATAATTTATAAATAAATTAAAAACTAGTTTGGTTTTTGGTTACATACTTGGAGTAGAAGCAATCGGATTCAGAGGCAGCAAGTAATGAAAGCATAATTAATTTGACACATAGACTTACAAAGTACTTGACCCTCCAAGCCAATCTTCCCAAACAGCCTGACAACACCAGACTTTTGAGGAACAACACCACCTTGACCCTAGAAGCCAAGTCTTCTACTATCATCCTGACAACCTCAGATTGAAGAAGGAATTAAACCACTATCGGGTTGGATACAAGAGATTGGAACTGTTGCAACCAGGTTGGTTCGATCAACCAAAGTTTTGATGTTAAAAAAAGTATTTCATGTAAATAATATATTGACTTAGAAGAACAAATTAGAAGCTGTGTAAAATACGAGGATGACACCACCAGAAGATACATTCAGAGGATATAAATGTCACTAGAAGGTTCGTCCAGAGGAAACATCTAGAGGGTACCAGATGATGCATCTAGAGATTGAAGGTGCAAACACGAGAAGGGGGGGTTGAATTGTGTTTGTAATACTTGAATTCTTTTTATGTTTTTGATGATTATTTAAAATCTGATATATAAGCAAGCAAAATTAGTTGCGAATAAAGTAAAATAATCAATACAAAGATTTATCCTGGTTCACCATTAACTAGGCTACATCCAGTCCCTTCACTTTGAAGAATTTTTTCACTAATTCAAAACCTCTGAATTACAACAGCATTACTGACCCTTCAAGTCAATCTTCCCAAACAGTATAACAATCCTAGACTTTTGAGGAACACAGTACCTTGACTTCACAAGTCAAGTCTTCTCCTACCAATCTGACAACCCCATATTTGCAGAAGGGATTTCAACACCTTGAATCTAATTGCTAAGTCACTTGCTACTTCTTCTGACTCTTCAGATTGTAGACTCTACTTCAACAATAGATCTGACACAAGGGAATGAAAAACAAGAGTACTTGCTTCTGGAAAGCTGATACTCACAATTAACCTCACATGAAAACTCGAGTGTTTTCCTCTAGAAGTTTATGACGCTTTTACTGATTTTCGATAACAAAGTCTATTGCCTTGAGCCTCCTTTTATAGATGAAAATTAGGGTTTCTTCCATCATCAAATTCGAGCTGTATCTGTCCAGATTCTCTTGCAAAAATTCGAGCTGTACCTTTTTGCTTCAGATTTGTTCTGAAAATAACTTTGGCCAATCCTGTTCTTGTTTAATTCTGGACGGTATCTTTCTTCCCTTGAATTGCTTTTAAATTCCCTCCAAGACTTCAATTTATTTTTGTATCAAATCCCCTTAATATTTTGATCAAATTTCTATCAAAATTTAATCAAGTCTTTTTCGAATTTTAATCAAGTCTTCACTGATTTTCATCATGATTAAAATCTCGACCGTATGATCCTCTCATCTCGACCAACTCTAAACTATGTAATCTGATATGCGCCAATTATGTGATCCTCTAATCTCGGCCAACACTGGATCATGATACTTTAATATGGACCATTGATCTTTTAATCTGAACATTTACCCTCTGATCTGGACCAAGTCTGGACTGAGTCTGGATTGAATCTTATATTCACGACCAAGCTATCTTCTGGTCAGGATTAAGTCTGGACCAAGTTTGACTTATGTTTCCTTCTGGTCTAGACCAAGTCTCCTTCTGGACTCTGCTTCCTTCTGATCTGGACCAAGAAAAATATCCTCTGATGATGTTATTTGTCCTTTGATGTTTTGCCTTTTGATGACATCCTCTGATATCTTTTGTAGGTGTATCCTCTAGTGTCATTCTCTGATTTTATCATCTGGTGTCCTCATCTTCTACTTCTGATTTTATCTTCTGGTTGAAGGTGCAAACATGAGAAGGGGGGGTTGAATTGTGTTTGACTAACTTGATTACTTTTTCTGTTTTTGCAGTTTTAAAACAAAACTTGATGTATGAATAAAACAGAGTTAGCAACGGATATAAAGTAAAAATAAAAACACAGAATTTTATACTGGTTCACCGTTAACAACGCTATGTCCAGTCCCTTCACTTTGAAGGATTTCCCTAATTCAAAGTCTTGAATTACAACAATACCACTGACCCTCCAAGTCAGTCTTCTCAAACAGTCTAACAATCCTAGACTTTTGAGGAATACAGCACCTTGACTTCTCAAGTCAAGTATTCTCCTACCAATCTGACAACCCTAGATTGTAGAAGGAATTACATCGCCTTGAATCTAATTGCTAAGTAATCTGCTACCCCTTCTGACTCCCTCAGATTGTAGACTCTACTTCAACAACTTAGATCTAAAACAAGGAAAAGAAAAACACAAGTGCTTGCTTCTGGAAAGCTGAAACTCATAACTAACCTCACGGAAAACTTGAGTGTTTGCTTGTGGAAGTGTATGACTCTTTTGTGATTTTTCAATACAAAGTATTCTGCCTTGAGCCTCCTTTTATAGATGTGAATTCAGGTCTCTTCCAAGCTTAATTTCGAGCTGTATATTGCTGGATTCTCTTGCAAAAATACTCTGACCAATCGGGTTTCATATAAATAAAAAACATATCTTTTTAACTCAAGATTTTCTTTCATAAATAACTTGGGCCAATCCTGTCTTTAATTAATTCTGGAACAAATCTTTCTTCCCATACGAACTTCCCAATTGCTTCTTTTGTAACAAATCCTTTTAATACTTTGATCAAATTTAATTAAATCTCCACTGATTATCATCATGTTTAATTCTTGACCGTTTGATCTCCTGCGCTGGTCCACATCTGGACCTTACTAAGTGATCTGCTGTGATCCTCTGATTTCGGCCAACCCTGGGCCACACTTTCTGATCTTCTGATCTCGGCCAACCTGGACTTGCAAACTGATTTGCTGTGATCCTCTGATCTCAGCCAATGCTGGACCACACATTCTGACCTTCTGATTTCGGCCAACACTAGGCCATGGTCTGATCTTCTGATCTCGGCCAACACTAGGCCATATTCTTAAATCTGGACCATTGATATGAACCTTTTCTCTCTAATCTGGACCATCTTCTGGTCAAAATAACTTCTGGACTAAGTCTGACTTATGATTCCTTCTAGTCTGGATCAAGTCTCCCTCTGGCAGGCTTCCTTTTGGTCTGGTCCAGGTCTCCTTCTGACTTTGCTTCCTTCTGATCTGGGCCAGCAAAGATATCCTCTAGTAATTTCAGGATGCATCCTCTAGTACCTTCTGGATGCATTATCTGGTGTCTTCATGTTCTACCTCTGGAACCTTTATCTTTTGGTGGCATTTAATGTAATCTTTCTAAGTACAAAATAAGGTTACATGGAGTGCTTTTGTAAACATCAAAATCCTAAGTACTTAGAACCAACTTGGTTCCAACAATCTCCCCCTTTTTGGTGATGACAAAACCTTAACTTATTTTTCTATAACCCGAAGTGCTGAAATACTCCCCCTTAGACCAATCTCTCCCCCTAAGTCTAATACTGACTTTTTCTTCTCCTTTTCAACTCCTTCTTGAATCACTCTTTCTTTTCATCTCTTTCTGATTTATTTTTCTCTCTCCCTGTTTCTTCTCCTTTTCAACTCATTCTCTTTTCACTCTTTCTTTTTCTCTCTTTATTTTTCTCTCTCCCTGATTCTTCTCCTTTTCAACTCCTTCTCTTTTCATCTCTTTCTTTTTCATTTCTTATTTCTTTTTATCTCTCCTTTTTTACTTATTTCTCGTTTTTCTCTCTCTCCCCCTTTTTGTCATCAGCCAAAAAGAAGTCCTACTATTTTTGTATTTTCGTTTTTTTTTCTTTACAAAGTACAGAAATTAAAAAAAAAATAATAATAAAAGACATAAAATTAAAATTACAAGAAAATTAAAAACTCCTAAGAAGACTACATGAGCTAGTCAGATATGGAGACAATGTTGAGATGTTTCTTGATGAACTCGAACTTGTCTTCAGGTAATGATTTGGTGAAGATGTCAGCCTATTGATGATCAGTGTCCACAAACTGGATGTTTAAAGTCCCTTTTTGAACATGGTCCCTAATGAAATGGTGTTTTATTTCAATGTGTTTGACCTTAGAGTGTAAGATCGGGTTCTTGGTTAGGTTTATGGCTGAAGTGTTATCACAGAACAAAGGGATATTGGTTTCAAAGATGTTGTAATCTTCAAGTTGGTGTTTCATCCAGATTAACTGTGAGCTGCATCCTGCTGCTGATATATACTCAGCTTTGGCTGTTCACATAGCAATGGTGCTTTGTCTTTTGCTTGACCAAGAGATCAAATTATCACCTAAGAAGGTGCAGTTGCCGCTTGTACTTTTCCTTTCCAGCTTGTCTCTAGCATAGTCGGAATCACAAAAACCTTTGAGTTTGTAGGTGAGGGTTTTCTTGTATAACAGGGTAAGGTTGGTGGTTCCTTTAAGGTATCTAAGAATTCGTTTGACAGCAATTAAATGGGATTCCCTAGGGTCTGCTTGAAAACGGGCACATACACAAACACTAAACAAGATGTCAGGTCTAGAAGCAGTTAAATAAAGAAGGGATCCAATCATACCTCTGTATGTTGTCTGGTTTACCTTTTGGCTGGTTTCATTTTTCTCAAGTGAGCAGGTTGGGTGCATGGGGGTGGCCATAGGCTTACATTCACTCATTTTGAACTTTTTAAGAAGTTCTTTAGTATATTTAGATTGGTGAATGAGTACACCTGATTTACCTTTGTGAATCTGAATTCCTAGGAAGAACTTGAGTTCTTCCATCATGCTCATTTGAAACTCTTTCTGCATTAGGTCAGAAAACTCCTTGCACAAAGTGCCATTTGTATATCCAAAGATGATATCATCAACATAAACTTGAATAATCAAAATATCATTCTTAATGGATTTCCTAAATAGAGTATTATCAATCTGGCCTCTGTCAAATTCATTCTTAAGCAGAAAGGTACTAAGTCTGTCATACCATGCCCTTGGTGCTTGTTTTAAACCATATAAAGATTTTTTAAGTTTAAAGACATGGTCTGGAAAATCAGAATTTTCAAATCCAGGGGGCTGTTTGACATAGACTTCCTCACTTATATAGCCATTTAAGAATGCATTTTTAACATCCATTTGATACAAAACTATATCATGATTAGCAGCAAATGATAAAAGAATTCTAATTGCTTCTAACCTGGCCACTAGAGCAAATCTCTCAGTGTAATTGATACCTTCCTGTTGACTGTATCCTTGAGCTACTAATCTGGCTTTGTTCCTTACCACTTCACCTTTTTTCATTGAGTTTATTCCTGAACACCCACTTGGTTCAAATAATGTTTTTGTTTGGTCTCGATACCAGATCCCAAACATCATTCCTTTGGAATTCATTCAGCTCTTCTTGCATTGCAAGTATCCATCCTTCTACTTCAGATTTGAAGATTTGTCGTATTCTTGCTTGAAGCTTCTGCTTTTTCAAGTTCTTTTGCCTGCAACAGCTTCTGATTCTGATAAATCAACTTCTGGTTCTGGTAAATCTATAACAGCTTCTGATTCTCATAAGTATCCTGATTTCTCTTCTGACATAACTTGGTTGTTTCTGAGTTGATCAGATTTATCTTTTGAAGATTTGTCATGTGTTGCTGACTTGTTTGTATCCTCTACCTTTCCAGGTACTTCTGTTTCTTCTGCTTCTGCTCCCTTTGGTTCTGGTTAACCTGCACTATTTTTATCTTGCTTTGATTTGTCAAGATCAATCAGTTTGTCAAATAACATAATATAAATCAAATAATTTAAGAATGAACTCAATACAGCCAAACCATTAATTCTGCTTATGGTGGTTTCTGCTTGTTTTTTAAACCACTGGAATGTTGTTTCTGCTGAAATGTTCAATTCGTGTGAATCACCTGGTTCCTCTGATAGTTTGAAAACCTGTAGAATACTTATCTAGCTTTGATTTTTTAAGATCAAGCTTCTTGTTATCACAGTAAACATAAATATCAAACAATAATAGTATTTACAGCAAGATGTAACCTCTATGTCAACAGTTTTAGTTTTACTCTGAAAATCCTCTTGCTTCTGATTTTCAGATTTCGAATTTGTATGTTCTGTGATTACATGGTTTGGATTAAGGGATTTGAATTCCCTTCCAGGTTTGTAGTCTTGATGAATCTCACTGGAGTGTTTGAAGAACTCTCCTGATTCTGATTCTTCTCTTTCTGCTTTGGCTGATACACCATGTTCCTCTGGTGATTCTGGAACATGTTTTGGTTCTGGTAACTTTGGTGAATCTGGTGATTCTGATAACCTTGATGGTTTTGGTGATTCTGGTAGTTCTGAATCTGGTTCTGGTTCAGGTTCTGGTTCCAGTGTATATTCTGATTATGGTTCCAATACTGATTCTGGTTCCAGTTTTGATTCTGGTTCTGGTTCCAGAGTTGATTCTAGTTCCAGTTCCTGTGCTTCTGATACTGGTTCTAGTTCTAGTTCTGGTTCCAGTTTCTGTGCTTCTGATACTGGTTCCAGTTCTGGTTCCAGTTCCTGTTCTGATTGGTATTGTGTTGACCAGTTCTTCTTCTACCAGAGTCATTTGGCTTCTGTTTGGTAGATGTTGGAACATGAACCTTCTTCTGCTTGTGCATTGCTAACATCCCTTGTCCAGGCACCATTGTTGGTCTCTCCTTCTGGTTGCTCAGAATATCTGCAACATAGACAATTTGATCTTTTGGTACCCATAACTGATTAGGTCCAGGTTTGTTAGTTTTAACAACTTTATGATCTTGTTCAGGTTTTACCATTGGACAAGATAATTCAGAGTGACCTTCCTTAGCACAAACAATGCATAAAACATCATAATGAACAATTTTAGTTTCAGCAACAGTTTCTATGAAACCAAGACCTCTGTTTCCAATGTTACCGTTTCCATAAAACATAGATGCATATTTACTTCTTTCCATTCCATTAGAAATAAAGTTTTGAAAAAATTGCTCTTGCATATTAGATTCACAAACAGTTTTGGAAGGGGAACAAATATCACTTTTGAGAGTTTGGTTTTCATATATGAGTCTTGCAACTTCAGTTTTAAAATCCTTGTTTTCAGTTGCATACACAGAATTTTGATTCTTTAAAACTTGGACTTCTTTGGTCAGATTTTTCTTATCTTCCCTAAGAGTTTTCAATTTTAAAGACATCTTATTGTTTGCATTTAAAAAGTCTTTAACAGCATCAATTAATTCAGATTTAGGGAGATCAGAAAATACCTCATTGTTTTCATCTTCTGAATCTGTTCCAAAGCTTGAGCTGTATCTAGAACTTGAGTTGGTATGAGCCATCAGAGCCAGAATCGCTTCCTCTGATGTGCTTCAAGACTTGCCTGAATGACTGCTTTCATCATTATTCCTTCTGCCTACTTTCCTTCCTGGAACTGTGCCTTTGTGAAATCCAGAGGCAGACATGATGTGTGCCATCATTGTTGTTTCTGCCTCTTCTTCATCAGAAGATTCTTCTTCTGATTTTGATACATCCCAGGCTGCATCAGACCCTTCTTTCTGAATCTGGAACTCTTCTTGTGCTGCTTGCCTTTTTCCAGATTTGGACATTCTGATTTGATATGTCCGGGTTCATTGCATTCATAACAGATGATGCTCTTCTTGTCAGATTCTTCCTTTCCTTTGTTGTTATGTTTCTTCCTAGAGCCTCTCCTCTTTCTGTTTTCCCAGATCTTAACCATCTGTTTGGTTAAGTAAGCCATATCATCACAGTCATTGTCGCTATTCTCTGATTCTGGTGCTGCCCTTGCAGCTTTCTTCTGTTTCGACTTTAGGGCCAGATTCTTCTTCTTATTTGGTTCATCTGCTTCCAATTCTATTTCATGAGACTTGAGTGAGCTGATCAGATCTTCAAGTCTTAAGCTATTCAGATCTTTGGCTTGCTGAACTGCAGTAACCGTTGGTCTCCACTTGGTTGGTAAGCTTCTTAGAATCTTCTTGACATGATCTGCTGTTGTGTAGCTTTTCTTCAAGACCTTCAGTCCTGATATTAGAGTCTGGAATCTGCAGAACATTTGATCAATGTCTTCATCATCTTCCATCTTGAACATCTCATACTGTTTGACCAGTATGTTAGCCCTTGCTTCTTGAACCTGTTGGCTTCCTTCATAGGTCAGAACCAGACTGTCAAATATGCTCTTTGCTGTTTCTTTATCTGTGCATCTGTCAAATTCCTTGAATGTGATGGCACTGATCATGATGTTTCTGGACTTATGATGCAGTTTGAATAATTTGCTCTGGTCTGGTTTCATATCTTCCATCCAGTTCTTTAGTTGGATCTTCTAGAACAGTAGGTGTAGTGTATCCATTGACTACCAGCTTCCATAATTCAGGATCTTGAGATATGAAGAAACTTCTCATTCTGTCCTTCCAATACTCAAACCTGTCTCCATCAAACAGTGGTGGTATGTTGATGTTGCCTCCGAATTCTTCTAACATGTTGAACCCCTTTGGACCTTTCCTTAAACACTGTTAAGTGCTCAGCCTTGAGACCGAGCTCTGATGCCAATTGAAGGTTCAAACACGAGAAGGGGGGTTGAATTGTGTTTGACTAACTTGATTACTTTTTCTGTTTTTGCAGTTTTAAAACAAAACTTGATGTATGAATATAACAGAGTTAGCAGCGGATATAAAGTAAAAATAAAAACACAGAATTTTATATTGGTTCACCATTAACGAGCCTACGTTCAGTCCCTTCACTTTGAAGGATTTTACTAAATCAAAACCTTGAAATACAACAATACCACTGACCCTCCAAGTCAGTCTTCTCAAACAGTCTAACAATCCTAGACTTTTGAGGAATACAACACCTTGACTTCTCAAGTCATGTCTTCTCCTACCAATCTGACAACCCCAGATTGTAGAAGGAATTACAACGCCTTGAATCTAATTGCTAAGTAATTTGCTACCCCTTTGACTCCCTCAGATTGTAGACTCTACTTCAACAACTTAGATCTAACACAAGGGAAAGAAAAACACGAGTGCTTGCTTCTGGAAAGCTGAAACTCACAATTAACCTCACTGAAAACTTGTGTGTTTGCTTTTGGAAGTGTATAACTCTTTTGTAATTTTTCGATACAAAGTATTCTGCCTTGAGCCTCCTTTTATAGATGTGAATTCGGGTCTCTTCCAAGCTTAATTTCGAGCTGTATATTGTTGGATTCTCTAGAAAAAATACTCTGACCAATCGGGTTTCATATAAATAAAAAAGGTATATTTTTAGCTCCAGATTTGATTTCATAAATAACTTGGGCCAATCCTGTCTTTAATGAATTCTGGAACAAATCTTTCTTCCCATACGAACTTCCCAATAGCTTCTTTTGTAACAAATCCTTTTAATACTTTGATCAAATTTAATTAAATCTCCACCGATTATCATCATGATTAATTCTTGACCGTTTGATCTTCTACGCTAGTCCACATCTGGACCTTACTAAGTGATCTGCTGTGATCCTCTGATTTCGGCCAACCCTAGGCCACACTTTCTGATCTTGTGATCTTGGCCAACCTGGACTTGCAAACTGATCTGCTGTGATCCTCTGCTTGGACCACACATTCTGACCTTCTGATTTCGGCCAACACTGGGCCATGGTCTGATCTTCTGATCTCGGCCATTACTGGGCCATATTCTTAAATCTGGACCATTGATCTGAACATTTTCCCTCTGATCTGGGCCAATCCTGTCTTTAATTAATTCCTGCCAATAGCTTCTGAACTCCCATACGACTTCACTTTATTTTAGTAACAAATCCTTTTAATACTTTGATCAAATTTAATTAAATCTCCACTGATTATAATCATGATTAATTCTGGACCGTTTGATCTTCTGCGCTAGTCCACATCTGGACCTTACTAAGTGATCTGCTGTGATCCTCTGATTTCGGCCAACCCTGAACCACACTTTTCTGATCTTCTGATCTTCTTATCTCGGCCAACCTGGACTTGCAAACTGATCTGCTATGATCCTCTGATCTCGGCCAATGCTGGACCACACATTCTGACCTTCTGATTTCGGCTAACACTGGGCGATGGTCTGATCTTCTGATCTCGGCCAACACTGGGCCATATTCTTAAATCTGGACCATTGATATGAACCTTTTCCCTCTGTTCTGGACCAATTCTGAACTTGGTCTGGATTGAACTGAAATTAAATCTGAACAAATGATATTTCAGTCTGGACATTTTACCTTCTGATTTGGGTCGGGTTTGGATCAAATCTGGACATCATTTCTTCTGGTTTGGACTTAGTTTCATACCCTGAACCATGCTATCTTCTAGTCTGGGTCAAATCTGGATTGAATCTCTTATTCTGGACCCATTAATTTAACCTCTGATTATGTCTGGATCAAGTCTGGGCTGTTTATCATTTCACTGCCAGGCCATCTTCTGGTCAAAATAACTTCTGGACTAAGTCTGACTTATGATTCCGTCTGGTCTGGATCAAGTCTCCCTCTGGCAGGCTTCCTTCTGGTCTAGTCCAGGTCTCCTTCTGACTTTGCTTCCTTCTGATCTGGGCCAGCAAAGATATCACCTGGTAATTTCAAGATGCATCCTCTGGTACCTTCTGGATGCATTATTTGGTGTCTTCATCTTCTACCTCTGGAACCTTTATCTTATGGTGGCATTTAATGTAATCTTTCTAAGTACAAAATAAAGTTACATGGAGTGCTTTTGTAAACATCAAAATCCTAAGTACTTAGAACCAACATGGTTCCAACACTGGTGACGTCATCTTCTGCCAGCCAAAAAGAGTTTTTATTTTTGGAGAAAAAAATAAATAAATAACAGAAATTAAAAGACAAAAAATAAAGAGATGCTTGATTTCAATGTGCTTGGCTCTAGAGTGTATGATAGGGTTCTTGGTTAGGTTTATGGCTGAAGTATTGTCACAGAACAAAGGGATGTTGGTTTCAAAGATGTTGTAGTCTTCCAACTGATGTTTCATCCAGATTAACTGTGAACTGCATCCTACTGCTGATATGTATTCAACTTCTGCTGTTGACATGGCAATGGTGCTTTGTCTCTTGCTTCACCACTTGTGCTTTTTCTCTCTAATTTGTTTCCAACATAAATAGAATCACAAAAACCACTTAGTTTGTAAGATGGGGTTTTCTTATAGAGCAAGGTAAGATGTGTGGTTCCTTTAAGGTATCTAAGGATTCTTTTGACAACAGTTAAGTGGGATTCTCTAGGGTCATCTTGAAAACGAGCACAGACACAAACACTAAACAAAATGTCAGGTCTCTATATGTAAAAAAGGGATCCAATCATACCTCTATATGTTTTCTGGTCTACCTTTTGGCCGGATTCATCTTTTTCAAGTGAGCAAGTGGGGTGCATGGGGGTGGCCATAGGCTTACAATCACTCATCTTGAACTTTTTGAGAAGTTCTTTAGTGTACTTAGATTGGTGAATTAGTATACCTATTTTGCCTTGCTGAACCTGAATTCCTAGGAAGAACTTAAGTTCTCCCATCATGCTCATCTAAAACTCTTGCAGCATCAAATCAGAAAACTCTTGGCAGAGAGTGCCATTAGTGGAGTTTTGTTTAGAATAGACCTGATGTAAACTTTGTTCTGGATAAAGCATGCAGTGTTGACAGCTTCTGCCCATAGGTAGGTAGCAACATTCATGTCATTGAGCATGGTTCTGGCCATCTCTTGCAGTACCTGCTCTTTGTTTCAACAAATCCATTCTGTTGAGGTGTTCTGGGTGATGAGAAGTTGTGAGAGATACCATTCTCATCACAAAATTCTTCAAAGTACCTGTTCTCAAACTCACCTCCATGATCACTTCTAATAGTTATGATTTTAAAACCTTTTTCATTCATAACTTGCTTGCAAAAATAAATAAATACCTTATGGGATTCATCTTTGTTTCTCAGAAACTTTACCCAAGTCCACCTTGAGTAATCATCAACTATGAAAAACCCATACTTCTTACCCCTAAGGGATGCAGTTTGAACAGGACCAAACAGATCTAAATGAAGAAGTTCAAGAGGTTGTGAAGTAGAAATACAGTTTTTAGGTTTAAAAGAGCTTTTGGTCAATTTAACTTTTTGACATGCTTCACACACAATCTCAGATTTGGTACTTAGTTTGGGGAGACCTCCCACTAGCTGAAGTTTACTTAACTCAGAAACTAGCCTAGGGTTTGCATGGCCTAACCTTTTGTGCCAAATCAGATTTTCCTCCCTAACAGATAAAAGACACTTAACTTTCTAGGTAACTAGACTAAACAGATCTATCTTATAGACATTATTCTGCCTAACACCAGTGAACAAAACAGATCCATCTTTTTGACTAACAGCCTTGCAGGTTTTTTGATTAAACACATCATTTTTGTAGTCACTTAGTTGACTAATGCTTAACAGATTGTTCTGGCTTGTTCAGACTGGTTGAACTATTCCCTTGATTCTGCTTCGGCTGATACACCATGTTCCTCTGGTGATTCTCGAACTTATGGTGATTCTGGTAATTCTGCTTCTTCTGGTAATACTGAAGCTGACGTGTGTGATTCTGCTGTTTGTGGCTGAACCTCTGATTCTGATACTGATACTGGTTCTGGTTCAGGTTCTGGTTCTGGTTTTGATTCTGATTCTGGTGTGAATTGTACTGACTAGACCTTCTTTCATCAGACTCATTTTGTTTATTTCTGGTGGAAACTAGAACATACACTTTTTTCTGTTTGTGCATTGCCAGCATCCATTGACCAGGCACCATGATTGGTGTTTCCTTCTGGTTGCTCAGAATATCTGCAACATAAACAATTATTTTCTTTGGTTCCCAAATTTGGTTGGTCCAGGTTTGTTAGACTTAACAGGTCTCTTGTCTTTTCAGATTTTATCATAGGACAAGACAATTTAGAATGACTTTTTTTAGCACAAATACTACACAGAACATTAGAATGAGCAGATTTAATTTCAACAACAGATTCAGTAAAACCAATTCCTCTCTTACCATTGTTACTAATTCCATAAATCATGGAAGCATACTTACTTCTTTCCATACCATTTGCAATAAAGTTTTGAAAAGCTTGTTCATGCATATCAGATTCACAAATAGTATTGGAAGTAGAGCAAATATTACTTTTGAGAGTTAGATTTTCAGAATTGAGTATGGCAACTTCAGTTTTAAAATTAGTGTTTTCAGTTGCAAACTCAGCATTCTGATTCTTTAAAATTTGTACTTCTTTGGTTAGAATTTTCTTTTCTTCCCTAAGAGTTTTCAGTTTTAAAGACATCTTGTTGTTGACATTTAGAAAATCTTTAAGAGCAATAATTAATTCAAATTTAGTAAGATCAGTGAATACCTCTTTGTTTTCATCTTCTGAATCAGTTCCAGAGTCTGTGTTGGATCCAGAGTTTGAGTTGGTATGTGCCATCAGAGCCAATACTGCTTCCTCTGATGTGCTTCTAGACTTGCCGAAATGAATGATTTGTCCATTCTTCTTACCTTCTGCTTTTCTTCCAGAGCTAGTACCTTTATGGAGTATAGAGGCAAACTTGATGTGACCCATCATTGCTGTTTCTGCCTCTTCATCATTAGATGATTCCTCTTCTGAGTCAGATGCATCCCATGCTACCATCAGACCCTTCTTCTTGAATCTGGAACCTTTCTTGTGATGTTTTCTTTTCTCCAGAGCCAGTTCTATTTCTAGCTTGTTCAGACTAGTTGAACTGTTCCCTTGATTCTGCTTCGGCTGATACACCATGTTCCTTTGGTGATTCTGGAACTTATGGTGATTCTGGTAATTCTGCTTCTTCTGGTAATACTGAAGCTAAAGAGTGTGATTCTGTTGTTTGTGGCTGAACCTCTGATTCTGATACTAGTTCTGGTTTTGATTCTAGTGTGAATTGTACTGACTAGACCTTCTTTCATCAGACTCATTTTGCTTCTGTCTGGTGGAAACTGGAACATACACCTTTTTCTATTTGTGCATTGCCAGCATCGATTGACCAGGCATCCTCTAATGATGTTATTTGTCCTTTGATGTTTTGCCTTTTGATGACATTCTTTGATATCTTCTAGAGGTGTATCCTCTGGTGTCATTCTCTGATTTTATCCTCTGGTGTCCTCATCTTCTGCTTCTAATTTTATCTTCTGGTGACGTCATCTTCTGCCTCTGGTGACGTCATCTTTTGGTGGCATTTTTCATTATTATTCTAAGTCAAAAATAAGATTACATAAAAGTACTTTTGTAAACATCAAAATTCTAAGTATAGAACCAACTTGGTTCCAATAGAGGTCACCAGAGGATACACCTCTAGAGGATATCAGAGGATGTCATCAAAGGCAAACATCAAAGGACAAATAACATCATTAGAGGATATCTTTCTTGGCCCAAATGAGAAGGAAGGAGAGTCCAGAAGGAGACTTGGTCTAGACAAGAAGGAAACATGTCAGAGGGAGACTTATTCCAAACCAGAAGGATACATAAGTCAGACTTGGTTCAAACTTAGTCCTGACAAGAAGATAGCATGGTCGTGAATAAAACCCAGTCCAAACTTAATCTAGACTTGGTCTAGACTTGGTCTAGACTTGGTCCAGACCAGAAGATAGCTTGGTCCAGAACATAAAACTTGATCCAGACATGGTCTAGATCAGAGGATATAAGTGTCGAGAACATAAGATTAAGTCCAGATTTAATTCAGATTCAATCCAGACTCAGTCCAGACTTGGTCCAGAACAGAGGATAAATGTCCAGATTAAAAGATCAATATCAGAGGATAAATGTCCAGATTAAAAGATCAATATCAGAGGATAAATGTCCAGATTAAAAGATCAATATTAGAGGATAAATGTTCAGATTAAAGTATCATGGTCCAGTATTGGCCGAGATCGGAAGATCACAAAATGGTCAGATAAGATCAAATGATCCAGTGTTTGCTGAGATCAGAGGATCAAAGAATTGGTACATATCAAATCACATGGTCCAGAAATTGGTCGAGATCAGAGGATCACAGAATTGATGCATATCAGATTATATGGTCAGAAGTTGGCCGAGATTAGAGGATCATACATTCCAGATTTTAATCATGATGAAAATTAGTGAAGACATGATTAAAATTCGAACAAGACTTGATTAAATTTTGATAGAAATTTGATCAAAGTTTTTAGGGGATTTGATTCAAAAATTCACTGAAGACTTGAAGAAATTCGAATGCAATCGAAAGCTTAAAAATATATGGTTTGAAATTAAAAGAAACAAGATTGGTCAACAGAATTTTCAAATGCAATCTGAAGCTAAAAAGATACGATTTTTATTTAAATGAAACAAGATTGGCCAACAGTATTTTCAAAGGAAATCTGAGCAAGATCTATTTCGAATTTAAGCTTGGACAAAGCCCAATTTGCAGCTATATAAGGAGGCTTCAGGCAGCAGCATCAAGCATAAAAAAACACAAGAACTCAAGCTTGATATTCAAAAAAATCAGAGAGTTCAAAAGAGAGAATCACTTGAGTGCAAAAGCAAACATTTTCTAAGTGCTTTCGATAGAGAAATTCAGTGCAACAATCAGCTTTCCAAAAGCAACTTTGCAGAGTTCCAAACCCTTGTAATCAAACCCGATAGTGGTGTAGATTCGTTAGTCAATCTGGGGTTGTCAGATTGGTAAGAGAAGACTTGACTTGTAGAGTCAAGGTGTTGTTTTCATTCCTCAAAAGTCTGGGGTTGTCAGACTGTTTGAGAAGACTGGCTTGAAGGGTCACGTGTTGTAATTCAAAGGTTTTGAATTATTGGATTAAAGCCTTCAGGATGAAGGGACTGGATGTAGCCAAGTTAATGGTGAACTAGGATAAATTGTTGTATTCTTAACTTGTTATTTTCCGCTGCTAAGTCTAATTAGTTATTCATCAAGTAAATCACATCAACATTCAACAAAACAGCAAAAAGATTCAAAGTTTGCCAAACACAGTTCAACCCCCCCTTCTCGTGTTTGCACCTTCAATTGGCATCGAAGCTCGGTCTCAAGACTGAGCACTTTACAGTGTTTGAGGAAAGATCCACGGGTTCAACATGTCTAGAATCAATGAAGAAGTTGAATTAGCAATGATGGCCCACATCAATTCTGCCTCTGGATCCACATCAAAAAGGGGGAGATTGTTGGAACCAAGTTGGTTCTAAGTACTTAGGATTTTGATGGTTACAAAAGCACTCAATGTAATCTTATTTTGTACCTTGAATTATTAAATTAAATACAATCAGAATATGAAGAAATCAGAAGCAGAAGATCAAAGGATTCTAGAAAATGAATTTTGGAATTACCGTAAGATACTCTAGGATGTCAAAAACATCACCAGAAGATATCTTTGCTGGCCCAGAACAGAAGGAAACATGGATCATACCAGAGGAAAGCCTGCCAGAGGGAGAGTTGTTCCAGACCAACAGGAATGAAATATCAAATTTATTCCAAAAGTTATTTTGACCAGAAAATGGCCTGGCAGTGAAAAATTAAATAGCCCAGACTTGTTCCAGACTCAACCAGAAGATATGTTTATGAGTCCAGAACAAGAGAATCAATCCAGAATTGACCCAGACCACAAGATAGCATGATTCAAGGCATGAAACTAAGTCCAGACAAGAAGAAATGAATTCCAGAATTGATCCAGACCTGATCTAAAATCAAAGGTAAAATGCCCAGACTAAAATATTACTTGTCCAAATTTAATTTCAATTTAATCCAGACCAAAGTCAAGAATTGGTTCAGATCAGAGGGAAGATTTCCAGATCAGTGGTTCAGAATTAATTATTTGGTCCAGTGATGGTCCAGATCAGAAGATTAGACCATGGCCCAGTGTTGGCCGAAATCAGAGGGACAGGATGTGCAGTCCAGCAAAGGCCGAGTTCAGAGGATTATAGCATATCAGGTGCGCATCTCGGATGGCCGAAATCAGAAGATCAGAGGGTCAGGAAGTGTGGTCCAAGGATAGCCGAAATCAGAGGATCACAACATATCAATTAGGTTGGTCCATATGTGGACTAGCGCATGAAGATCCAATGGTCCAGATTTAATCAGGAAAATTAGACGGTGGAGAATTTAATTTATTTTGATCAAAGGATTGAAAAGATTTGTTACAAAAATAAAGTGAGGTGTTGTGGAATTCAGGAGCTGTGGCGGGAAGGAACTAACTGATATAATTGGTTAGTTATTTTGAAAGGAAATCTGAAGATATGTTTTTTTTATTTAAATAAAGCCCAATTGGTCAAGTTATTTTTACAAGATTCAGCTCGAAATTAAGCTTGGAAGAGGCCCAAATCTACATCTATAAAAGGAGGCTCAAGGCAGAATATTTAGCATCGAAAATCACAAAAGAGTCATACACTTCCAAAGCAAACACCCAAATTTTCAGAGAAGTCAATTGTGAGTTCCAGCTTTCAAGAAGCAAGTACTCTTGTTATTTTCGTTCCACTATGTCGAATCTAAGTTGTTGAAGTAGAGTCTACAATCTCAGGGAGTCAATAGAGGTAGCGGGTTACTTGGCAATTAGATGCATAGTGTTGTGTGTTAAATCTAAGTTGTTGAAGTAGAGTCTACAATCTGAGGGAGTCAGAATGGGTACCAGGTTTCTTGGCAATTAGATTCATAGTGTTGTGATTTCTTCTACAATCTGGGATTGTCAGATTGGTTGAAGACAGGAGCTGCATTCCTCAAAGAAGTCTACGATTGTTAGACTGTTTGAGAAGACTGACTTGGAGGGTCAGTAGCAAGGTTGTAATTCAAGGTTTGAATTAGTGAAATCCTTCAAGGTGAAGGGACTGGACGTAGCCTCGTTAACGGTGAACCAGTATAAAAACTGTGAGTTTTATTTTTATTTTTATCCGCTGCTAACTCTGTTTTTAATTATACATCAAGTTTTGTTTTAAAAGAATAAAAACAGGAAAAGTATTCAAGTTAAGTCAAACACAATTAAACCCCCCCTTCTCGTGTTTGCACTTTCAATTGGCATCAGAGCTCGGTCGCAAGGCTGAGCACTTAACAATGTTTGAGGAAAGGTCCAAGGGGTTCAACATGGCAGATTCCAGAGAAGAATTGGGAGGCAACATCAACAGACCACCATTGTTTGATGGAGAAAGGTTTGAGTATTGGAAGGACAGAATGAGAAGTTTTGTCATATCTCAAGATCCTGAACTATGGAAGATGATAGTCAAAGGATACACTGCACCTACTGATCCAGAAGATCCAACTAAAAAACTAGACATGGATGATATGAAACTAGATCAGTGGAGATTACACAAACTTCATCACAAGTCCAGAAACATTATGATAAATGCCATCACATTCAAGGATTTGACAGATGCACAGATAAAGAAACAGCAAAGAGCATATTCGACAGTCTTGTTCTGACCTATGAAGGAACACAGCAGGTTCAAGAAGCAAGGGCTAACATATTGGTCAAACAATATGAGCTGTTCAAGATGGAAGAGGATGAAGACATTGAAGCAATGTTCAGCAGATTCCAGACTCTGGTATCAGGTTTAAAAGTATTAAACAAAAGCTATACCACTACAGATCATGTCAGGAAGATTCTAAGAAGTTTACCAAAAAGGTGGAGACCAAAGGTTACTGCAATACAGGAAGCCAAAGATCTGAATAACTTAAGACTTGAAGACCTGATCAGCTCACTCAGGTCTCATGAAATAGAACTGGAAGAAGATGAACCAAAGAAGAAGAAGAATCTGGCTATGAAGTCGAAATAGAAGAAAGCTGCAAAGGCAGCATAAGAATCAGAGGATAGTGACAGTGATTGTGATGATATGGCTTACTTAACCAAAAAGACGGTTAAGATCTGGGAAAACAGGAAGAAAAGAAGCTTCAATAAGAAACATAACAACAAAGGAAAGGAAGAATCTGAGAAGAAGAGTATTGTTTGTTATGGGTGCAATAAACCTGGACATATCATGTTAGAATGTCCAAATCTGGAAAAAGGCAAAAGTACAAGAAGAGTTCCAGATACAGAAAGAAGGGTCTGATGGCTGCCTGGGATGTATCAGAAGAAGAAGAAGAATCTTCTGATGAAGAAGAGGCAGAAACAGCAATGAAGGCACACATCAGGTCTACTTCTGGACCTCACAAAGGCACGAATACAATAAGGAAAACATGCAGAAGGAAGAATGATCGAAGTAATCATTCAGGCAAGTCTGGAAGCACATCAGAGGAAGCAATTTTGTCTCTGATGGCTCATACCAACTCAAGTTCTGGATACAGCTCAGGAACAGAATCATAAGATAAAGACAGTGAGGTATTTTTTGATCTTTCTAAATCTGAATTAATTGAGACTTTGAAAGACTTGTTAAATGCAAACAATAAGATGTCTTTAAAACTGAAAACTCTTAGGGAAGATAAGAAAAATCTAACCAAAGAAGTCCAAGTTTTAAAGAATCAAAATTCTGAGTATGCAACTGAAAACAAAGATTTTAAAACTGAAGTTGCAAGACTCAAGTCTGAAAACCAAACTCTCAAAAGTAATATTTGTTCCACTTCTGAAACTGTTTGTAAATCTGATATGCATGAGCAATTTTTTCAAAACATTATTTCTAATGGAATGGAAAGAAGTAAATATGCATCTATGATTTATGGAAACAGTAACTCTGGAAAGAGAGGTCTTGGTTTTACAGAAACAATTACTGAAAATAAAGTTGTTTATTCTGATGTTTTATGTATTGTTTGTTCTAAGAAAGGTCACTCTTAATTGTCTTGTCCAATGGTAAAATATGAACAAGATCAGAGAGCTGTTACAACTAACAAACCTGGACCCAATCAGTTCTGGGTACCAAAAGATCAAATTGTCTATGTTGCAGATGTTTTGAACAACCAGAATGAGACACCAACAATGGTGCCTGGACAATGGATGTTGGCAATGCACAAGCAGAAGAAGGTTTATGTTCCTGCTACAATAAGACAAAGGCAATCTGAGTCTGATGGAAGAAGGTCTGGTAAACTCAACCAGAACCAGAATCGGAATCAGAACCAAAACTGGAACCAGACTCAAAATTGGAACTAGAAACAAAACAGGAACTGGAACCAGAACCAGAACTGGAACAAGTATCAGAAGTACAGAAACTGGAACCAGAACTAGAACTGGAATCAATATCAGAAGCACAGAAACTGGAACCAGAATCAACTCTGGAACCAGAATCAGAATCAATACTAGAACCAGAATCAAAATCAATACTGGAACCAGAGTCAAATCAGAAATTACCAAAATCATCAAAATTACCAAATTCATCAGAACTACCAGATTCACCCAAATCACCAAAATTACCAGAATCAAAACATGTTCCAGAATCATCAGAGGAACATGATTTATCGACCAAAGCAGTATCAAGGAAACTGCTTAAACAGGCCAGAAGAAGAACTGGCCCTAATGGCTCGAACAAAAGATGAGTCTGAATTTGAGTCTGAGTCTGACTTTGATTCTGACAGAGAAAAGACAAGGTCTGATCGGCAACACAAAACTTGGTATCTTGACAGTGGCTGCTCCAAGCACATGACAGGAGATAAATCTATGTTTCTAGATCTGACTATGAAGAAAGAGGCAAAGTTTCCTTTGGAGGAAACCAGAAAGGTCAGATTATTGGTACAGGAACTGTTGGTAACACTTCTTCTCCCTTGTCTATTAAAAATGTTCTGTTTGTTAAAGGTCTAAAACATAATCTTCTGAGCATAAGTCAATTAAGTGACTGCAAATATGATGTTATCTTTAATCAAAAAACTTGCAAAGCTGTTAGTCAAATTGATGGGACTGTTTTATTTACTGGCACTAGGGAGGATAATGTTTATAAAATTGATCTTTTCAGTCTTGCTAAGCAACAGGTTAAATGCTTATTGTCTGTGAGTGAACAGAATCTGATTTGGCACAAAAAGTTAGGGCATGCAAACCCTAGGCTTATATCCGAACTGAGCAAACTCCAGTTGGTAAGAGGGCTTCCCAAGGTAAGTTCCAAAACTTAGATTCTGTGTGAAGCATGTCAAAGAGGTAAACAAACTAAAAGCTCTTTTAAAACTAAAAAATGTGTTTCTACCTCTCAACCACTTGAACTGCTTCACTTAGATCTATTTGGTCCTGTTCAAACAGCTTCTCTCAGTGGTAAGAAATATGGTTTTGTGATTGTTGATGATTACTCAAGGTGGACTTGGGTAAAATTTTTAAAGAAGAAAGATGAATCTCACAAAGTATTTATTTCATTCTGTAAACAAGTTATGAATGAACAGGGCATTAAGATCATAACCATCATAAGTGATCATCGAGGTGAATTTGAGAACAAGTATTTTGAAGAATTCTGTGATGAGAATGGCATCTCTCACAACTTCTCATCCCCCAGAACTCCTCAACAGAATGGAGTGGTAGAAAGGAAGAACAGATCACTGCAGGAGATGGCCAGAACCATGCTGAATGATATGAAGGTTGCCACCTACCTTTGGGCAGAAGCTATCAACACAGCTTGCTACATTCAGAATAGAGTCTACATCAGGTCCATCTTAAATAAAACTCCCTATGAACTGTGGAAAGGTAAGAAACCCAATATTTCCTACTTTAAGAAATTTGGCTGCATCTGTTTTATGTTGAACACTAAAGATAATCTAGCTAAGTTTGATTATAGATCTCAAAAGTGTATCTTTATTGGCTACTCTGAGAGATCAAAAGCTTATAGAGTGTTTAACAAAGAAACTAACACCGTGGAAGAATCAATCCACATTAAGTTTGATGATAAACAACTTGACTTTGAAAAGCCAAAGCAAGATGAGGAAATTGCAGGAGAACCAGAGGCACAGGAACCAGAAGCTGAATCTGAGAAAGATCAAGATGAAGAAGAACATGCTGACTCTGAAAACAAGTCAAAGGGAAAGAATGGATGGAAGTACAAGTCTTCACATCCAGAATCTCTCATTATTGGCAGTGTAGCAGAACCTTTAAAGACTAGATCATCAAGTAGAGAAACCAGTCTGTTTGGTTTACTCTCAACAATTGAACCAAGCAATGTTAATGAGGCTTTGGCAGAGGAAGGTTGGATACTTGCAATGCAAGAAGAGCTGAATGAATTCCAAAGAAATGATGTCTGGGATCTGGTACCTAGACCAAACAAAAACATTATTGGAACCAAGTGGGTTTTCAGGAATAAACTCAATGAAAAAGGTGAAGTGATAAGGAACAAAGCTAGACTTGTAGCTCAAGGATACAGTCAACAGGAAGGTATAGATTACACTGAGACTTTTGCTCCAGTGGCCAGGTTAGAAGCAATTAGAATTCTTTTATCATTTGCTGCTAATCATGATATAATGCTGTATCGAATGGATGTTAAAAGTGCATTCTTAAATGGCTATATAAGTGAGGAAGTCTATGTCAAACAGCCCCCTGGATTTGAAGACTCTGATTTTCCAGACCATGTTTTTAAACTTAAAAAGTCTTTATATGGTTTAAAACAAGCACCAAGGGCATGGTATGACAGACTTAGTAACTTTCTGCTTAAGAATGAATTTAATAGAGGCCAGATTGATAATACATTATTTAGGAAATCCATTCAAAATGATATTCTGATTATCCAAGTTTATGTTGATGATATCATATTTGGATCAACTAATGGCACCTTGTGCAAAGAGTTTTCTGACCTAATGCAAAAGGAGTTTCAAATGAGCATGATGGGAGAACTTAAGTTCTTCCTGGGAATTCAGATTCATCAAGGCAAATCAGGTATACTAATTCACCAATCTAAATACACCAAATAACTTCTTAAAAAGTTCAAGACGAGTGACTATAAGCCTATGACCACCCCCATGCACCCAACCTGCTCACTTGAGAAAGATGAAACCAGCCAAAAGGTAGACCAGAAAACATACAGAGGTATGATTGGATCCCTTCTTTATTCAACTGCTTCTAGACCTGACTTCTTGTTTAGTGTTTGTGTCTGTGCCCGATTTCAAGCTGACCCTAGGGAATCCCATTTAACTGCTGTCAAACGAATTTTGAGATACCTTAAAGGAACCACCAACCTTACTTTGTTATACAAGAAAACCCCCATTGCCATGTCAACAGCTGAAGCTGAGTATATATCGGTAGCAGGATGCAGTTCACAATTACTCTAGATGAAACATCAACTTGAAGATTACAACATCTTTGAAACCAATATCCCTTTGTTCTGTGATAACACTTCAGCCATAAACCTAACCAAGAACCCTATCTTACACTCTAGAGCCAAACACATTGAAATAAAACACCATTTCATTAGGGACCATGTTCAAAAAGGAACTTTGAGCATCCAGTTTGTGGACACTGATCATTAATGGGCTGATATCTTTACCAAAGCATTACCAGAAGATAGGTTCGAGTTCATCAAGAAGCATCTCAGCATTACCTCCATATCTGACTAGTTCAAGTAGTCATCTTAGGAGTTTTTAAATTTCTTGTAATTTAAATTTCTGTCTTTTATTTTATGTTTTTATTTTTTGTACTTTGTAAAGAAAAACAAAAAATACAAAAATAGTAGGACCACTTTTTGGCTGATGAAAAAAAGGGGGAGAGTGAGAGAGAGAGAGAGAGAGAGAGAAAGGAGAAATAAGTAGAAAAGGAGAGATAAAAAGAAAGGAGGAGCGAAAAAGAAAGAGATGAAAAGAGGAGAAATAAGTAGAAAAGGAGAGGAATCAGGGAGAGAGAAAAAGAAAGAGTGAAAACAAGAAGGAGTTGAAAAAGAGAGGAAACAGGGAGAGAGAAAAACAAAGAAAGAAAAAAGAAAGAGTGAAAACAGAAGGAGTTGAAAAGGAGAGGAAGCGTGAAGAGAGAAAAAGAAAGAGAGAATAAAGAAGGAGTTGAAAAGGAAAGGAGAAGAGAAGAAAAGAAAGAGCGAAAAGAGAAGGAGTTGAAAAGGAGAGTATCAGACTTAGGGGGAGTAATTCAAGTTTTCGAATTTAGCAAAATAAGTTAAGGTTTTGTCATCATCAAAAAGGGGGAGATTGTTGGAACCAAGTTGGTTCTAAGTACTTAGGATTTTGATGGTTACAAAAGCACTCAATGTAATCTTATTTTGTACCTTGAATTATTAAATTAAATACAATCAGAATATGAAGAAATCAAAAGCAGAAGATCAAAGGATTCCAGAAAATGAATTCTGGAATTACCAGAAGATACTCCAAGATGTCAAAAACATCACCAGAAGATATCTTTGCTGGCCCAGAACAGAAGGAAGAAATATCAGAAGGAAACATGGATCATACCAGAGGAAAGCCTGCCAGAGGGAGAGTTATTCCAGACCAACAGGAATCAAATATCAAATTTATTCCAAAAGTTATTTTAACCAGAAAATGGCTTGGCAGTGAAAAATTAAATAGCCCAGACTTGTTCCAAACTCAACCAAAAGATATGTTTATGAGTCCAGAACAAGAGAATCAATCCAGAATTGACCCGGACCACAAGATAGCATGATTCAAGGCATGAAACTAAGTCCAGACCAGAAGAAATGAATTCCAGAATTGATCCAGACCTGATCTAAAATCAAAGGTAAAATGCCCAGACTGAAATATTACTTGTCCAGATTTAATTTCAATTTAATCCAGACCAAAGTGCAGAATTGGTTCAGATCAGAGGGAAGATTTCCGTATCAGTGGTTCAGAATTAATTATTTGGTCCAGTGATGGTCCAGATCAGAAGATCAGACCATGGCCCAGTGTTGGCTGAAATCAGAGGGACAGGATGTGCAGTCCAGCAAAGGTCGAGTTCAGAGGATTATAGCATATCAGGTGCGCATCCAGGATGGCCGTAATCAGAAGATCAGAGGGTCAGGAAGTGTGGTCCAGGGATAGCCGAAATCAGAGGATCACAACATATCAATTAGGTTTGTCGAGATGTGGACTAGCGCATGAAGATCCAATGGTCCAGATTTAATCAGGAAAATTATACGGTGGAGAATTTAATTTATTTTGATCAAAGGATTGAAAAGATTTGTTACAAAAATAAAGTGAGGTGTTGTGGAATTCAGGAGCTGTGGCGGGAAGGTGGCCCAAATCTGCATCTATAAAAGGAGGCTCAAGGCAGAATACTTAGCATCGAAAATCACAAAAGAGTCATACACTTCCAAAGCAAACACCCAAATTTTCAGAGAAGTCAATTGTGAGTTTCAGCTTTCAAGAAGCAAGTACTCTTGTTATTTTCATTCCACTGTGTCGAACTAAGTTGTTGAAGTAAAGTCTACAATCTGAGGGAGTTAGAAGGGGTAGCAGGTTACTTGGCAATTAGATTCATAGTGTTGTGATTTCTTCTACAATCTGGGATTGTCAGATTGGCTGAAGACAGGAGCTGCATTCCTCAAAGAAGTCTAGGATTGTTAGACTATTTGAGAAGACTGACTTGGAGGGTCAGTAGCAAGGTTTTAATTCAAGGTTTGAATTAGTGAAATCCTTCAAGATGAAGGGACTGGACGTAGCCTCGTTAACGGTGAACCAGTATAAAAACTGTGAGTTTTATTTTTATTTTTATCCACTGCTAACTCTGTTTTTAATTATACATCAAGTTTTGTTTTAAATGAATAAAAACAGGAAAAGTATTCAAGTTAAGTCAAACACAATTCAACCCCCCTTCTCGTGTTTGCACCTTCAAGTAACAATGCTCACAGAGGCATAGGATTTGATGAAACTGTAACTGTAACTAATCCTATTTCCTCTTATGTTTCATGTGCTGTTTGTGCTAAGAAAGGTCATTCAAAATTGTCTTGTCCCATGATAAAATCAAGGAAAGACAAGAAACCTTTCAAGACTAACAAACCTGGACCCAACCTGTTTTGGGTACCAAAAGATAAAATTGTTTATGTTGCAGATGTTCTGAGCAATTAAATTGAAACACCAGTCATGGTGCTTGATCAATGGATGCTGGCAATACATGAAGGGAAAAAGGTTTATGTTCCAACATCTACCAAACAGAAGCAAATTAACTGTGGTGGAAGAAGAACTAGTCAACACAATATCTATCAGAACAAGAATCATAGGAGGAACAGGAAATATCAGAGAAATCACTCATACCAACAAAACTGGAACTACCAGAAGAATCAAAATTACCATCAATTCCAGAACCAGAAGAATCAGAATTATCATCAATTCCAGAATTATCACAAGAACCAGATATATCAGCAGAAAGAGAAGAATCATAATGCAGAGAGTTCTTCAAACACTCTTGTAAAATTCATCAAGACTACAATCCAGGAAGGGAATTCAAATCCCTTCATCCAAACCATCTAATCATAGAACATACAGATTCAGAATCTGAAAATCAGAAACAAGAGGATTTTCAGAGTAAAACTGAAACTGTTGACATGGAGGTTACATCTTGCTGTAAATACTATTATTGTTTGATATTTATGTTCATTGTGATAACAAGAAGCTTGATCTTAAAATTCAACGCTAGATAAGTATTCTGTAGGTTTTCAAACTGTCAGAGGAACCAAGTGATCCACGTGATGTGAACACTTCAGCAGAAATAGCATTCAACGGTTTCAAAAACAAGCAGAAACCACCAGAAGCAGAATTAATGGTTTGGTTGTATTGAGTGCATTTTTAAATTATTTGATTTGACAAATAGCTTGATCTAAAAAGTCAAAGCAAGAGTAAGTTGTAAGGTTTACTAGAACCATAAGCTGATGCTAATTTACTAGAACCAGAAGCTGATACAGATCTACCAAAACCATAAGCTGATACAGTCAGCAAGAAGTTATTGACTACACTGAGACTTTTGCTCCAGTGGCCAAGTTAGAAGCTATTTGTATCCTACTTTCCTTTGCTGCTAATAATAACATTTCATTATTTAAAATGGATGTTAAAAGCACATTTTTAAATGGTTATATAAGTGAAGAAGTCTATGTTAAACAACTGCCAGGTTTTGACAGTTCTGAATTTCCAAACCATGTTTTTAAACTTAAAACTCTTTGTATGGTTTAAAACAAGCACATAGGGCATGGTATGATAGACTTAGTAACTTCTTACTTAAAAATGACTTTGAAAGAGGACAAGTAGACAATACTCTTTTTTTTTTTTAAATCAATAAAAGATGATATTCTGATTATTCAAGTATATGTTGATGATATTATCTTTGGATCAACTAATGGCACTCTCTTCCAAGAATTTTCTAAATTGATGCAACAGGAATTTCAAATGAGCAGGTTAGAGAACTTAAGTTCTTCCTAGGAATACAAATTTAGTAAAGTCAAAAACGTATATACATTCTTCCATCAAAATGTACAAAAGAGCTTCTCAAGAAGTTTAAGATGAGTGACACCAAACCTATGGCTACCCTAATGCACCCTACAATCTCACTTGAAAAATGATGACTAAGGCCAAAAATCCTACAGAGATACCTAAAAGGCACTATCAATCTCAACTTAGAACATGAAAAAAAAACAAAGATCTCCTTTCTTCCTTCAAACCTTTTTGTCTGATGACAAAGGGGGAGAAGATGTTGGAACCATGTTGGTTCTATACTTAGTTTTGATGTCAACAAAAGTATTTTATGTAAATAATATTTTACTTAGAAGAACAAATCAGAAGCTGTACAAAATCAGAGGATGACACCACCAGAAGATACATCTAGAGGAAGCAATCAGAAGATAGAAATGCCACCAAAAGGTTCAGCCAGAAAATGTATCCAAAGGGTACTAGAGGATGCATCCTGAAGGCACAAGAGGATACAATTCCATAGGAAATCAGAGGATGTCTTTCCTGGCCCAGATCAGAAGGAAGCAGAGTCCAGAAGAAGACCTGGTCTAGACCAGAAGGAAGCTTGCCAGAGGGAGACTTGTTCCATACCAGAAGGAATCATAAGTCAGACTTCGTCCAGACTTAATCCTGACCAGAAGATAGCTTGGTTGTGAAATTAGAATCAGTCCAGACTTAATACAGACTTGGACCAGAGCAGAAGATAACTGGTCCAGAACAAGTGACATATGTTGGAACCAAGTTGGTTCTAAGTACTTAGTATTTTGATGTTAACAAAAGCACTCCATGTAATCTTATTTTGTACTTTGAATTATTATATTAAATGCCACCAGAAGATGAAGTTATCAGAGGCAGAAAATGAAGTCACCAAAGGTAGAAGATGTGTTACCAGAAGATAAAATTAGACCAGAGGATTAACCTCCAGAAGACACCAGATAATGCATCCAGAAGGTACTAGAGAATGCATCTTGAAAGCACCAGAGGATACACCAGGATGTCAAAACACCATTAGAGGATATCTTTCCTGGCCCATATCAAAAGGAAGCAGAGTCCAGAAGGAGACCTGGACCAGACCAGAAGGAAGCCTGCTAGAGGGAGACTTGTTCCAGACCAGAAGGAATCATAAGTCAGACTTGGTCCAGAATTTATTCTGACCAGAAGATAGCTTGGCAGTGAAATGATAATCAGTCTAGACTTAACCAGAGCTTCAGATAATTGGTCCAAAACAAGTGACTTGGTCCAGATTTGGCCCATACCAGAAGATAGCATTGTTCAGAGTATGAAACTAAGTCCAAACCAGATGAAATGATGTCCAGATTTAATCCAGAACTGATCCAGATCAGAAGGTAAATGTCTAGATTAAAATATTCTTTGTCGAGACTTAATTTTAGTTCAATCTAGACCCAGTTCGGAATTGGTCATGATCAGAGGGAAGGTATTCAAATCAATGGTCCAGATTTAAGCATATAGCCCAGTGTTGGCTGATATCAGAAGATCAGACCATATGGCCCAGTATTGGCCGATATCAAAATATCAGAACGTGTGGTCCAGTATTGGCCGAGATCAGAGGATCACAGCAGATCAGATTGCAAGTCCAGAGTGGTCGGGATCAAAAGATCAGAAAGTGTGGTCTAGGGTTGGCCGAAATTAGAGAATCACAGCAGATCAGTTAGTATGGTCCAGATATGGTCGAGAGTAGAGGATCAAATGATCCAGATTTGAATCATGATCAATGGAGACGTGATTAAATTTAATCAAAGTATTAAAAGGATTCGATACAAAAATGAATTGAAGTCTTGTGGAATTCAGAAGCTATTGGCGGGAAGAAAGATTTGATCCATAATTAATTTAGATCAGGATTGACCAGAGTTATTTTCGAATGCATATCTGGAGCTAAAAAGATATGTTTTTTATTTAACTGAAACCCGATTGGTCAATGTATTTTTGCAAGAGAATCCAGCAAGATACAGCTCGAATTTATGCTTGGAAGAGACCGTAATTCACATATACAAAAGGAGGCTCAAGACTGAAGACTCAGCATCGAAAAATCACAAAAGAGTCATACACTTCCAGAAGCAAACACTCGAGTTTTCAGTGAAGTTAATTGTGAGTTTCAGCTTTCCAGAAGCAAGCACTCGTGTTTTTCTTTCCCTTGTGTTAGATCTAAGTTGTTATAGTAGAGTCTACAATCTGAGGGAGTAAGAAGGGGTAGCAGATTACTTAGCAATTAGATTCAAGGCGTTGTAATTCCTTCTACAATCTAGGGTTGTCAGATTGGTAGGAGAAGACTTGACTTGAGAAGTCAAGGTGTTGTATTCCTCAAAAGTCTAGGATTGTTAGATTGTTTGAGAAGACTGACTTGGAGGGTCAATGGTATTGTTGTAATTCAAGGTTTTGAATTAGTGAAATCCTTCAAAGTGAAGGGACTGGACATAGCCTCATTAACGGTGAACCAGTATAAAATTATGTGTTTTTATTCTTACTTTATATCCGCTGCTAAGTCTGTTTGATTCGTACATCAGGTTTTGTTATAAAACTTCAAAAACAAAAAAACTATTCAAGTTAGTCAAACACAATTCAACCCCCCTTCTCGTGTTTGCACCTTCAACTTGGTCTAGACTTGGTCCAGACCAGAAGATGGCATGGTCCAGAGTATAAAACTAAATCCAGATCAGAAGAAATGATTGTCCAGATTTAATCCAGACTTGATCCAAATCAAAAGGTAAATGTCCAGATTAAAATATCATTAGTCCAGATTTAATTCAATCCATACTCAGTTCAGAATTGGTCCAGATCAGAGGGAAAATGTTTAGATCAACGGTCCAGATTTAAGCATGATGGCACAATGTTGGCCGAGATCAGAAGATCAGACCATATGGTCCAGTATTGGCCGAGATCAGAAGATCAGATCATATGGTCCAATGTTGGCTGAGATCAGAGGATCACATAATTGGGGCAGATCAGATTATATGGTCTAGATGTGGTCGAGATAAGAAGATCAGACGGACCATATTTTAATCATGATGAAAATCAGTGATGACTTGATTAAAATTTGAAGAAGACTTGATTTAATTTTGATAAAAATTTGATCAAAGTACTAAGGGGATTGGATTAAAAAATTACTAAAGACTTGGAGAAATTCGAATGCAATCTGAAGCTTAAAAAGATATGGTTTGAAATTAAAAGAAACAAGATTGGTCAACAGAATTTTCAAATGCAATCTGGAGCTAAAAAGATATGTTTTTATTTAAGTGAAACATGATTGGCCAAGTTATTTTTGCAAGATAATCTGGACATATACAGCTCGAATTTAAGAATGGAAGAAGCCCTAATTTTCATCTATAAAATGAGGCTCAAGGAAAAAGACTTAGTATCGAAAATCAGTAAAAGAGTCACACACTTCCAGAAGCAAACACTCGAGTTTTCACTGACGTTAATTGTGAGTTTCAGCTTTCTTGAAGAAAGTACTCGTGTTTTTCTTTCCCTTGTGTTAAGGCTATATTGTTGAAGTAGAGTCTACAATTTGAAGAGTCATAAGAGGTAGCAGGTGACATAGCAATTAGATTCAAGGTGTTGTAATTCCTTCTGCAACCTGAGGTTGTCAGATTGGTAGGAGAAGACTTGACTTGGGAAGTCAAGGTGCTGTGTTCCTTAAAAGTCTAGGATTGTTAGACTGTTTGGGAAGACTGACTTGGAGGGTCAGTAGTACTGTTGTAATTCACGGTTTTGAATTAGTGGAAAATCCTTCAAGTTGAAGGGACTGGATGTAGCCTAGTTAATTGTGAACCAGGAGAAATATTTGTGTTATTTTACTTTATCCGCTGCTAACTCTACTTGATTATTTCATATTTCAAATAATCATCAAAAACAGAAAAAGAATTCAAGTAGTACAAACACAATTCAACCCCCCTTCTCGTGTTTTCACCTTCAATTGGCATCAGAGCTCGGTCTCAAGGCTGAGCACTTAACAATGTTTGAGCAAATGTCCAAGGGGGTTCAACATGTCAGAATCCAAAGAAGAATTTGGAGGCAACATCAACAGGCCACCACTATTTGATGGTGTTCACTTTGAATACTGGAAGGACAGAATGAGAAGTTTCTTCATCTCCCAAGATGCTGATCTCTGGAACTTGGTAGTCAAAGGCTACACTGCACCCACTACACCAGAAGATGAAGAACTGGATGTAGAAGATATGAATCCCAACCAGAGGAAGTTGTAAAAGTTGCATCACAAGTCCAGAACCATCATGATCAATGCTATCACATTCAAAGAATTTGAGAGATGCACCAACAAGGAAACAGCAAAAAGCATCTATGACTGTCTGGTTCTGACCTATGAAGGAAGTCAACAGGTTCAAGAGGCAAAGGCAAACATATTGGTCAAACAGTATGAGCTGTTCAAGATGGAAGAGGATGAAGACATTGAAGCAATGTTCAGCAAATTCCAGATTCTAGTATCAGGTTCAAAAGTATTAAAGAAAAGCTACACCACTGCATATCATGTAAAGAAGATCCTCAGAAGCTTACCAGCCAAATGGAGACCAAAGGTTACTACAGTACAGAAAGCTAGGGATCTGAATACCTTGAAGCTTGAAGATCTAATCAGCTCTCTCAGGTCTCATGAAATAGAGCTGAATGCAGATGAACCAAAGAAGAAGACGACTTTAGCCCTTAAGTCAAAGCAGAAGAAAGATGCAATGGTTGTATCAGAATTAGAGGATAGTGATAGTGAAGACGATGATCTTGCCTACATAACCAGGCAGATTACAAAGATGCAGCAAAACAGAAAGAAGAAAGCTCCCAGGAAAAATGGCAAATACTCCAACAGAGGAAAAGAATAAGCTGACAAGAAAAACATCATCTTCTATGGATGCAATGAACCTGGACATATCTAGCCAGAATGTCCAAACATGGAGAAAGGAAAGCATCACAAGAACGGTTCCAGATTCAAGAAGAAGAGTCTGATGGCAGCATGGGATGCATCTGACTCAGAAGAGGAATCATCTGATGATGAAGAGGTAGAAACAGCTATGATGGCTCACATCAAGTCTGCCTCTGGACTCCATAAAGGTACTAGCTTTGGAAGAAAAGCAAAAGGTAAGAAGAATGGACAAATCATTCATTCCGACAAGTCTGGAAGCACATCAGAGGAAGCAATACTGGCTCTGATGGCACATACCAACTCAAGTTATGGATCCTGTACAGACTCTAGAACTGATTCAGAAGATGAAAACAAAGAGGTATTCTCTGATCTTACTAGATCTGAATTAATTACTGCTCTTAAAGACTTTCTAAATGCCAACAACAAGATGTCTTTAAAACTTAAAACCCTTAGGGAAGAAAAGAAAATTCTAACCAAAGAAGTACATATTTTAAAGAATCAGAATGCTGAGTTTGCAACTGAAAACACTAATTTTAAAACTGAAGTTGCCATACTCAATTCTGAAAATCTAACTCTCAAAAGTAATATTTGCTCTACTTCCAATACTGTTTGTGAATCCGATATGCATGAACAAGCTTTTCAAAACTTTATTGCAAATGGTATGGAAAGAAGTAAGTATGCTTCCATGATTTATGGAATCAGTAACAATGGTAAGAAAGGAATAGATTTTATTGAATCTGTTGCTGAAGTTAAATCTGCTCATTCTAATGATCTGTGTATTATTTGTGCTAAAAAGGGTCATTCTAAATTGTCTTGTCCTATAACAAAATCTGGGAAAGACAAGAGACCTATTAAGTCTAACAAAGCTGGACCCAACTAGTTTTGGGTACCAAAGAACAAAATTATTTATGTTGCAGATATTCTGAGCAACCAGAAGGAAACACCGATCATGGTGCCTGGTCAATGGATCCTGGCAATACACAAAAAGAAAAAGGTGTATGTTCCAGTTTCCACCAGACAGAAGCAAATGAGTCTAATGAAAGAAGGTCTGGTCAGTACAATTCACACCAGAATCAGAACCAGAACAAGAACCCGAACCAGAACCAAAACCTGAACCAATATCAGCATCAGAATCAGAGGTTCAGCCACAAACAGCAGAATCACACACATTAGGTTCTGTATTACCAGAAGAAGAAGAATCACCAGAATCACCATAAGTTCCAGAATCACTAGAGGAACATGGTGTATCAGCCGTAGCGGAATCAAGGGAACAGTTCAACCAGTCTGAACAAGCTAGAAATCAAACTTGCTCTAATGGCTTGTACAGAATCTGATTACAGCACTGAGTTTGATTCTGACTCTAACGATGAAGTATCAGAAGAAGAAAGGTCTAATCTGCAACACAAAGTATGGTATCTAGACAGTGGACGCTCCAGGCATATGACTGGAGACAGAGCAATGTTCCAGAAGCTGACTTTGAAGAAAGGAGGCAAGGTTGCCTTTGGAGGAAACCAGAAAGGACAGATAATTGGTACAAGCACAGTTGGTAACAGGTCTGAATCACAATCTGTTAAGAATTAGTCAGCTAAGTGACTGCAAGTATGATATTGTGTTTAATCAGAAAACCTGCAAGGCTATTAGTCAAAAAGATGGATCTGTTTTGTTCACTGGTGTTAGGCAGAATAATGTCTATAAGATAGATCTGTTTAGCCTAGTTAAGCAGAAATTCAAGTGTCTATTATCTGTTAGGGAGGAAAATCTGATTTGGCACAAACGGTTAGGCCATGCAAAACCTAGGCTAGTTTCTGAGTTAAGTAAACTTCAGCTAGTGAGAGGTCTTCCCTGAAGGTGCAAACACGAGAAGGGGGGGTTGAATTGTGTTTGTCAAACTTAATTTCTTTTGTTGTTTTATTAAATATTGATTTGAATTATTCGATAAATAATTAATCAGATTCAGCAGCGGATAATAATAACATAATAACACACCAATTTATACTGGTTCACCGTTAACTAGGCTACGTCCAGTCCCTTCCTCCAGAAGGCCTTTTACTAATTCAAACTCCTTTGAATTACAACACCACTGACCCTTCAAGTCAGTCTTCCCAAACCGCCTAACAACCCCAGACTTTTGAGGAAAAACAACACCTTGACTATACCTGCCAAGTCTTCTCAAACAGCCTGACAACCCAGACTTTTGAGGAACAACAACACCTTAACTAAACCAGCTAAGTCTTCTCCTACCAATCTGACAACCCCAGATTCAAGAAGGAATCTACACCACTATAATAAAGGTTTAGAACTTTGCAACGTTGCTTCTGGAAAGCTATTTGTTGCACTGTATTTCTCTCTCGAAAACACTTAGAAAATATTGCTCTTGTTCATTTGTGTTTCTCTCTTTTGAACTCTCAGATATCTTTGAATTGAAGCTTGAGTTCTTGTGTTTTTCAATTAATTTATTCTTCAGCATTAAGTCTCTATTTATAGTTGAACTTTAGAACTTCACTGATGCTTTACTTCTGCAGTATATTTAGATTAATCTGTTTTGAGAATATTCTGGAGTAATTTGCTCAGATTCTGTTTTGAGCCTTTTTCTCCAATTGTGTTTTGGAACGTTTTTCTCAGATTCTTTAATCCTCACGATCAAATCTACACCCTTGGATCTTCATGTGATATTGCACAACTAGACCAGCCGAATTGATATGCTGTAATCCTCTTATTTCGGCCTTTGTTGGACTGCACAGTCTGTCCCTCTAATTTCGGCCACCACTGGGCCATGGTCTGATTTTCTGATCTGGACCATCACTGGACCAAATAATTATTTCTGAACCATTGATCTGGAAGTTTTTACTCTGATCTGGACAGATTATGGACTTTGGTCTGGAACAAACTGAAATTAACTTGAACAAAAAATATTTCAGTCTGGACATTTTACCTTTAATTTTGGACCAGGTCTGGATTGATTCTGGAAATCATTTCTTTTGGTCTGGACTTGGTTCCATGCCCTGAATCATGCTATCTCATGATCTGGGCCAAATCTGAATTGATCCTCTTGTTCTGGACTCATAAACATACCTTCTGGTCAAGTCTGGAACAAGTCTGGACTGTGTAATTTTTCACTGCCAGGCCATCTTCTAGTCAGAATAACTTATGGAATAAAGTTGATATTCGACTCCTGTTTGTCTGGAACAACTCTCCTTCTGGCAGTCTTTCCAATGATATGATCCATGTTTCATTATGATTTTTTATTCCTTCTGTTCTGGGCCACCAAACATATCCTCTGGTGATGTTTTGACATCCTGGAACATCTTCTGGAAATTCCAGAATTCATTTTCCTTTGATCTCTGCTTCTATTTCCTTCAGTTTCTGGGGCATTTAACTTAACAATTCAAAGTACAAAATAAGTTTACATTGAGTACATTTGTAAGCATCAAAATCCTAAGTACTTAGAACCAACTTGGTTCCAACATTCCCAACCTAAGTATCAAATATGAGATTCTGTGTGAAGCATGTCAAAAAGGTGAAAAGAACAAAAGCTCTTTTAAACCTCAAAAATGTATTTCTACTTCACAACCTCTCGAACTGCTTCACTTAGATCTGTTTGGTCCTGTTCAAACTGCACCCCTTAGTGGTAAGAAGTATGGGTTTGCCATAGTTGATGATTATTGAAGGTGGACTTGGGTAAAGATATTGAGAAACAAAGATGAATCCCATAAGGTATTTAGTTCTTTATGCAATTAAGTTATGAATGAAAAAGGTTTTAAAATCATAACTATTAGAAGTGATCATGGAGGTGAGTTTGAGAACAGGTACTTTGAAGAATTTTGTGATGAGAATGGCATCTCTCACAACTTCTCATCCCCCAGAACACCTCAACATAATGGAGTTGTTGAAAGGAAGAACAGGTCACTGCAGGAGATGGCCAGAACCATGCTGAATAACATGAATGTTGCTACCTACCTATAGGCATAAGCTGTCAACACTGCATGCTACATCCAGAATAGAGTTTACATCAGGTCTATTCTAAACAAAACTCCATATGAACTGTGGAAAGGTAAGAAACCTAATATTTCCTATTTCAAACAGTTTGGCTGCATTTGTTATATGTTAAACACTAAGGATAATCTTGCAAAATTTGATTCCAAATCTCAAAAGTGTACCCTCATTGGTTACTCTGAGAGATCAAAAGCTTATAGAGTGTTTAATAAAGAAACTAACACTGTGGAGGAATCTATACACATTAAGTTTGATGACAAATAGCTTGACTCTAAAAAGTCAAAGCAAGATGAGGAAATTGCAAGTTTACCAGAAGCACAAGAAGCAGGAGCAAATCAAACAACAGAACTAGAGAAAGAAAAGGATGAAAGCAAATCTGAAGATAATGCTGAACCTGAAGACAAGTCAGAAGGAAAGAATGGGTCGAAGTACAAGTCTTCACATCCAGAAACACTGATTATTGGAAGTGCAGCTGAACCTTTGAAAACCAGATCAACATTTAAAGAAACATGTCTGTTTGGTTTACTTTCTACCATTGAACCGACTACTGTTCATGAAGCACTGGCAGAAGAAGGATGGATTCTTGCAATGCAAAAAGAGCTGAATGAGTTTGAAAGGAATGATGTTTGGGATCTGGTATCTAGACCACACAAAAATATCATTGGAACCAAGTAGGTGTTCAGGAACACACTCAATAAAAAAGGTGAAGTAGTCAAGAATAAAGCTAGGCTTGTGGCACAAGGATACAGTCAGCAAGAAGGTATTGATTACACTGAGACTTTTGCTCCAGTGGCCAGGTTAGAAGCAATTCGTATGCTACTCTCTTTTGCTGCAAATCATTATATTACTTTGTATCAAATGGATGTCAAAAGTTCTTTCTTAAATGGTTATATAAGTGAGGAAGTCTATGTCAAACAGCCCCTAGGTTTTGAAAATTCTGATTTTCCAAATCATGTTTTTAAACTTAAAAAATATTTATATGGTTTAAAACAAACACCTAGGGCATGGTGTGACAGACTTAGCAATTTCTTACTTAAAAATCAGTTTGATAGAGGCCAAATAGATAACATTTTGTTTAGAAAATCCATTAAAGATGATATTCTGATCATTCAAGTTTATGTTGATGATATTATCTTTGGATCCACTAATGGCACTCTCTGCCAAGATTTTTCTGATTTGATGCAGCAAGAGTTTCAGATGAGCATGATGGGAGAACTTAAGTTCTTCCTATGAATTCAGATTCAGCAAGACAAAACAGGTATACCCATTCACCAATCTAAGTACACTAAAGAACTTCTCAAAAAGTTCAAGATGAGTGATTGTAAGCCTATGGCCACCCCCATGCACCCCACCTGCTCGAAAAAGATGAATTCGGCCAAAAGGTAGACCAGAAAACATACAGAGGTATGATTGGATCCCTTCTTCACCTAACTGCTTCTAGACTTGACATTTTGTTTAGTGTTTGTGTCTGTGCTCGTTTTCAAGCTGACCCTAGGGAATCCCACTTAACTATTGTCAAAAGAATCCTTAGATACCTTAAAGGAACCACACATCTTACCTTGCTCTACAAGAAAACTCCCACATACAAACTGAGTGGATACAGTGATTCTGATTATGCTGGAGACAAATTAGAGAGAAAAAGCACAAGTGGCAACTGTACGTTTCTAGGTGATAATATGATTTCTTGGTCAAGCAAGAGATAAAGCACCATTGCCATGTCAACAGTAGAAGCTGAGTACATATCAGCAGCAGGATGCAGTTCACAGTTAATCTGGATGAAACATCAGTTGGAAGACTACAACATCTTTGAAACCAACATCCCTTTATACTGTGACAATACTTCAGCCATCAACCTAATGAAAAACCTTATCCTTCATTCTAGATCTAAACACACAGAAATCAAACATCACTTTATCAGAGACCATGTTCAAAAGGGAACACTAAGCATCCAGTTTGTAGACACATATCATCAATGGGTTGATATCTTCACCAAACCATTGCCTGAAGATCGATTCAAGTTCATCAAGAAGCATCTCACCATAATCTCCATATCTAACTAGATCATGTAGTCTGTGTAAAGGAGTACTTTTTATTTTTTTGTATTTTATTTCTTGTCATTTAATTTTTTATTTGTACTCTAGAAGATAAAAAAAAAACAGGTCAGAAGATCAATCCTTTTTGGCTGATGACAAAAAGGGGGAGAGAAAGAAAGAGTGAGAAGGAGTTGAAAAGGAGAGGAGAAAAGAAGAGAGAAAAGAAAGAGTGAAAAGAAGGAGTTGAAAAGGAGAGGAAAAGTCTGGGGCATTACACTTAGAGGGAGAAGCTTAATCTGAGGGGGAGCCTAACAAAAAAAGTCATAAAAAATACAAGGTTTTGTCATCATCAAAAAGGGGGAAAATGTTGGAACCATGTTGGTTCTATACTTAGTTTTGATATTAACAAAAGTATTTTATGTAAATAATATTTTGACTTAGAAGAACAAATCAGAAGCTGAACAAAATCAGAGGATGACACCACCAGAATATACATCCAGAGGAAGCAATCAGAAGATAGAAATGCCACCAGAAGGTTCGGCCAGAAAATGCATCCAGAGGGTACCAGAGGATGTATCCTAAAGGCACTAGAGGATAGAATTCCAGAGGAAATCAGAGGATGTCATCAAAGGTCAAATAACCATCAGAGGATATCGTTCCTGGCCCAGATCAGAAGGAAGTAGAGTCCAGAAGGAGACCTGGTCCAGACCAGAAGGAAACATGCCAGAGGGAGACTTGTTCCATACTAGAAGGAATCATAAGTCAGACTTGGTCCAGACTTAATCCTGACAAGAAGATAGCCTGTTCCTGAATTAGAATTAGTCCAGACTTAATCCAGACTTGGTCCAGAGCAGAAGATAACTGGTCCAGAACAAGTGACTTGGTCCAGACCAGAAGATGGCATGGTCCAGAGTATAAAACTAAGTCTAGATCAGAAGAAATGATTGTCCAGATTTAATCCAAACTTGATCTAGATCATAAGGTAAATGTCCAGATTAAAATATCATTAATCCAGATTTAATTTAATCCATACTTAGTCCAGAATTGGTCCAGATCAGAGGGAAAATGTTCAGATCAATGGTCTTGATATAAGCATCATGGCCCAGTGTTGGCCGAGATCAGAAGATCAGACCATATGGCCCAGTATTGGCCAAGATCTGAAGATCAAAAGATCAGATCATGCGGTCCAATGTTGGCTGAGATCAAAGGATCACAAAATTAGGGCAGATATGATTGTATGGTCCAGATGTCGTTGAGATTAGAAGATCAGACGGTCCAGATTTTAATCATGATGAAAATCTGTGATGACTTGATTAAAATTCGAAGAAGACTTGATTAAATTTTGATAAAAATTGGATCAAAGTATTTAGGGGATTTGATTAAAAAATTACTGAAGACTTGGAGAAATTCGAATGCAATCTGAAGCTTAAAAAGATATGGTTTAAAGTAAAAAGAAACAAGATTGGTCAACAGAATTTTCAAATGCAATCCAGAGCTAAAAATATACGTTTTTTATTTAAGTGAAACATGATTGGCCAAGTTATTTTTGCAAGAGAATCTGGACTGATACAACTCGAATTTAAGCATGGAAGAAGCCCTAATTTTCATCTATAAAAGGAGGCTCAAGGCAGAAGACTTAGTATCGAAAATCAGTAAAAGAGTCATACACTTCCAGAAGCAGACACTCGAGTTATCACTGACGTTAATTGTGAGTTTCAGCTTTGCAGAAGCAAGTACTCGTGTTTTTCGTTCCATTGTGTTAAATCTATATTGTTGAAGTAGAATCTACAATCTGAAGAGTCAGAAGAGGTAGTAGGTGACATAGCAATTAGATTCAAGGTGTTGTAATTCCTTTTGCAATCTGGGGTAGTCAGATTGGTAGGAGAAGACTTGACTTGAGAAGTCAAGGTACTTTGTTCCTCAAAAGTCTAGGATTGTTAGACTGTTTGGGAAGACTGACTTGGAGGGTCAGTAGTACTGTTGTAATTCAAGGTTTTGAATTAGTGGAAAATCCTTCAAGTTGAAGGGACTGGATGTAGCCTAGTTAATGGTGAACCAAGATAACTCTTTGTGTTATTTTACTTTATCCGCTGCTAACTCTACTTGATTATTTCAGATTTCAAATAATCATCAAAAACAAAAAAAGAATTCAAGTAATACAAACACAATTCAACCCCCCTTTCTCGTGTTTGCACCTTCAATTGGCATCAGAGCTCGGTCTCAAGGCTGAACACTTAACAGTGTTTGAGGAGAGGTCCAAGGGGGTTCAACATGTTAGAATCCAAAGAAGAATTTGGAGGCATCTAGAGGTTATCAGAGGATGTCATCAAAAGAAAACATCAAAGGACAAATAACATCATCAGAGGATATCTTTCTTGGCCTAGATCAGAAGGAAGCAGAGTCCAAAAGGATACTTGGTCCATACCAGAAGGAAGCATGTCAGAGGGAGACTTATTCCTGACCAGAAGGAAACATAAGTCAGGTTTGGTTCAGACCTAGTCCTGACCAGAAGATAGCATGGTCGTGAATAAAACCCAGTCCAGACTTAATCCAGACTTGGTCCATACCAGAAGATAGCTTGGTCCAGAACATAAAACATGATCCAGACTTGGTCCATATCAAAAGATATAAGTGTCCAGAACAAAAGACTAAGTGCAGATTTAATTCAGATTCAATCCAGACTCAGTCCAGACTTGGTCCATAACAGAGGATAAATGTCTCGATTAAAAGATCAATATCAGAGGATAAATGTCCAGATTAAAAGATCAATATTAGAGGATAAATGTCCAGATTAAAAGATCAATATCAGAGGATAAATTTTCAGATTAAAGTATCATGGTCCAGTATTGGCCAAGATCGGAAGATCACAAAATGGTACAGATCAGCGTTGGAACCAAGTTGGTTCTATACTTAGAATTTTGATGTTAACAAAAGTATTTTATGTAAATAGTATTTTGACTTAGAAGAACAAATCAGAAGCTGTGCAAAATCAGAGGATGACACCACCATAGGATACCTCCAGAAGAAGCAACCAGAGGATAGAAATGTCACCAGAAGGTTAGGCCAGATAATGCATCCAGAGGCTAGCAGAGGATGCACCCAAAAGGCACCAGAGGATGTCATTAAAGGAAAAATATCAAAGCACAAGTAACATCATCAGAGGATATCTTTCTTGGCCTAGATCAGAAGGAAGCAGAGTCTAGAAGGAGACTTGGTCTAGACCAGAAGGAAGCTTGTCAGAGGGAAACTTGGTCTAGACCAGAAGGAATCATAAGTCAGACTTGGTCCAGACTTAATCCTGACCAGAAGATAGCTTGGTTGTGAATATAAGAATTAGTCCAAACTTAATCCAGACGTGGTCCAGAACAAATGACTTGGTCCACACTTAGTCCAGACCAGAAGATAGTAGGGTCCAGAACATAAAACTCAGTCCAGATCAGAAGAAATTTTGTCCAGATTTAATCCAGACTTGATCTAGATCAGAGGATAAATGTCTTGATTAAAATATCATAAGTCCATATTTAATTTAGATTCAATCCAAACTCAGTCAAGACTTGGTCCAGATCAGAGGGAAAATTTTCAGATCAATAGTCCAGATTTAAGCATCATGGCCCAGTGTTGGCCGAGATCAGAAGATCAGATCATATGGCCCAGTGTTGGCCGATGTTAGAAGATCAGATCATATGGTCTAGTGATTGGCTGAGATCAGAAGATTAGATCGCATGGTCCATAATTGGTCGAGATCAGAGGAATACAGAATTGGTGCAGATCAGATTATATGGTCTAGAGTTGACCGAGATCAGAGGATCATACGATCCATATTTTAATCATGATGAAAATCAGTGAAGACTTGATTAAAATTCGAAGAAGACTTGATTAAATTTTGATAGAAATTTGATTAAAGTATTAAGGGGATTTGATTCAAAAATTACTGAAGACTTGAAGAAATTCGAATGCAATCTGAAGCTTAAAAAGATATAGTTTGAAATTAAAAGAGACAAGATTGGTCAACAGAATTTTCAAATGCAATCTGAAGCTAAAAAGATACGATTTTTATTTAAGTGAAACAAGATTGGCCAAGTTATTTTTGCAAGATAATCTGGACAGATACAGCTTGAGTTTGATCATGGAAGAAACCCTAATTTCAATCTATAAAAGGAGGCTCATGGAAGAAAACTTTGTCATCGAAAATCAGTAAAAGAGTCATAAACTTCCAGAAGCAAACACTCGAGTTTGCAGTGACGTTAATTGTGAGTATCAGCTTTCCAGAAGCAAGCATTCTTGTTTTCGTTCCCGTTGTGTTAAATCTATATTGTTGAAGTAGAGTCTACAATCTGAAGAGTCAGAAGAAGTAGCAGGTGACTTAGCAATTAGATTCAAGGTGTTGTAATTCCTTCTGCAATCTGGGGTTGTCAGATTGGTAGGAGAAGACTTGACTTGAGAAGTCAAGGTGTTGTGTTCCTCAAAATTCTATGATTGTTAGATTGTTTGGGAAGACTAACTTGGAGGGTCAGTAGTGTTGTTGTAATTCAAAGGTTTTGAATTAGTGAAAAATCCTTCGAGGTAAAGGGACTGGATGTAGCCTAGTTAATGGTGAACCAAGATAAATCCTTGTGTTGTTTATTTTACTTTATCCGCTGCTAACTCTACTTGATTATATTTTAGATTTCAAATAATCATCAAAAACAGAAAAAGAATTCAAGTAGTACAAACACAATTCAACCCCCCTTCTCGAGTTTGCACCTTCAATCAGATCATATGGTCCAGTGTTGGCCGAGATCAGAGGATCACAGAATTGGTACAGATCAGATCACATGGTCCAGAATTGGTCGAGATCAGAGGATTACAGAATTGGTGCAGTTCAGATTATATGGTCCACAGTTGGCCGAGATCAGAGGATCATACAATCCATATTTTAATCATGATGAAAATCAGTGAAGACTTAATTAAAATTCGAAGAAGACTTGATTAAATTTTGATAGAAATTTGATCAAAGTATTAAGGGGATTTGATTCAAAAATTCACTGAAGACTTGAAGAAATTCGAATGCAATCTGAAGCTTAAAAAGACATGGTTTGAAATTGAAAGAAACAAGATTGGTCAATAGAATTTTCAAATGCAATCTGAAGCTAAAAAGATATTATTTTTATCTAAGTGAAGCAGGATTGGCCAACAGTATTTTCATAGGAAATCTGAGCAAGTTCTATTTCAAATTTAAGCTTGGACAAAGCCCAATTTGCAGCTATATAAGGAGGCTTCAGGCAGCAGCATCAAGCATCGAAAAACACAAGAACTCAAGCTTCATATTCAACACATTCAAAGAGTTCAAAAGAGAGACTCACTTGAGTGCAAAAGCAAAAAATTTCTAAGTGTTTTCATAAGAGAAATTCAGTGCAGCAATTAGCTTTATAGAAGCAACTTTGCAGAGTTCGGAACCCTTGTAATCAAACCCGATAGTGGTGTAGATTCCTTCTTCAATCTGGGGTTGTCAGATTGGTAGGAGAAGACTTGACTTGTAGAGTCAAGGTGTTGTTTTCGTTCCTCAAAAGTTTGGGGTTGTCAGGCTGTTTGAGAAAACTGGCTTGAAGGGTCAGGTGCTGTAATTAAAAGGTTTTGAATTAGTGGATTAAAGCCTTCAGGATGAAGGGACGGGATGTAGCCAAGTTAATGGTGAACTAGGATAAATTGCTGTGTTCTTAAGTTGTTATTTTCCGCTGCTAAGTCTGATTAGTTATTCATCAAGTAAATCACATCAACATTCAACAAAACAGCAAAAAGATTCAAAGTTTTCCAAACACAATTCAACCCCCTTCTCGTGTTTGCACCTTCAAGAACTTGAGTAGTTGCTTCTGGAAAGCTGATAATAATAATAACTCTCACACACTAAGAAAAGAACACTCAGAAAATATTTCTAACTTGAAACAAATATTTCTCTCTTTGAACTCTAAGACTACTCTTTTCTGCTTTTCGATGCTTTTCTTCTTCAGCCTTGAGTATCTATTTATAGTTGAAATATGGGCTTCAATTTAGTCCTTATTTAATTCTGAAATGTATTTTGTTCAGATTTCGTTTATAAATTCTTCAAATTGATTATGTTCCTTTTTTTGTTGTACATAAATTTTGATCAAATCTTTTATCAAATTTTAATCAAATCTTCTTCAAATTTTGATAAGATCTTCTTCAAATCTTAATTAAATCTTCTTCAAATCTTCTACAAATCTTGACCATATTTTCTTTCATACTCTTTGAAGTCAAATATATTGTTCTCATAAAATACTTTTGTTAACATCAAAACTCTAAATGTAAAACCAACTTGGTTCCAACACAAATGTCTTATCAAGAATGTGTTGATATATTGGTGCCTCTTCCTATGGGATATAAAACTCTTTACTTCACCTTTTGTTGGGGAATATGAAAAATCAACAATGCAGCACACTGATAGAATTACTGTACAATGTGGAGAAGAAAACCAAAATAATTTTACAACTTATAGTAGGTGACACGACCACTTATAGGAACAACATTTACTTTGTACTTTTTCTACCATCAATTTCCATCTAGAATTAGGAAGACATTAAGAGATGCTTCCATGAAAAATCTATTGTCTCAACCCGAAGTTACGACAACTGACCTTATGAATTTGAAGCAAAAATTTGATGAGTCAACAACCGATTTCATTGAAAGATTCAAGAAGATGGTCGACAATGCTCTATGCAATTTCTTAAAACAAAATATCCATCAATAGATAAAGGTTGCAATCAAAATGGATTAACCTCACAGCAAGTACGTATTGAAAAATATATTCAAGAAAAACAAAATATATGTGCTAGTTGCGGAAAGGCCCTCAATCGTTTTGCATTGTTTTTATGGAAATGACGCAGTCGGAATCGCAAAGGGTTAGGAAGCGCTAATCCTAAAAAAAATAACAAGTTCTTTAATTATTTTATTAAAAGATGTCTTTTGTTACAGCATAGAAAATCTTTAAATAGATAATACAAACCCTAGTGCGTAAAACAGAAAAAGCATGAAATTAAAGGAAAAACTAAAACGGCTGTTTTGAGACCCAAGACGAGCCCAAAACGGTTCTGGAGCCCATACCTCATGGCAAAGTCATGAATTATGTTTGTGGCGCGATTCCCTTTCTGGAAAGGTATAATAATAGGCAATCTGACATCGGACGATCGTTTTCCGCATTTCCCGCTGCCTTTGCCCGCAAAGCCATTTCTTCCTCGATTCTTGCCGCAAACCTTCCTACATTAGGAAGAATATGATTATTACATAAATTGATTATACAACATATATCATGTCCAAAAATGGAAAAGTTATTCCAAATATTTGTCTACATATTGAAAGAAAAGCAGACTCGGTTGCTAGATGGTCACAAGATTCCTTCCCCTTAGGAAATCATGAACAAGAAATATAATACGTTTGAGTTGGCCAAATCCAAACGAACATTGGGCTTTCTTGCTTTGGAGAAACGAGGGGGAGAATAAAGCTATCACTTTCTATCGGCCCCAAATAAATTTGGGAGTTGCTCATCCCCTCACTGTTGCATAGAGGCCCCTAAATTCCAAAAATACCCTTTACCGAATCATCGCTTCCAATGTGCTAAACTGCTGGAAGCATGATTCTAGATCCATAAGTTACTAGATTCACGCATATAGTAACTATCTATACATAAGTCATCCAATCTTTTCACCATATACTTCTTTTTCAATATCCAACCTCAAATCTTTCACCTTGTTTCACATTTTTTGTGTTCAAATACACCATTCATCTATCCATTGGCTCCATCAACACCGTGTTTGTTTCATTGCATATGTAATATAACTCTAAACCTCTCATCATTATCATTTTGTTTGTTAAATTTTTTTGAAAAACTATACTGCATTAGGAGTTTTTACTTAATTTTATATTCACGGATTGATAGTTATTTTTATTTAAAAATTATGCTATCAGATCATGTGATCTGGTAACGAAGTTGTTAGTCTGCAAACTTATATCAATTTGTGTGGTGCATATTTAACCCTAATTTGTGTAGTCAATATTGCACATACACTTATATAAATACACAACGTTTAGGCCACTACAAATCATAAACTTCATTTCCCTTCTTATAATTTCAAACATGGTTCAAGAAGATGCATTGGTTTATTATAAAATACTTAAACTCCTCATTTGGTTGGTATGTGAATAGCTACTGACTTCATTTTTTCGAACTGAAGTAGCAACTTAACTACACATTTAGACTAGATGGTGACACTACTACGAAAGTGGTTACTGTTTTATATCGTTGCTCTTACATCATACTCACATATAGCAACCCAAATGATACAATTTATTATGATTGGATGCATATACTAGAAATGATAAAGACATAAAATCGATGTTCCTAACTTATGATGTTTACAAGAACAAATGACCAATTAAGTTGTATACGATCAAGTAAAGGCAAGCCATCCAACAATCTTGTCATTAGTTCAAGAGATCCCTGATTTAATATTATGTTATGTTTAATTTAAATTATCTTATGTTTATATTATGTTACTTTTAATTTAAATTATGTTATGTCTATCTTTTTTTGTTCATTTAAAATTATGGCATCGAACGATCATGTTCATATATTGTTTTTGTGAATGAGTGTTGGCTGGTACCGGATCCTAGGATCCAGTGGTGTATGTAATAGGAAAACTCACTGTTGGATCATATAATTTGAGCTTCGCATCTAATCCATCTAGAATATTATAATATATAGCAAACGCGTCAAACGATGGTTGTCGTAGGGAGAAAAAACATGATTTTGGGCCTCCATCTGATTCAGTGCATTCTGATATGTATATTGAAGTGGGTTAACCCAATGTGGAATAAAAACACATGCACGTAGAAGGGATTCACCATATCAAGATTGCATAATTCGCTAACAAATAGTAAGAAAATGCTGCATGATCAAGATATAAAGCAAAAAATTTATTATAAATTAATTGTAATATTCTAGCAAAAAATATCATAAAAAAATATTCGAACTAAAGTATAAATATTATAAATAATATTCTAATTGAATTAACTAATATTATAAAAAATATTCCAATTATAAACCATTATACAAGAAAGCAACAGCGGCAACACCCAGTGCATACTCACGGATTGTAGTCAAGTTTCAAAAGTATTGCAGGTACATGATGTCAATGTAGCACGCTTATCACTGAATATGGCCTTGCCCACCAAGTACAGTAGATAACATTTGATGGTGTGCCTTATGGTTTACCCTGACATGGTCATCATTAGAAAATTAAACTAAGATGTTTAGATGACTCAAGTATTCCAATTTTAAGAATGAGAATCAGACATGAGTTCCTCTAGTTTTGTCAAACTTTCTCAGCAAATCATTTAAGTCGATCCCAAGCCCATCATGTAACATTGAACTCTGCCTTCACCAACGGTGTATGTGACAAAAGGTGTTTGATGATGGTCAAGTGAAGTCAAGATACCTCATCCAAAGTTACTATCATCTTTCCAATATGAAATTGAAAGGTTCTAGTCTCTCTGTGCCACCTCTCAAAAAATGCAGACAACAAGCCGACGTCTATTAACTTGTAGCTTGTGCGTTTAAGATCAGCCAAACCTGAGCCTTTGATTGGACCCAAAACCAATCCATATTTTTTAATCGTTAATTGAGTTATCTTTCTTTCATTGTTGATGCATTTAAGAGGTTCATGTTCCTAAAAAAACTTACAAGTTAATATTTGATGATCAAATAAATCAATAATTAAATAATTAGAATTAAAATTTATATCTCCAACTCATATACAGATGCCATGTGGTCTTTCAAAATGTGGCAGTAATGAAAATCAATGGGGGCTCCCAAAACTTATGAACATGTGGTGGTGGTCCCTGAAATGGTGCATGTTGTGATAATGGAAAGGCAATGGTGGTGTTGGCATCTCGTCCTGTATATCATTAGCATCCGCATTCACCTCTCATATGTTGTTGTTTAGTATGAGCTTGGGCCTGACTCTCTCTTCAAACAAACTCATGTTGCGTCTCCATACCATGTTGAAATTGAGTAACTTCACCATCTCCTTCCATCTTTGAAAAAACAAAAGCAACCAATATGTCAGTAAACAATCAACCAATTTGTCAATAATATTTAAATCAATTTGTCATTCAACAATAAACACTAACAACACAATTTCATTTCATTTCATTCAATAAAGCAATTTGTCAAACACTTGGACTTGGAGCACAATAAATATATCACATTTCAATATTTTCATTCAAGCACTTTGTGAAACAATTGACATACAACAATTATAACAACTTAGAAAACAATAACTCAATTGAAACAACAACAATCAATTGACATAATAACAACATCAGCATTTATTCCTAACTCCCAATTGAACCTTAAACAACAACATAAACTAATTATATCTCACTACAAAATTATTATAAATGAAAAGTATTTTGTCAAACACTAGACACACAACAACTATAACAACTTATAAACCATACACTCAATTGAAACAACAACTGTCAATTTTTCATAACAACAACATTAACATTCATCCTTGAGTACCAATTGAAACTACAATAACAACATAAACTAATTATATCTTACTACAAACTCATTACAAATAAAAAAATATAAACTTAGTCACTAAAATCAAAAATAGAGAAACAAAACTCACCTCTTGATGATTAATAGTTGACGAATCCAAATGTCATATTTTAGTGTGGATTTAAAGACAAAAATGTGGATTGAGTAGGTTTTGAAATAATTATAGGTCTTGAGAGTTTTTGAATTGAAAATAGAGTGAATGAGGGAAAGTGGTCATTTTACCCTTATTAAGATATCTAACGGATTCACACTTTTGATACCTTAGCGAACGCAATTGGAGAATATGATAAATTAGAAACTCAATTGCGTGATCCTTTTAAGAGGTATTTTAGATTTTTTAGGGGGCTTGTGAGAAGAAGATTTTACCCCATACCTCCCCCATATTATACTTATATCCCCACAAACCTAAGGAAAAGACGGTTTTGCCCTTCTATAAAACATAAAATCTGAAAATTTTACCATTCCATCATTTCATGTTTTCCGAAAAAAGTGAGCTTTATTGTAAATCTACCGGAAAACTTTTTTTCAAGTTTCCCGGTAGTATGAATTTCCATAAAACTTCTGGAAATTCATACTACCGGGAAACTTGATTTTCAAGTTTTCCGGAAGTTTTTTTCTTTCAAAAAAAATTTTTTTTTTTTAATTTTTTTTAACTCATTTTTTTCTTGTTATTTTATAATTCTAGTGGAAATTTTTTTTTAACTGAAATTTTTTTGT
>JBBPBO010000004.1:44404547-44454306 GCA_037974295.1 Cicer cuneatum
CATTCCATCATTTCATGTTTTCCGAAAAAAGTGAGCTTTATTGTAAATCTACCGGAAAACTTTTTTTCAAGTTTTCCGGAAGTTTTTTTCTTTCAAAAAAAATTTTTTTTTTTTAATTTTTTTTAACTCATTTTTTTCTTGTTATTTTATAATTCTAGTGGAAATTTTTTTTTAACTGAAATTTTTTTGTTATTTTAACCAATTTTAAAATAAAAAAAAATTATAAAAAAAATTATAAAAAAATTGAAAAAAAAAACTACCAGAAAACTTGGAGGGAAGTTTTCCGGTAGTATTAAATGCACGCTTATTTTCCGGAAAACTTTTTCCAAGTTTTCTCGTAACAGGCTTTTGTACCGGAAAACTGGGCAAAAGTTTTTACTTACCGAAAATCTTATTTTTTTTTGGTTCCAGAAATCTTTGAGAGGTAAAATAAAGTGAATTTTAATTTATTAAAATAGTAAAAAAAATTGCAGGGTATAATTGGCATTTTAAAAAATATGTGGGGGTATGGGGTGAGAATAGTCAGAGATTAACAACTTCCAATTTTATTTAGGTATCCTGGGCCTATATGTTGTAGTCCGACAAAGGAAGCACTAGACCCATTAATTAAAGGAGATTTCTACCGAGCACCCCCACAGCTGTATCTGCCACCCCCTCAAAACACATGAAAAGACAATTTTACCTTTTTAACCCTTTATAATAAGTTTCAAAATGGATAGTTTCAAAAATTTCAAATTTTTGAAATTTTCGAAATAAGGATTATATTTCGAAAGTTTCCAAATTTGGAAAATTTTGAAAGTTTCCAAATCTGAAAAATTTCGAAGTTTGGAAATTTGAAAAGTTTCGAAATAGAAAAATTTCAGAATTTCGAAACATTCAAACAATTTGAAACTTTCACTTTAATACATTTTTGTCCTTTTTAATATTTATGAAACTCTCAAATAAATTTACCATTTTTTTTATCCACTCTTTCGAAAGTTTTAAATTGTTTGGAAAAATTATTTGGAAATTTTCCAAACAATTTGAAACTTTTGAAAGAGGGGGTGAAAAAACAAGTGGTAAATTTAATTGAGTTTTATAGATAATAAAAAGGACAAAAATGTATTAAGGTGAAAGTTTCAAATTGTTTGAAAGTTTTGAAATTCTATAATTTTTCTATTTCAAAACTTTCCAAATTTAGAAACTTTCGAACCTTTCTAAATTTGGAAACTTCGAAATTTTCCAGATTTGGAAACCTTCGAAATTATCCAGATTTGGAAACTTTTGAAACTTTCCAAATTTTCGAAATATAATCCTTATTTTGAAAATTTGAAACTTCCGAAAGTTTCGAAAATTTGAAATTTTTGAAACTATCTATTTTGAAACTTATTATAAATAAAAGGATAAAATTGTCTTTTTATGTGTCTTGAGGGGATGGCAAGTACAACTGTAGGAGTGCTCGGTAGAAATCTCTAATTAAAGCCCCTTATTACAACAAGTAGAATAGCAACTTTGGGCATATAAAAAATGATTCAGCCCATGAAAAAAAAAGGAAGGTACTTTTTTCTCGCATTAATTAGGTTTTTTTTTTCTTGTACTTTTTCTCTCGTTAATTATTTGCAAACCTACTTTTTCAATAAATAAAATATAAAATTAAACAAACCCACAAATATTTTATCTTTATTATTTTTTTAGGGTAAAATTAATATTTATAATTTGTATATAATTAATTTATAATTAATTATAAAGTAATTGTTTTAATGGGTAGTATAAGATGTTAATATCTTCACTATTTGTAATATGACACTCGAATTCTTGTTTTTTTGTTCAAAGTCGATATTTTTAATTTTATCCAATTTTCTCTTCAACAAAATAAATATTTCTGACAATTTCTTTTTCAACAACGGTATGACTGCAACATACCGTTGGAAAATCTACACACACCAACCACAAACAAAATAAAAGAAAACACTAAAACTTAACATGGTTCATAACCTCTTATATACATATCTATGCGAATATCTCAACATAATTTATCAGCTATCTCATGTAAGAATACAATAATTATTGCCCAACCTCAATACCTGAATCACTCTAAATACCTTCATTCGAGAGTTACAAGAAATTAGAACATTTACATCTCATACATCAGATAATCATCACTCATATCAACTCCGCAATCTAGTACGTGGTTAGGAATTTCACAACTTTTTATATGATGACTCAATAATAGAGATATCTTAAGTCTACATGATCACCTAAGAATTAGGATGTCTTTCAAGATTGAGATGCCTCTACTCTTCAATGATCACCAAGATTAGAAATATTTCATCTCTTTCACAAATTTGTCTATATACACAAGAGGGAAATGACATCCACACATGAATTGTCTAGTATCTCTTAAATTTTCACTATTTTTCTTACTATATATTCATCCACCTTTGAAATTGTATCTCTTAAATTTTTATTATGTAGCTTAGTATCTGGAAATATATATAACTAGGTTTTGTCTCCGTTTTGTGCACGCTGGTTTTGAATTGGAAACATTAGTATGTGTAAAAAAATATTGAAATTCGATTAATTAGATAACATTATGAATTTTAGATAGAAATAACGTATAATGAATTTTCAACATTATCAGGTAGCAGAGAGTCAACCTTTCTAATGTGAAAATGTAAAATGAGGGTATATAATTTGTCTGACCATTATTCATTTTTCTTTCTGATTTTGGCATGTGTTTTCCATCATTATTGTTCTATGGTTTTGAGAAGTGCTACGAAGATTTTTTTTTCTAACACACGCTCTAAAGTTTACTTTTATATTAGATAAAATCTACGTGGATCTTTCGGTATAAAATATATCTCACAAAGTGATGAAATCCTATAAATTTAACCCCATGAAAAGATGAATGTTAGAATGAGTGTTAGATATTTTTAATTAAGCTATGAATGAAAATTGATGCTTTGTCGAAGGTTGCTATTTCTTGTCATTGTTTGAATATTAATTTTTCTATGATGCAGTCCTTATATCAAAATCTTTATATGTTAGAACTGGTAATGTTAATATGAAGAAAACTCAAGAACAGATGAAGGAGAGAAAACCGAAAATGGTTTATCTCCGGTATCTATTATTGAAACTGAGAAAAATGATAGAGTAGCAATTACAAAAATGCCAATTGAATTGCTCTGCAATTCAGTTCCAACCAATTAACTCTTTAACTGTCTCTGTCTCCTAACTGAAGACTAAGCTTTCGTTATTTATACTAGCCATCATAACTAATCAATTAGAATTTACAGTTGGCATAGCTCAGCAATTAACATAACTAACAACGTAGAAATTAAGCTCGGTTTCTTCTCTCATACACATTCCTAATAGGAAGCGTTGCTTGACTAGCAATCATATCGTTATGATGTTTGCACTTTGTATATTTTGATTGTTTCTTAATTTTTTTGAAAATTTTATACAATGTAAATGACCTTCACCACCGCTAGTTTAATGCTCACAAGGACCCCAATAGTGTTCAACTTACATGTTTTGATCACGTGACAGAGCATGATTAACCAATGCTTGTTTTTAAGCAATATAAGAAAGTAATTTCAAGTAAATTAAACTTTGGAGTTTCTTCTAATTTTTCAAAACTAATACTTCTTATGTTGTTTCTGTTAATACCATAGATCATAGAAGTTTGTTTGTCTCTGTCCATGTCATTCTCAAGAAATTCTTGAAAGACTTTTTCATACTTAACAAAATTAAAAACACTTACCTCTGAGGTATTTGAAACATTATCCTTCAGAGTTAAATTTTTACTTTTTATGTTTTTAAAAGCTTTTTCAACAGAATTGTACTTATTGGTTAATATGGAATGAGCTTTTCTGAGATATTTTAGTTTTGAAGAGACATTGTGGTTCTTGTTTATAAAATCATTTAACATGATTATAAGTTCATTGAGAGATAGGTCAAATAGTACCTCAATTTCCTCGTAATTAGATTCATTGCAGATTAATTGTTAGAATCAGAGTCAGAGAGAACATCTGCCATCGGAGCCATGTGAAGGTGTAAATACAAGAATGAGGTTGAATAGTATTTGACTAAGTTGATAACTTTTTTATTATTTGATTGAACTGATTCAGACTTGATGATTTACTTGGAGTAGAAGTGTCGCGGCCTAAAATTTCGAGTGTTTCTCGAATTCAATGGGGTCGCTACCAAAATTTATTTTAAAATATAAAAAATATTGGGAAACCCTTAAAAAAAGTTTTAAAAAAATGGCTTTTGAAATCAAAGCTACGTAGTTCTTTGGTAGAAAATGCGGAAGTGTTGATTGTTTTTAAAGAAAATTTGTTTTGTTGTTGATAAGAAAAAAAAATGTTGTTTTGACGAAAAAAAAAAGTTTGTTTGATTTGAATAATTATTTTGAAATACGAGTTTTAGGATTATCAAATTGTACAACTCGTGTCTCAAAAACCGAATGAGTAAAAAGATGTCTAATCTAATTAATCATTTTAAGAATATTTTATATTACTTTTGGTTTTAAAATTGAGTTTTAACTTGTGTTATAAGTGCTAAAAGATTATAAAGATGTCATATCTAAATAACCACTTTAAAATAATTTTTGTATAATTATTAACTTATGAAGATGAGTTTTATAACACAATCTTGTTTCTTTTAATTTCAAACGATATCTTTTTAAGCTTTAGATTGCATTCGAATTTCTTCAAGTCTTCAGTAATTTTTGAATCAAATCCCCCTAATACTTTGATCAAATTTCTATCAAAATTGAATCAAGTCTTCTTCGAATTTTAATCAAGTTATCACTGATTTTCATCATGATTAAAATCAGGACCGTATGATCTTATGATCTCGACCAACTCTGGACTTTATGATCTGATCTGCCCCAATTCTGTGTGAAGGTGCAAACACGAGAAGGGGGGTTGAATTGTGTTTGACTAACTTGAATACTTTTTCTATTTTTGCAGTTTTAAAACAAAACTTGATGTATGAATAAAACAGAGTTAGCAGCGGATATAAAGTAAAAATAAAAACACAGAATTTTATACTGGTTCACCGTTAACGAGGCTACGTCAAGTCCCTTCACCTTGAAGGATTTCACTAATTCAAACCTTGAATTAAAACAGTTCCACTGACCCTCCAAGTCAGTCTTCTCAAACAGTCTAACAATCCTAGACTCTTGAGGAATACAACACCTTGACTTCCTAAGTCAAGTCTTCTCCTACCAATCTGACAAACCCAGATTGTAGAAGGAATTACAACGCCTTGAATCTAATTGCCAAGTAATCTGCTACCCCTTCTAAGTCCCTCAGATTGTAGACTCTACTTCAACAACTTAGATCTAACACAAGGGAAAGAAAATAACACGAGTGCTTGCTTCTGGAAAGCTGGAACTCACAATTAACCTCACTAAAAACTTGAGTGTTTGTGATTTTCGATACTAAGTATTCTACCTTGAGCCTCCTTTTATAAATGCAGATTAGGGCCTTTTCCAAGCTAAATTTCGAGTTGTATCTTTGCTGGATTTTCTTGCAAAAATATCTTGACCAATCGGGCTTCACTTAAATAAAAAAAATATCTTTTTAAGCTTCAGATTTGCTTTCAACAATAACTGGCCAATCATGTCTTTAGTTTCTTCCCGCCAACAGCTTCTGAATTCCACAAGACTTCACTTTATTTTTGAATCAAATCCTTTTAATACTTTGATCAAATTTAATTAAATCTCCACCGTTAATCCTCATGATTAAATCTGGACCGTTTGATCTTCTACTCTAGTCTACATCTGGACCATACTAAGTGATCTGCTGTGATCCTCTGATTTCGGCCAACCCTGGACCACACTTTCTGATCTTCTGATCTAGGCCAACCTGGTCTAGCAAACTGATTTGCTGTGATCCTCTGATCTCGGTCAATGCTGGACCACACATTATGACCTTCTGATTTTGGCCAACACTGGGCCATGGTCTAATCTTCAGATCTCGACCAACACTAGGCCAAATACTTAAATCTGAACCATTGATCTTGATATCTTCCCTCTGATCTGGACCAATTCTGAACTCGGTCTAGATTGAACTGAAATTAAGTTTGGACAATTAATATTTCAGTATGGACATTTTACCTTCTGTTTTGGATCAGTTCTGGATCAAATCTGGAGATCATTTCTTCTGGTCTTGACTTAGTTTCATACCCTGAACCATGCTATCTTCTGGTTTGGGTCAAATCTGGATTAATTCCTTTGTTCTGGACCCATTAATTTACCCTCTGATTAAGTCTGGATCAAGTCTGGACTGTTTATCATTTCACTGCCAGGCCATCTTCTGGTCAGAATAACTTCTGGACTAAGTCTGACATTTGATTCCTTCTGGTCTGAAACAAGTCTCCCTCTGGCAGGCTTCCTTCTGGTCTAGTCCAGGTTTCCTTCTGACTTTGCTTCCTTCTGATCTGGGCCAGCAAAGATATCTTCTGGTGATGTTTTGACATCCTGGAGTATCTTCTGGTACCTTCAGGATTCAATCTCTAGAACCCTTTGATCTTCTACTTCTGATTACTCCAGCTTCTGGTGGCATTTGATTTAATAATTCAAGGTTGAAAATAAGATTACATGGAGTGCTTTTGTAAATATCAAAATCCTAAGTACTTAGAACCAACTTGGTTCCAACACTGTGATCCTCTGATCTCGGCCAATACTTGATCATATGATCTGATCTTTTGATCTCGGCCATCACTGGACCATATGATCTGATCTTCTGATCTCGACCAACACTGGGCCATATAATCAAATCTTCTGATCTCGGCCAACACTGGGCCATGATACTTAAATCTGGACCATTAATCTTTTAATCTGGACATTTATCCTCTGATCTGGATCAAATCTGGATTAAATCTGGACAATCATTTCTTCTGATCTGGACTGAGTTTTATGTTCTGGATCATGCTATCTTCTGGTCTGGGCCAAGTCTTGACCAAGTCATTTGTTCTAGACCGGTTATCTTCTGCTCTGGACCAAGTCTGGATTAAGTTTGGACTAATTCTTATATTCACGACCAAGCTATCTTCTGGTCAAGATTAAGTCTGGACCAAGTCTGACTTGTGATTCCTTCTGGTCTGGACGAAGTCTCCTTCTGGACTCTGCTTCCTTCTTATCTGGGCCAAGAAAGATATCCTCTGATGATGTTACTTGTCCTTTAATATTTTGCCTTTGATGACATCCTCTGATATCCTCTGGAGGTGTATCCTCTGATGCCTTTAGGATGCATCCTCTGGTACCCTCTGGATGCATTATCTGGCCTAACCTTCTGGTGACATTTCTATCCTCTAGTTGCTTCCTCTGGATGTATCCTCTAGTGATGTCATCCTCTGATTTTACACAGCTTCTGATTTGTTCTTCTAAGTCAAAATACTCTTTACATAAAATACTTTTGTTAACATCAAAATTCTAAGTATAGAACCAACTTGGTTCCAACAATAAGGGTTTGTAATCTTTGTTGTGATTACATGAAATCAGTATGTAACATAATGACTCGTACCAAATCTTCAATGATCTTGAATCAACACTAAAAACATGTCCAAATCCGTCTTCATAATTGATTGAACGTATCTTAATAAAAATGGAAAGAAGACGAGAGGATGACATATTTTTAAAGGATGTTATGAACTTCTCCAGACAGATGAAAATTCCAAGTCAGTGAGTAGAGGATGTTGAAATGTTGACTTCTTCAAAGTTCTAAGCTCAAAAGTTGACTTTTTATCATAGTGTTGATTGTGTTAGAGCGTTGACTTGACGCTTTATCTAGATGGTGAATTGTTTTCCATATTCATCAGACGTAGAATTATCAGAATGAACTTGTATTGATAGATTCATCATAGACGCGTTGAGAGCACATTTAACAGAGTTAGTCAGAGCTTTATAATATATTCCAGAGCATTGCCTTATTTATCTTGTTTATCTTCTCCAATCATCAGAGGATGCAACATAACTTCATTAAGGTTTATGACAAGGGAGCTATACACTTAATTAAATTCATTAGTGCTATAAATTGTTGCCACAAAATAATTTTTATTATCTTCAAAACAAATAAGGGTCATTGTTTTTCAATCCAACTTGGTTGTAACATGTTTGGTGGCTAAAATGATAGAGTTAACAAGTTGAGTGATATGAGAGGTCTCGATTTCGCTCCCCACCTTCAGAATTATTAAAAAATTTTAATCATACTAACAGTGCCTATTCTAAAAAATATAAGGGATATATATGAGAAAAGAGTAATAAATATATTTTAAAAGATGTAAAAGGTCTTATATTTAAGGACAAATAAATGTGTGAAAAATGTCTTTTATTTAAATATTAAATAATGTGTTGTGATAAAATTTTATGTTTATTAATATCTTCAAGTATTAAAAATTAATGTTTAGTCAAAAAAAGAATTAAATTTTAATTATATTATTATTTAAGAATTTTAAAATTACTTTTTCTTTATGAACTCTGAACCTAATCTGATGATAATCGGATTGATTTGGTTTGAATTTCGTGTAAAAATGACACGTTATACATATAACTCAACTCAAATAAAATTTATCAATTTTAGTATCAAATTTAATTAAAACCAACCTAAACCAACATGATTCGTGTATCTATTCAATCATTTATTGTGGAGGAGATATGTTTATATAGATGTGTGAACTTTGATTTTTAATAAATAAATTAATAGTATTAATAAGTAGTATAAAGAAAAAAATTGGTATCAAGTAAATAAAAATGAGTCTTATTTATGGACAATTTTTTTCAGGAGACTTATAATTAATTTTGTTTTCAAATATAAATATGTAAGCCTCACGTCAAAATACCATATAAAAATATTATTTTTTTGCTAAATTTCTTGGTATACTTTTAATTTATTTTGATAGATAAAAATTCAGAGTTGGAGATATCTATACGCAAAATAATATTCTAGTAATTTACGGTGATTAACTCCAATAATCTTACCGTCAATTCAAATATATCTTTAACTAAAAATTTTCGTAAGTTTTTAAATATAAAAAATATTTTTATCAACTTATTCTACGAGAATAATATTTTTTTTTCTTTTTTATTTTTATAAGATATTAGGACTAGTAAGCAGTATTGTTTTAATCTCAAATATAAATAAAATATATTAAAAAAAAACAGCAATGATAGGGTTTGAATGCAAATATAAATTGTAAATTTGCAAATATAAGCATAAAATAAATTTGCAAATGCAATAATGAAGGGATGGGAACAAAAGAGAGATTTCACATGTTTGAGAGAGATGTTGCTAGGAGTGTAACGAATCATTTCGGTTCATATTATTATTTGGAGAAGAAAAAATCTAAACAAAAAACATAGTCAATTTGGTTGAGCTTCAACAATACTTTTCACAAAAGTCAAGCAAAATTGAACCAAATGAGTGAAATACATATTGGTTTAATTCGGTTCTGCTTTGCTTTGTTGATTGACAACCAAATCTTTAACATTTGTCAAATAGAAGAGGTGGATCGAATTTGGGTTGATATTTTTAGTAATAATACATAAGCTTTTACATATCTAATTTTTTTAAACACAAAATTGTATACTATTAAATAGGCTTATTAACTACTATGACAAAAATAATACATAATTATTAAAAAAATATTTAAATGCAACACCTTATTTAAATAACAATATTGATACAATGTAGATAAAATATGTTTTTGTTTGAATATTGAGAAATCTATTTTAAATTACTTGTAACTATACTAAAATCAATAGAGGTGGATTTATTTGGTTTGATTGAATTTAGATTCGAGTACGTAAAAAAATCAATTTAATTATAAAAACCCAATTTAGATTCAAACACACTAAAAAACATTGCGATATTTAGCTCGATTTTTAGTTGATTTGTACATGTTACAAGAGCTGAGAGATCTCATTCTTGTTAAACGTGAAGGGTATACATTTTTTGTTTACATTGATTATGAAAAACTATCATTGTTTTGTGAATCACATAAGGTTGTTGGACATTCCATAGACAATTTTCGAAAACATTCCAATGATCATGGAATGGCTCAATTTGTTGAAGATAATGCAGTTGCAAAAAAGTTGGTAAAGAAGTATGTCCCTAAAAGCGCTACTACTCCATACAAGGTTGAAACTGAACATACAAACAAATATATTTAGGGTAATAGTACTCATTGTGTTATTAACTCTCTTTTTATTGATTATATTCCCAATGTAGATCTAGGAGGCACCACTGTTTTTCAAGAATTTTCCCTCTCTAGTCAAGAAATAATTAATAAAAATCATGAAGATTTAGCCTACTCAAGGTTCTAAAAATATCATTCATGAGATCTTTGTTTCCAGCTTATCAAATTCAACTAACACAAATCATCTACAAGACGATCATCAATATTCAAATATATGTATGTTGGTTCTTAGTGTGATGCAGGGTTAGAGGAGAACAAGGTTCAAAAACATAAAATATCTTTTGATTTAGTAGTCAACTCAAACGTTATGGTGTCGATTATGATATATCTCAATGTCATTGTTACTGATGATAATTGATATCCTAGGATTTCTCATGACTTGGAGTTATTAGAGGAATTTTTAAAAAATAGAGATGCTAGCGAAAAAAAATCGTTGACATGACGAGAAGATAGTAGATATTGTTAGAACCAAGTTGGTTTTACAACTAGAGTTTTGATGTTACCAAAAGAATTTTATGAGAACAATATATTTGACTTCAAAGAGTATGAAAGAAGATTTGGTCAAGATTTGTAGAAGATTTGATCAAGATTTATCTACAACAAATTTACAATCTCAATCTAAACAAAAAAGGAACATAATCAATTTAAAGAATTTACAAACGCAATCTGAACAAAATACAATTTAGAATTAAACAAGGACCAAATTGAAGCCCAAATTTTAACTATAAAGAGATACTCAAGGCCGAAGAAGAAAAGCATCGAAAAGCAGAAAAGAGTAGTCTTATAGTTCAAAGAGAGAAATACTTGTTTCAAGTTAGAAATATTTTCTGAGTGTTCTTTTCTTAGAGTGTGAGATTTATTGTTATTATCAGCTGTTCAGAAGCAACTACTCAAGTTCCAATCTCTTGTATCCAACCCGATAGTGGTTTAGTTCCTTCTTCAATCTAGGGTTGCCAAGTTGTTAGGAGAAGACTAGGCTTGTAGGGTCAAGGTGGTGTTGTTCCTCAAAAGTCTGGGATTGTCAGGTTATTTGGGAAGGTTGGCTTGGAGGGTCAGGTGCTTTGTAATTCAAGGTATTTGAATTCGTGGATTAAAGCCTTCTGAATAAGGGCACTGGATGTAGGCAAGTTAGTGGTGAACCAAGATAAATCTACGTGTCAAATTAATTATGCTTTCATTGTTTGTTGCCTCTGAATCCGATTGCTTCTACTCCAAATAAGTCACCAAAAACCAAACTAGGTTTTAATTTATTTATAAATTACCAAAAAGTTATCAACTTTGGCAAACACAATTCAACCCCTGTTCTTGTATTTGCACCTTCAATTGGCATCAGAGTTCGGTCTCAATGCTGAGCACTTTACAGTGTTTGAGAAAAGATCCAAAGATTCAATATGTCTGGATTTAGTGAAGAAGCTGTCGGAGGAAACATCAACAGACCACCTCTGTTTGATGGAGAATGTTTTGAGTATTGGAAAGACAGGCTGAGAAGTTTCTATATTTCACGAGATCCTAAACTTTGGGACTTGGTGGAGGATGGTTATATTGCTCCGAAGAATACTGATGGTATTGAAATTCCAAGAAATGAGATGAATGTTGATCAGAAGAAGATGTACAAGATGCATCATAAGCCCATAACATTCATGATAAATTCAATCACCTTCAAGAAGCAAGCAAGTTCAAGAAGCAAAGGCCAACCTCATAGTAAAAAAGTATGAGTTGTTCAAGATGGAAGTTGATGAAGATATTGAAACAATGTTTTCTAGATTCCAGACCTTGGTCTCAGGATTAAAGGTACTCGAGAAGAGTTATACTACTGTTGATCATGTAAAGAAAATCCTTATGAAGGTACTTGCTGCAACTCAGGAAACAAAAGATTTGAATACTCTAAAGCAGGAAGAATTAATCAGCTCTCTCAGATCAAATGAAATTGAGCTTGAAGAAGATGATCCCAAGAAGAAGAACAAGACTCTAGCCTTGAAATTCAAGCAAAAGAAGGTTCTAAAAGCAACATCAGAATCAGAAGATAGTGATTCAGATGATCAGAATCTGAACTCAGAGGAAGATGAGATTACTTTCATATCCATAAATATTCTAAAGATGTGGCACAACAGAAAGAAGAAATTTCAAGCAATCCAACAGAGGAAATGATGATAAATATGACAAGAAAAGCATCATCTGCTATGGATGCAATGAACCTAGAGATATCAAGTCAGAATGTTCAAATATGGAGAAAGAGAAACACCAGAGGAAATATTCCAGACCCAAGAAGAAGAGTCTTATGGCTACATGGGATTATTCTGATGAATGCTTTGGCGATAAACAAGCAGATTTGGCTATGATGGCTCATACCAACTCTGCCTCTGGATCCAACACAGATTCTAACTCTAGAAGTTAATCAGCAGATGAAGAAATTGAGGTATTTTATGAATTTACTCGATCTGATTTAATTACTGCTATAAATGATTTTTTAAATAATAATCACAAATTGTCTTTAAAACTTAAAACACTTAGGAAAGAAAATACAAATCTAACTGAAAAAGTTAATGTTTTAGAGAATCAAAGTGTAGAATTTAAAACAGAAAATGAAACTCTAAAAATTGATATTACTGAACCTAAAATAGAAAATACAACTCTTAAAACTGATACTACTGAACTTAAGGCAGATAATGCAACTTTGAAAACTGATATTACTGAACTTAAAACAGAGAATGCAAATTTGAAAACTAATATTGCTAAACTTAAGCAAGAAAATCTAACTCTAAAAAGTAATCATAGTTCAACATCAATTGAAAATACCACATGTAACTCTGATATCCATGAACAAGTATTTCAAGATTTTCTTGCTAATGGTATGGAAAGAAGCAAATATGCTTATATGATTTATGGAGTTAGTAGAAATGGTAAAAGAGGTAAGGATTTGCAGAAACTGTAACTGAACCTAAACCTATTCCCTATGATATCTTGTGTACTATTTGCTCTAAGAAAGGTCGCTCCAAATTATCTTGTCCCATGTAAAATACAAGGAAAGAAAAGAAACCTTTCAAGACTAACAAACCAGGACCCCACCAAATTTGAGTACCTAAGAACAAAATTATCTTTGTTACAGATATACTTAGCAATCAAGTTAAAACACCAATCATTGTACTTGGACAGTAGATGTTCGCGACATATGACGGGAGAAAAGTCTATGTTCCAAGAACTAACTTTGAACAAAGGAGGCACAGTGACTTTTGGAGGAAAACAAAAAGGTCAGATCATGGGTCAAGGTACATTTGGTAATGGTATTTCCCTTTCTATTAAAGATGTCTTGTTTGTTAAAGGTCTTAAACATAACTTACTAAGTATTATTCAGTTAAGTGATAATAATTATGATATTATATTCAATCAAAAAACATGCAAGGCAATTAGTCAGAAGGATGGGTCTGTACTCTTTACAGGTTAGAGGCAAAACAACATTTATAAGATAAATTTGTTTAGTCTAGAGAAACAAGAGGTTAAGTGTCTTATGTCAGTATATGAAGAGAAACTAATTTGGCACAAAAGATTAGGTCATGCAAACCTTAAATTAATTTCAAAACTGAATAAACTTCAACTAGTAAGAGGTCTACCTAAGCTTAGTTACGAAACAAAAATTATGTGTGAAGCTTGTCAAAAGGGAAGGCAAACAAAAAACTCTTTTACCCCTAAGAACTATGTCTCTACCTCAAAGCCCGTTGAGCTCTTACATATAGATCTCTTTGGGCCAGTGAAAACAGCCTCTCTAAGTGGAAAGAAATATGGATTTTTTATAGTAGATGATTACACTAGGTGGACATGGGTAAATTTTTTTAGAAGTAACAATGAATCCCACAAAGTGTTTATCACATTTTGCAAACAAATCATAAATGAAAAGGGTCTTAAGATTGTAACAATTAGAAGTGATCATGGAGGAGAAATTGAAAACAAGTTCTTTGAAAGTTTGCGTGATGAGAATAGAATCTCTCACAACTTCTCCTCTCCTAGAACACCCCAACAAAATGGAGTTGTAGAAAGAAAGAATATATCACTCCAAGAAATGGCCAGAACCATGTTAAATGATATGAATGTTGCAAAACACTTTTAAGATGAAGCAATTAATAATGCATGTTATATTCAAAATAGAGTCTATATTAGATCTATATTGAATAAAACACCATATGAATTGTGGAAAGGTAAAAAGCCTAACATCTCTTATTTTAAACAATTTGGTTGTACTTGTTATATGTTGAACACTAAAGATAACCTTGGTAAATTTGATTCTCAATCTCAAAAGTGTACCTTCCTTGGATACTCTAAAAGATCCAAGGCTTATGGAGTGTTTAATAGGGAAACTCATATTGTGGAAGAATCCATACATGTTAAATTTGATGACAAACAGCTTGACCTTGAAAAGTCAAAGCAAGATGATGATAGTGCAGGTTTACTAGAACCAAAGGAAGCATATGCAAACAAACCAGAAGAACTTGAAAAAATAGAGGATACAAGCAAATCAGAAGAATATTACAAATCTTCAAAGGATGAATTTGATCAAGTCATAAATAGTCAAAATAAGTCAGAAGATTGATCTTGATGGAAGTACCAGTCATCTCATCCTGAAACTCTAATCATTGGATGTGCAAGTGATCCTTTGAGGACCAGATCATCACTTAAAGACACCAGTTTGTTTGGCTTACTCTCATCAATTGAGCCTACCTCTATTGATGAAACATTGGTAGATGATGGATGGATTCTTGCAATGCAAGAAAGGTTAAATGAATTTGAGAGGAATAATTTTTGGGATCTAGTACCTAGAGCAGAGAAGAACATTATTGGAACAAAGTGGATTTTCAAAAACAAGCTACATGAAAAAAGTGAAGTGGTCATAAACAAGGCAAGACTTGTCACACAAGGCTACAGTCAGCAAGAGGGCATTCATTACACTGAGACATTTGCTCCAGTGGCCATGTTAGAAGCTATTTGTATCCTACTTTCTTTTGTTGCAAATAATAACATTACATTATTTCAAATGGATGTTAAAAGTACTTTTCTAAATGGTTATATAAGTGAAGAAGTCTATGTTAAACAACCCCTAGGTTTTGAAAGTTATGAATTTCCAAATCATGTTTTTAAACTTAGAAAATCTCTGTATGGTGTAAAACAAGCACCTAGGGCGTGGTATGATAGACTTAGTAACTCCTTGCTTAAAAATAACTTTGAAATAGGACAAGTAGACAATACACTTTTTAGAAAATCAATAGAAGATGACATTCTTATTATTCAAAGTTATGTTGATGACATTATTTTTTGATCTTCTAATGGCACTATTTGCCAAGAATTTTCTAAATCTATGCAACATGAATTTCAAATGAGTATGATGGGAGACCTTAAGTTCTTCTTAGGGATACAAATTCAGCAAAGTCAAAAAGGTATATACATTCATCAAACTAAATATACAAAAGAGCTTCTCAAGAAGTTTAAGATGAGTGATTGCAAACCTATGGCTACACCAATGCAATGTACTTGTTCACTTGAAAACGATGATTCAAGTCAAAAAGATGACAAAAAATCTATAGAGGAATCCCTACTTTACTTTACCGCTTCTAGACCTGACATCATGTTTAGTGTATGTGTATGTGCAAGATTTCAAGATGACCTTAGGGAATCACGTTTAAATGTCGTTAAGAGAATCCTTAGATACCTAAAAGGCACCACCAACTTTACCTTGAACTAGAAGAAATCTCCTAAGTACAAACTTAATAGATATTGTGATTCTGATTATGTTGGATATAAACTTGAGAGAAAGAGCACTAGTGGAAACTACACATTTTTAGGTGACAACTTAATATCCTGGTCAAGTAAGAGACAAAACACTATTGCAATATAAACAACAGAGGTTGAGTACATTTCAGTAGCTGACTGCAGTTCTCAACTACTTTGGATGAAACTGTTGGAACCAAGTTGGTTCTAAGTACTTAGGATTTTGATGTGTACAAAAGGACTCCATGTAATCTTATTTTGAACCTTGAATTATTAAATCAAATGTCACCAGAAGCTGAAGTAATAAGAAGCAGAAGATCAAAGTGTTCCAGAGATTGAATCCTGAAGGTACCAGAAGATACTCCAAGATGTCAAAACACCACCAGAAGATATCTTTGCTGGCCCAGATCAGAAGGAAGCAAAGTCAGAAGGAAACCTGGACCAGACCAGAATGAAGCCTGCCAGAGGGATTCTTGATCCAGACAAGTAGGAGTCAAATGTCAGATTTATTCCAGAAGTTATTCTGACCAGAAGATGGCCTAACAGTGAAATGATAAACAGTCCAGACTTGTTCCAGACTTAATTAGAGGATGAATTAATGGGTCCAAAACAAGAGAATTAACCCAGATTTGACCCAGACCAGAAGATAGCATGGTTCAGGGCATGAAACTAAGTCCAGACCAGAAGAAATGATTTCCAGAATTGATCCAGACCTGATCCAAAATCAAAGGTAAAATGTCCAGACTGAAATATTATTTGTCCAGATTTAATTTCAGTTTAATCCAGACCAAGTCCAGAATTGGTCCAGATCAGAGGGAAGATTTTCAGATCAATGGTTCAGATTTAATTGTTTGGCCCAGTGTTGGCCGAGATCAGAAGATCAGACCATGGTCCAATGTTGGCCGAAATCAGAAGGTCAGAATGAGTGGACCAGCAGTGGCCGAGATCAGAGGATCAAAGCAGATCAGTTTGCTGGACCAGGATGGCCGAGATCAGAAGATCAGAAGGTAAGGAAGTGTGGTCCAGGAATGGCCGAAATCATAGGATCACAGCATATCAATTCGTATGGTCCAGATGTGGACTAGGGCAGGAAGATCAAATGGTCAAGATTTAATCATGAGGATTAAAGGTGGAGATTTTAATTTATTTTGATCAAAGTATTAAAAAGATTTGTTACAAAAATAAATTGAAGTATTGTGGAACTCAGGAGCTGTTGGCGGGAAGGAACTAAAGACTTGATTGGCCAGTTATTTTGAAAGAAAATCTAAAGCTTAATAAAAGATATGTTTTTTATTTAAATAAAGCCCAATTGGTCAAGTTATTTTTGCAAGAGAGTCCAGCAAGATTCAGCTCGAAATTAAGCTTGGAAGAGGCCCAAATCTGCATCTATAAAAGGATGCTCAAGGCAGAATACTTTGCATCGAAAATCACAAAAGAGTCATACACTTCCAAAGCAAACACTCATGTTTTCAGTGAGGTTAATTGTGAGTTCCAGCTTTCAAGAAGCAAGCACTCGTGTTATTTTCTTTCCCTTGTGTTAGATCTAATTTGTTGAAGTAGAGTCTACAATCTAAGGGAGTCAGAAGGGGTAGCAGATTACTTGGCAATTAGATTCAAGGCGTTGTAATTCCTTGTACAATCTGGGGTTGTGAGATTGGCAGGAGAAAACTTGACTTAGGAAGTCAAGGTGCTGTATTCCTCAAGAGTCTAGGATTGTTAGACTGTTTGAGAAGACTGACTTGGAGGGTCAGTGGAATTGTTGTAATTCCAGGTTTGAATTAGTGAAATCCTTCAAGGTGAAAGGATTGGACGTAGCCTCGTTATAGGTGAACCAGTATAAAAATTCTTTGTTTTATTTTTTACTTTATATCCGCTGCTAACTCTGTTTTTATTCATCAAGTTTTGTTTTAAAAGTGTAAAAACAGGAAAAGTAATCAAGTTAGTCAAACACAATTCAACCCCCCCTTCTCGTGTTTGCACCTTCAATTGGCATCAGAGCTCGGTCTCAAGGCTGAGCACTTAACAATGTTTGAGGAAAGGTCCAAGGGGTTCAACATGGCAGAATCCAGAGATGAATTGGGAGGCAACATCAACAGACCACCACTGTTTGATGGAGAAAGGTTTGAGTATTGGAAGGATAGAATGAGAAGTTTTGTCATATCTCAAGATCCTAAACTATGGAAGATGATAGTCAAAGGATACACTGCACAACAAAGAGCATATTCGATAGTCTGGTTCTGACCTATGAAGGAAGTCAGCAGGTTCAAGAAGCAAGGGCTAACATACTGGTCAAACAGTATGAAATGTTCAAGATGGAAGATGATGAAAACATTGATGGAATGTTCTGCAGATTCCAGACTCTGATATCTGGACTGAAGGTCTTGAAGGAAAGCTACACAACATCATATCATGTCAAGAAGATTCTCAGAAGCTTACCAGCCAAATGGAGACCAAAGGTTACTGCAATACAGGAAGCTAGGGATCTGAATTCCTTGAAGCTTGAAGATCTGATCATCTCACTCAGGTCTCATGAAATAAAACTAGAAGCAGATGAACCTAAGAAGAAGAAGAATCTGGCTCTGAAGTCGAAACAGAAGAAAGCTGCAAGGGTAGCATCAGAATCAGAGGATAATGGCAGTGACTGTGATGATATGCCTTACTTAACCAAAAAGATGCTTAAGATCTAGGACAACAGGAAGAGAAGAAGTTTCAAGAAGAAACATAACAACAAAGGAAAGGAAGAATCTGACAAGAAGAGTATTGTTTGTTATGGATGCAATAAACCTGGACATATCAAGTCAGAATATCCAAATATGGAAAAGGCAACAGCACAAGAAGAGTTCCAGATTCAGAAAGAAGGGTCTGATGGCAGCCTGGGATGTATCAGAATCAGAAGAAGAATTGTTTGATGAAATAAAACTAGAAGCAGATGAACCTAAGAAGAAGAAGAATCTGGCTCTGAGTCGAAACAGAAGAAAGCTGCAAGGGTAGCATCAGAATCAGAGGATAATGGCAGTGACTGTGATGATATGGCTTACTTAACCAAAAAGATGCTTAAGATCTAGGACAACAGGAAAAGAAGAAGTTTCAAGAAGAAACATAACAACAAAGGAAAGGAAGAATCTGACAAGAAGAGTATTGTTTGTTATGGATGCAATAAACCTGGACATATCAAGTCAGAATATCCAAATCTGGGAAAGGCAAACAGCACAAGAAGAGTTCCAGATTCAGAAAGAAGGGTCTGATGGCAGCCTGGGATGTATCAGAATCAGAAGAAGAATCGTTTAATGAAGAAGAGGCAGAAATAGCAATGAAGGCACACATCAGGTCTGCTTCTGGACCTCATAAAGGCACGAATTCAAGAAGGAAAACAGGCAGAAGGAAGAATGATCGAAGCAATCATTCAGGCATGTCTGGAAGCACATCAGAGGAAGCAATTCTGTCTCTGATGGCTCATACCAACTCAAGTTCTGGATACAGCTCAGGCTCTGGAACAGAATCAGAAGATGAAGACAGTGAGGTATTTTCTGATTTTTCTAAATCTGAATTAATTGAGACTTTAAAAGACTTGTTAAATGCAAACAATAAGATGTCTTTAAAACTAAAAACTCTTAGGGAAGATAAGAAAATTCTAACCAAAGAAGTCCAAGTTTTAAAGAATCAAAATTCTGAGTATGCAACTGAAAACAAAGATTTTAAAACTGAAGTTGCAAGACTCAAATCTGAAAACCAAACTCCCAAAAGTAATATATGTTCCACTTCCAAAACTGTTTATGAATCTGATATGCATGAACAATTTTTTCAAAACTTTATTTCTAATGGAATGGAAATAAGTAAATATGCATCTATGATTTATGGAAACAGTAACACTGGAAAGAGAGGTCTTGGTTTTTCAGAAACAATTACTGAAAGTAAAGCTGTTCATTTTGATGTTTTATGCATTGTTTGTGCTAAGAAAGGTCACTCTGAATTATCTTGTCCAATGGTAATATCTGAACAAGATCAGAGAGTTGTTAAGACTAACAAACCTGGACCCAATCAGTTCTGAGTACCTAAAGATCAAATTTTCTATGTTGTAGATGTTCTGAGCAACCAGAAGGAGACACCAACAATGGTGCCTGTCAATGGATGTTGGCAATGCACAAGCAGAAGAAGGTTTATGTTCTTGCTACAACAAGACAAATTCAATCTGAGTCTGATGGAAGAAGGTCTGGTCAACTCAACCAGAACCAGAATCGGAATTAGAACCAAAACTGGAACCAGAATCAAAACAGGAACTGGAACTAGAACCAGAGCTGGAACCAACATCAGAAGCACAGAAACTGGAATAAGTATCAAAAGCACAGGAACTGGAACCAGAATCAACTCTGGAACAAGAATCAGAATTAGTACTGGAACCAGAATCAGAATTAACACTGGAACCAGAACCAGAATCAGATCAGAAATTACCAGAATCACCAGAATTACCAAATTCATCAGAACCACCAGATTCAGCCAAATCACCAAAATTACCAGAATCAAAACATGTTCCAGAATCATCAGAGGAACATGGTTTATAAACCAAAGCAGAATCAAGAAAACTGCTCAAACAGACCAGAAGAAGAACTGGCTCTAATGGCTCGAACAGAAGCTAAGTCTGAATCTGAGTCTGACTATGACTCTGACAGAGAAAAGGCAAGGTCTGATCAGCAACACAAAACTTGGTATCTTGATAGTGGCTGCTCCAAGCACATGACAGAAGATAAATCTATGTTTCTAGATCTGACTATGAAGAATGGAGGCAATGTTTCCTTTGGAGGAAACCAGAAAGGTCAGATTATTGGTACATGAACTGTTGGTAACAGTTCTTCTCCCCTTTATATTAAAAATGTTCTGTTAGTTAAAGGGCTAAAACACAATCTTCTGAGCATAAGTCAATTAAGTGATTGCAATTATGATGTTATCTTTAAACAAAAAACTTGCAAAGCTGTCAGTCAACTTGATAGGACTGTTTTATTTACTGGCACTAGGAAGGATAATGTTTATAAAATTGATCTTTTTAGTCTTGCTAAGCAACAGGTTAAATGCCTATTATCTGTAAGTGAGCAGAATCTGTTTTGGCACAAGAGGCTAGGCATGCAAACCCTAGACTTATATCCGAGTTGAGAAAACTCCAGTTGGTAAGAGGGCTTCCCAAGGTAAGTTCCAAAACTGAGATTCTGTGTGAAGCATGTCAAAGAGGTAAACAAACTAAAAGCTCTTTTAAAACTAAAAATTGTGTTTCCACCTCTCAACCACTTGAACTGCTTCACTTAGATCTGTTTGGTCCTGTTCAACCAGCTTCCCTCAGTGGTGAGAAATATGGTTTTGTGATTGTTGATGATTACTAAAGGTGGACTTGGGTAAAATTTTTAAAGAACAAAGATGAATCTCACAAAGTATTTATTTCTTTCTGTAAACAAGTTATGAATGAACAGGGTATTAAGATCATAACCATCAGAAGTGATCATGGAGGTGAATTCGAGAACAAGTATTTTGAAGAATTCTGTGATGAGAATGGCATATCTCACAACTTCTCATCCCCCAGAACACCTCAACAGAATGGAGTGGCAGAAAGGAAGAACAGATCACTTCAGGAGATGGCCAGAACCATGCTGAATGATATGAAGGTAGCTACCTACCTTTGGGCAGAAGCTGTCAACACAGCCTGCTACATTCAGAATAGAGTCTACATTAGGTCCATCTTAAATAAAACTCCCTATGAACTGTGGAAAGGTAAGAAATCCAATATTTCCTACTTTAGGCAATTTGGCTGCATCTGTTTTATGTTGAACACTAAAGATAACCTAGCTAAGTTTGATTCTAGATCTCAAAAGTGTATCTTTATTGGCTACTCTGAGAGATCAAAAGCTTATAGAGTGTTTAACAAAGAAACTAATACTGTGGAAGAATCAATCCACATTAAGTTTGATGATAAACAACTTGACTCTGAAAAGTCAAAGCAAGATGAGGAAATTGCAGGTGAACCAGAGGCACATGAACCAGAAGCAGAATTTGAGAAAGATCAAGATGAAGAAGAACATGCTGACTCTGAAAACAAGTCAGAGGGAAAGAATGGATGGAAATACAAGTCTTCACATCCAGAATCTTTCATTATTGGCAGTGCAGCAGAACCTTTAAAGACCATATCATCAAGTAGAGAAACCAGTCTGTTTGGTTTACTATCAACAATTGAACCAAGCAATGTTGATGAGGCTTTGGCAGAGGAAGGTTGGATACTTGCAATGCAAGAATTGCTGAATGAATTCCAAAGGAATGATGTTTGGGATCTGGTACACAGACCAAACAAAAACATTATTGGAACCAAGTGGGTTTTCAGGAATAAACTTAATGAAAAAGGTGAAGTGGTAAGGAACAATGCCAGACTTGTAGCTCAAGGATACAGTCAACAAGAAGGTATAGACTACACTGAGACTTTTGCTCTAGTGGCCAGGTTAGAAGCAATTAGAATTCTCTTATCATTTGCTGCTAATCATGATATAATGTTGTATCAAATGGATGTTAAAAGTGCATTCTTAAATGGCTACATAAGTGAGGAAGTCTATGTCAAACAGCCCCCTGGATTTGAAGATTTTGATTTTCCAGACCAAGTTTTTAAACTTAAAAATTCCTTATATGGTTTAAAACAAGCACCAAGGGCATGGTATGACAGACTTAGTAACTTTCTGCTTAAGAATGAATTTAATAGAGGCCGTATTGATAATACTCTATTTAGGAAATCCATTAAAAATGATATTTTGATTATTCAAGTTTATGTTGATGATATCATATTTGGATCGACTAATGGCACTTTGTGCAAAGAGTTTTCTGACCTAATGCAGAAAGAGTTCCAAATGAGCATGATGGGAGAACTCAAGTTCTTCCTGGGAATTCAGATTCACCAAGGTAAATCAGGTGTACTCATTCACCAATCTAAATATACTAAAGAACTTCTTAAAAAGTTCAAAATGAGTGAATGTAAGCTTATGGCCACCCCCATGCACCCAACCTGCTCAGTTGAGAAAGATGAAACCAGCCAAAAAGTAGACCAGAAAATATACAGAGGTATGATTGGATCCCCTCTTTATTTAACTGCTTCTAGACCTGACATCTTGTTTAGTGTTTGTGTCTGTGCCCGATTTCAAGCTAACCCTAGGGAATCCCATTTAACTGCTATCAAACGAATTTTGAGATACCTTAAAGGAACCACCAACCTTACTTTATTATATAAGAAAACCCCCACCTACAAACTCACAGGTTTTTGTGATTCCGACTATGCTGGAGACAAGCTGGAAAGGAAAAGTACAAGCGGCAACTGCACTTTCTTATGTGATAATTTGATCTGTTGGTCAAGCAAAAGACAAAGCACCATTGCCATGTCAACAGCTGAAGCTGAGTATATATCAGCAGCAGGATGCAGTTCACGGTTACTCTGGATGAAACATCAACTTGAAGATTACAACATCTTTGAAACCAATATCCCTTTGTTCTGTGATAACACTTCAGCCATAAACCTAACCAAGAACCCTATCTTACACTCTAGAGCTAAACACATTGAAATAAAACACCATTTCATTAGGGACCATGTTCAAAAAGGAACTCTAAGCATCCAGTTTGTGGACACTGATCATCAATGGGCTGATATCTTCACCAAAGCATTACCAGAAGATAGGTTCGAGTTCATCAAAAAGCATCTCAGCATTACCTCCATATCTGACTAGTTCAAGTAGTCATCTTAGGAGTTTTTAAATTTCTTGTAATTTTATTTTCTGTTTTATTTTCTGTAATTTGTAAAGAGAAAAACAAAAAATAAGAAAATAGTAGGACCTATTTTTGGCTGATGACAAAAAGGGGGAGAAAGAGAGAAAAAGGAGAAATAAGTAGAAAAAGAGAGATAAAAAGAAAGAAGGAGTGAAAAAGAAAGAGATAAAAAAAAAGGAGTTGAAAAGGAGAGGAAACAGGGAGAGAGAAAAATAAAGAGAGAAAAAGAAAAGGAGTTGAAAAGGAGAGGAAATGTGAAGAGAGAAAAAGAAAGAGTGAAAAGAGAATGAGTTGAAAAGGAGAAGAAACAGGGAGAGAGAAAAATAAATCAGAAAGAGATGAAAAGAGAAGGAGTTGAAAAGGAGAAGAGAAGAGAAGAAAAGAAAGAGTGATCAAGAAGGAGTCGAAAAGGAGAAGAAAAATTCAGCATCAGACATAGGGGCAGAGATTGGTTTGAGGGGGAGTCATTCAAGTCTTCGAGTTACAAGCTAGCAAAATAAGTTAAGGTTTTGTCTTCATCAAAAAGGGGGAAATTGTTGGAACCAAATTGGTTCTAAGTACTTAGGATTTTGATGTGTACAAAAGCACTCCATGTAATCTTATTTTGAACCTTGAATTATTAAATCAAATGTCACTAGAAGATGAAGTAATAAGAAGCAGAAGATCAAAGTGTTCTAAAGATTGAATCCTGAAGGTACCAGAAGATACTCCAGGATGTCAAAACACCACCAGAAGATATCTTTGCTGGCCCAGATCAGAAGGAAGCAAAGTCAGAAGGAAACCTGGACCAGACTAGAATAAAGCCTGCTAGAGGGAGACTTGATCCAAACAAGTAGGAGTCAAATGTCAGATTTATTCCAGAAGTTATTCCGACCAGAAGATGGTCTGGCAGTGAAATGATAAACAGTCCAGACTTGTTCGAGACTTAATCAGAGGATGAATTAATGGGTCCAGAACAAAAGAATTAACCCAGATTTGACCCAGGCCAGAAGATAGCATGGTTCAGGGGCTGTTGGCGGGAAGGAACTAAAGACTTGATTGGCCAGTTATTTTGAAAGAAAATCTGAAGCTTAATAAAAGATATGTTTTTTATTTAAATAAAGCCCAATTGGTCAAGTTATTTTTGCAAGAGAATCCAGCAAGATTCAGCTCGAAATTAAGCTTGGAAAAGGCCCAAATCTGCATCTATAAAAGGAGGCTGAAGGCAAAATACTTTGCATCGAAAATCACAAAAGAGTCATACACTTCCAATGCAAACACTCAAGTTTTCAGTGAGGTTAATTGTGAGTTCCAGCTTTCAAGAAGCAAGCACTCGTGTTATTTTCTTTCCCTTGTGTTAGATCTAAGTTGTTGAAGTAGAGTCTACAATCTGAGGGAGTCAGAAGGGGTAGCAGATTACTTTGCAATTAGATTCAAGGCGTTGTAGTTCCTTCTACAATCTGGGGTTATGAGATTGGCAGGAGAAGACTTGACTTAGGAAGTCAAGGTGATGTATTCCTCAAGAGTCTAGGATTGTTAGACTGTTTGAGAAGGCTGACTTGGAGGGTCAGTGGAACTGTTGTAATTCAAGGTTTGAATTAGTGAAATCCTTCAAGGTGAAGGGACTGGACGTAGCCTCGTTAACGGTGAACCAGTATAAAAATTCTGTGATTTATTTTTTACTTTATATCCGCTGCTAACTCTATTTTTATTCATCAAGTTTTGTTTTAAAAGTGTAAAAATAGGAAAAGTAATCAAGTTAGTCAAACACAATTCAATCCCTCTTCTCGTGTTTGCACCTTCAGAAACATCAACTAGAAGACTACAAAATCCTAGAAACCAACATTCCCATCTATTTTGATAACACTTCTGCCATTTGTCTTTTTGTCTGATGACTTTAGGGGAGAAAGATATTTCACAAAGTGGGGAGAAAATACTTAGACTTAGAGGCAGCCCCTAGTTAGGGTGAGTCAAAGAAACTCAAAGAAAAGTTGTTATAAAAAATACGAGTTTTTTCATCATCAAAAAGGGGGAGATTATTGAAACCAAGTTGGTTTTACAATTAGAGTTTTGATGTTAACAAAAGTATTTATGAGAACAATATATTTGACTGCAAAGAGTACGAAAGAAGATATGGTCAAGATTTGTAGAAGATTTGAAGAAGATATGATCATAATTTATCTACAACAAATTTACAATCTCAATCTAAACAAAAACGGAACATAATCAATTTGAAGAATTTTCAAATGCAATCTGAACAAAATACAATTCAGAATTAAACAAGGACCAAATTGAAGCCCAAATTTTAACTATAAATAGATACTCAAGGCTGAAGAAGAAAAGCATTGAAAAACAGAAAAGAGTAGTCTTGGAGTTCAAAGAGAGAAATACTTGTTTCAAGTTAGAAATATTTTCTAAGTGTTCTTTTCTTAGAGTGTGAGAGTTATTATTATTATCACCTCTTCAGAAACAACTACTCAAGTTCCAATCTCTTGTATCCAACCCGATAGTGGTTTAGTTCCTTCTTCAATATGGGGTTGTCAGGTTGTTAGGAGAAGACTTCGCTTGTAGGGTCAAAGTGGTGTTGTTCCTCAAAAGTCTAGGGTTGTCATGTTGTTTGGGAAGACTGGCTTGGAGGGTTAGGTGCTTTGTAATTCAAGAAATCTGAATTAGTGGATTCAAGCCTTCTGAATGAGGGGACTTGATGTAGCCGAGTTAGTGATGAACTAGGATAAATCTGTGTCAAATTAATTATGCTTTCATTGCTTGCTGCCTCTGAATCTGATTGCTTCTACTCCAAGTAAGTCACCAATAACCAAACTAGTTTTTAATTTATTTATAAATTATCAAAAAGTTATCAACTTTGGCAAACACAATTCAACTCTCCTTCTCGTATTTGCACCTTCAATTGGCATTAGAGCTCGATACATAACTTACACTTATTTAAAGTTTTCTGAAACTACCAAAAATCTTTTTTCAACATTTCTGAAATACAACTCACTACCAAAATACTTTTTTTAAGTTTTCTAGTAGTTACCGAAAAACTTGAACCAAAAGTTTTCCATAAATTTTTTTATATTCAATTTTTTTATTTATTTAATTCTTTTTATAACTCATTTTTTTGTTTCTAATAGGTGTTGTTGCTAGAGGAAGAGACGGCAAGAAAGTACAAACATGTGACGTTGATACTTCATCATCTATGATAGATGCTCCGAAAAGGATTCGACCAACAGTATCCCAGAGGAGACGAAGAATTATAGTGGAAGATGATGACGAGGGAGAGCATGGTCATATTTCTATCCCGGAGACTGATATTGCTATTCATGAGGAAGAGGAGCAAGCTATAGTACATGAGGAGGAGAAGGAGCAAGCTGTAGTACATGAGGAGCATCTGCAGAAGGGACCAGTAAAGTAGGAGGGTGAGCTGACATGGTATCTTGGAGACCCTATGATATGTTTGTCCTTACACGATACCAACATCATGTTTCTGCAAGAATGTCGTTTGGTCAAGTATGTTAAATTAATTATTATTAATGGTGCATTAAAAATATTTAAATTAATTATTATTTTTGTTCTATATTTAATTTTAATGTCATATATTTTATTTGTATGCAGGAGCGATTAATGCTGAAAATAGTTGCTAATGGAAAGAAACTACAACAATTTACTCCGCAAGTACTTCTGCGAATTATAGAGACGTGGGTGAATTTGTCTAGATTAGCCCCATTACAACGCGGTAGTCTAAAGTTGATTGAAAACAACCTGATTTCTGCATTTGTGGAAAGATGGCACTATGAGACCACATCATTTCACATGTCATTTGGTGAAATGATGATTACTTTGGATAATGTTGCCAATCAATTAGGCATTCATTTCAGGGGTGAGTTCTACAGTCCAACACCCGACCTAGATAAAGTAATGGCATGTAATCCTGACATAACATGTTGGAACCAAGTTGGTTCTAAGTACTTAGGATTTTGATGTTTACAAAAGCACTCCATGTAATCTTATTTTGTACCTTGAATTATTACATTAAATACCACCAGAAGATGAAGTTTCCAGAGGCAGAAGATGAAGACACCAGATAATGCATCCAGAAGGTACGAGAGGATGCATCCTGAAATCACCAGAGGATATCAGAGGATCACAGCAGATCAGTTTGCAAGTCCATGCTGGCCGAGATCAGAAGATCAGAAAAGTGTGGTCCAGGGTTGGCCGAAATCAGAGGATCACAGCAGATCACTTAGTATAGTCCAGATGTGGACTAGCGAAGAAGATCAAACGGTCCAGATTTAATCATGAGGATTAACGGTGGAGATTTAATTTAATTTAATCAAAGTATTAAAAGGATTTGTTACAAAAATAAAGTGAAGTCGTATGGGAGTTCAGAAACTATTGGCGGGAATTAATTAAAGACAGGATTGGCCCATGTTATTTATGGAAACAAATCTGGAGATAAAAAGATATGTTTTTTATTTATATGAAACCCGATTGGTCAGAGTATTTTTTTCAAGAGAATCCAGCAAGATACAGCTCGAAATTTAGCTTGGAAGAAACCCTAATTCGCATCTATAAAAAGAGGCTCAAGGCAGAATACTTAGCATCGAAAATCACAAAAGAGTCATACACATCCAAAAGCAAACACTCAAATTTTCAGTGAGGTTAATTGTGAGTTACAGCTTTCCAGAAGCAAGCACTCGTGTTATTTTCATTCCCTTGTGTTTGATCTAAGTTGTTGAAGTAGAGTCTACAATCTGAGGGAGTCAGAAGGGGTAGCAGATTACTTGGCAATTAGATTAAAGGCGTTGTAATTCCTTTTACAATCTGGGGTTGTTAGATTGGCAGGAGAAGACTTGACTTAAGAAGTCAATGTGTTGTATTCCTCAAGAGTCTAGGATTGTTAGACTGTTTGAGAAGACTAACTTGGAGGGTCAGTGGATCTGTTGTAATTCAAGGTTTTGAATTACTGAAGGGACTGGACGTAGCCTCGTTAACGGTGAACGAGTATAAAATTCTGTGTTTTTATTTTTACTTTATATCCGCTGCTATCTCTGTTTTATTCATAGAATAAGTTTTGTTTTAAAACTGCAAAAACAGAAAAAGTATTCAAGTTAGTCAATCACAATTCAACCCTCCCTTCTCGTGTTTGCACCTTCAATTGGCATCAGAGCTCGTTCTCAAGGCTGAGCACTTAACAGTGTTTGAGGAAAGGTCCAAGGGTTCAACATGTCAGAAGAATTGGGAGGCAACATCAATATATCACCACTGTTTGATGGAAAAAGGTTTGAGTATTGGAAAGACAGAATGAGAAGTTTCTTCATATCTCAAGATCTTGAATTATGGAAGCTGGTAGTCAAAGGATACACTGCACCTACTGTTCCAGGAGATCCAACTAAAGAACTGGACATGGAAGATATGAAATCAGACCAGAGCAGAGTATACAAACTGCATCACAAGTCCAGAAACATCATGATCAATGCCATCACATTCAAGGAATTTGACAGATGCATATATAAAGAAACAGCAAAGAGAATATTCGATAGTCTGGTTCTGACCTATGAAGGAAGCCAGCAGGTTCAAGAAGCAAGGGCTAACATACTGGTCAAACAGTATGAGATGTTCAAGATGGAAGATGATGAAAACATTGATGGAATGTTCTGCAGATTCCAAACTCTGATATTTGGACTGAAGGTCTTGAAGAAAAGCTACACAACAGTAGATCATGTCAAGAAGATTCTAAGAAGCTTACCAACCAAGTGGAGATCAATGGTTACTGCAGTTCAGCAAGCCAAAGATCTGAACAACTTAAAACTTGAAGATCCGATCAGCTTACTCGGGTCTCATGAAATAGAACTAGAAGCAGATGAACCAAAGAAGAAGAAGAAGAATCTGGCTCTAAAGTCGAAACATAAGAAAGCTGCAAGGGCAGCATCAGAATTAGAGGATAGCGACAATGACTGTGATGATATGGCTTACTTAACCAAACAGATGGTTAAGATTTGGGAAAACAGAAAGAGGAGAGGCTCCAGGAAGAATCATAACAGCAAAGGAAAGGAAGAATCTGACAAGAAGAGTTCCAGATTCAGAAAGAAGGGTCTGATGGCAGCCTGGGATGCATCAGAATCAGAAGAAGAATCGTCTGATGAAGAAGAGGCAGAAACAGTAACGATGGCACACATTAGGTCTGCTTTTGGACCTCACAAAGACACTGTTTCAGGAAGGAAATCAGGCAGAAGGAAGAATGATCAAAGCAATCATTCAGGCAAGTCCGGAAGCACATCAGAGGAAGCAATTCTGGCTCTGATGGCTCATACCAACTCATGTTCTAGATACAGTTCGGGCTCTGAAACAGATTTAGAAGATGAAGACAATGAGGTATTTTCTGATCTCTCTAAATCTGAATTAATTGAGGTTGTAAAAGATTTTTTAAATGCTAACAATAAGATGTCCTTAAAACTGAAAAATCTTAGGGATGATAAGAAAAATCTGACCAAAGAAGTGCAAGTTTTAAAGAATCGAAATTCTGAGTATGCAACTAAAAACAAGGATTTTAAAACTGAAGTTGCAAGACTCAAATCTGAAAACCAAACTCTCAAAAGTAATATTTGTTCCACTTCCGAAACTGTTTGTGAATCTGATATGCATGAGCAATTTTTTCAAAACTTTATTTCTAATGGAATGGAAAGAAGTAAATATGCATCTATGATTTATGGAAACAGTAACATTGAAAAGAGAGGTCTTGGTTTTACAAAAACTATTGCTGAAACTAAAGTTGTTCATTCTGATGTTTTATGTATTGTTTGTGCTAAGAAAGGTCACTTTGAATTATCTTGTCCAATGGTAAAATCTGAACAAGATCAGAGAGCTGTTAAAACTAACAAACCTCGACCCAATCAGTTCTGGGTACCAAAAGATCAAATTGTCTATGTTGCAGATATTCTGAGCAACCAGAAGGAGACACCACCAATGGTGCCTGGACAATGGGTGTTGGCAATGCACAAGCAGAAGAAGGTTTATGTTCCAACATCTACCAAACAGAAGCCAATTGACTCTGGTAGAAGAAGAACTGGTCAACACAATACCTATCAGAACCAGAACCAGAACCATAGGAGGAACAGGAAATATCAAAGAAATCACACATATCACACGAATCAGAACAGGAACTGGAACTACAATCAGAACTGGAACCAGTATTAGAGGTACAGGAACTGGAACCAGTACCAACGCTGGAACCAGAATCAGAATAGGAACTAGAACCAGTATCAGAGGCACAGGAACTGGAACCAGAATCAAAATCAGTACTGGAACAAGAACCAGAACAAGAATTATCATAATCATACAAATCACCAGAATCACCAGAACCATCAAGGTTATCAGAATCATCAGAGGAACATGGTGTATCAGCCAAAGTAGAAAGAGAAGAATCAGAATCAGGAGAGTTCTTCAAACACTCTAGTGAGATTCATCAAGACTACAAACCTGGAAGGGAATTCAAATCCCCTCATCCAAACCATGTAATCATAGAACATACAAATTTAGAATCTGAAAATCAGAAGCAAGAGGATTTTCAGAGTAAAACTGAAACTGTTGACACAGAGGTTACATCTTGCTGTAAATACTATTATTGTTTGATATTTATGTTTACTGTGATAACATGAAGCTTGATCTTAAAAATCAAAGCTAGATAAGTATTCTGCAGGTTTTCAAACTGTTAGAGGAACCAGGTGATTCACACAAATTGAACACTTCAATAGAAACAACATTCCAGTGGTTTCAAAAACAAGCAGAAATCACTAGAAGCAGAATTAATGGTTTGGCTGTATTGAGTTCATTTTTAAATTATTTGATCTATATTATGTTATATGACAAACTGCCTGATCTTGAAAAATCAAACCAAGAGAAAGATAGTGCAGGTTCACCAGAACCAAAGGGAGTAGAAGCAGAAGAAACAGAAGTACTTGGAAAGGTAGAGGATACAAGCAAGTCAGCAACACATGACAAATCTCCAAAAGATAAATCTGATCAAGTCAGAAACAACCAAGATAAGTCAGAAGAGAAATCTAGATATTTACCAGAATCAGAAGCTGTTACATATCTACCAGAATCAGAAGCTGTTGCAGATTTACTAGAATCAGAAGTTGATTTATCAGAATCAGAAGCTATTACAGATCTTCTAGAACCAGAAGTTGATGCAGACCAACCAATGTTGATGAAGCTTTGGTAGAGGAAGGTTGGATACTTGCAATGCAAGAAGAGCTGAATGAATTCCAAAGGAATGATGTTTGGGATCTAGTATCCAGACCAAACAAAAACATTATTGGAACCAAGTGGGTGTTAAGGAACAAAACTCAACGAAAAAGGTGAAGTGGTAAGGAACAAAGCCAGACTTGTAGCTCAAGGATACAGTCAGCAGGAAGGTATAGATTACACTGAGACTTTTGCTCCAGTAGCCATGTTAGAAGCAATTAGAATTCTTTTATCATTTGCTGCTAATCATCATATAATGTTGTATCAAATGGATGTTAAAAGTGCATTCTTAAATGGCTATAAAAGTGAGGAAGTCTATGTCAAAAAGCCCCCTGGATTTGAAAATCCAGATTTTCCAAACTATGTTTTTAAACTTAAGAAATCTTTGTGCAAAGAGTTTTCTGACGTAATGCAGAAAGAGTTCCAAACGAGCATGATGGGAGAACTTAAGTTCTTCCTGGGAATTCAGATTCACCAAGGTAAATAAGGTATACTCATTCACCAATCTAAATATACCAAAGAACTTCTTAAAAAGTTCAAAATGAGTGACTGTAAGCCTATGGCCACCCCCATGCACCCAACCTGCTCACTTGAGAAAGATGAAACCAGCCAAAAGATAGATCAGAAAACATACAAAGGTATGATTGGATCCCTTCTTTACTTAACTGCTTCTAGACCTGACATTCTGTTTAGTGTTTGTGTCTATGCCCGTTTTCAAGCTGACCCTAGGGAATCCCATTTAACTGCTGTCAAACGAATTCTGAGATACCTTAAAGGAACCACCAACCTTACCTTGTTATATAAGAAAACCCCCACCTACAAACTAAAAGGTTTTTGTGATTCCGACTATGCTGGAGACAAGCTGGAAAGGAAAAGTACAAGCGGCAATTGCACCTTCTTAGGTGATAATTTGATCTCTTGGTCAACCAAAAGACAAAGCACCATTGCTATGTCAATAGCCGAAGCTGAGTATATATCAGCAGCAGGATGCAGCTCACAGTTAATCTGGATGAAACACCAACTTGAAGATTACAACATCTTTGAAACCAATATCCCTTTGTTCTCTGATAACACTTCAGCCATAAACCTAACCAAGAACCCTATATTACACTCTAGAACCAAACACATTGAAATAAAACACCATTTCATTAGGGACCATGTTCAAAAAGGGACTTTAAGCATCCAGTTTGTGGACACTGATCATTAATGGGCTGACATCTTCACCAAAGCATTACCTGAAGACAAGTGTGAGTTCATCAAGAAACATCTCAACAGTGTCTCCATATCCGACTAGCTCAAGTAGTCTTCTTAGGAGTTTTTAAATTTCTTATAATTTTAATTTTATGTCTTTTATTTTTTGTTTTTAATTATGTACTTTGTAAAGAAAACACAAAAATACAAAAATAGTAGGACCTCTTTTTGGCTGATGACAAAAAGGGGGAGAGAGAGAGAAAAAAAAAGGAGAAATAAGTAGAAAATGAGAGATAAAAAGAAAGGAGGAGTGAAAAAGAAAGAGATGAAAAAAGAAGGAGTTGAAAAAGAGAAGAAACAGGGAGAAAGAAAAATAAAGAGAGAAAAAGAAAGAGTGAAAAGAGAAGGAGTTGAAAAGGAGAGGAGAAGAGAAGAAAAGAAAGAGTGATTCAAGAAGGAGTTGAAAACGAGAAGACAAAGTCAGTATCAAACTTAGGGGGAGAGATTGGTCTGAGGGGGAGTAATTCAAGTACTTCAGGTTACAAGCTAGCAAAATAAGTTAAGGTTTTGTCATCATCAAAAGGGAGAGACTGTTGGAACCAAGTTGGTTCTAAGTACTTAGGATTTTGATGTTTACAAAAGCACTCCATGTAATCTTATTTTGTACCTTGAATTATTACATTAAATACCACCAGAAGATGAAGTTTCCAGAGGCAGAAGATGAAGACACCAAATAATGCATCCAGAACGTACCAGAGGATGCATCCTGAAATCACCAAAGGATATCTTTGCTGGCTCAGATTAGAAGGAAGCAAAGTCAGAAGGAGACCTGGACCAGACCAGGAGGAAGCCTGCCAGAGGGAGACTTGATTCAGACCAGAAGGAATCATAAGTCAGACTTAGTCCAGAAGTAATTCTGACCAGAAGATGGCTTGGCAGTGAAATGATAAACAGCTTAGACTTGATCTAGACTTAATCAGAGGATAAATTAATGAGTCCAGAACAAGAGATTCAATCCAGATTTGAGCTAGACCAGAAGATAGCATGGTTCAGGGTATGAAACTAAGTCCAGACCAGAAGAAATGATTTCCAGATATGACAGGGACTGGACGTAGCCTCATTAACGGTGAACCAGTATAAAATTATGTGTTTTTATTTTTACTTTATATCCGCTGCTAACTCTGTTTTATTCATACATCAAGTTTTGTTTTAAAACTGCAAAAACAAAAAAAGTATTCAAGTTAGTCAAACACAATTCAACCCCTCCTTCTCGTGTTTGCACCTTCATAACTTTATTAGGGGTGTCTGCTGAAGAGATATGAGAGGAAACTAGAAAAACAAGGGGTGTTCACTACAGGTTGGATTGGTTGAAATGGGTCTTCAAAAGACAGTGTGTAGAAGATAGATTTGATTATGTTGCTTGGGGGCGTATTTGTTGAATTTGGTTGGGAGTACTATTTTCACAGATAAGAGTCATACATTAGTTGATGCGAAGTACCTTCTCCTATTAGAGATTTGGAAGGCACCGATAGATATGCTTGGACTACTGCTGCACTCGTAATCCTTTATGACTACCTCTCAGATCCAAGTTGTTATGACACCAAAAAATTGGGTGGAAATATGTCTCTACTGCATGTATTAAATATTTATTATTATTAATTGTTATAATTTTTATTTATTAATTGTGGTGTTTATCATTAATTTATTTATTTTTATTTGCAATAGTGTTGGATTTACGAATATTCTCCAAATATTTGTAAAAGAGGTGATCAGGGTGTTGATGTTGAGTGCATTCCCAAAATGAATAGATAGAGCTATAAATAAGGCAAACACAAAATCTCTTAGTATAGACAAATGATTGATGCACTGATACATGCTAACGTCATATGGAGACCATGGGAGAATCATTGGGATGTTATTCCCTTTGATGATATCATGTTATACACCGGCCACCTTTGATTATGCAGCACAGTAGTGCCATATTTTCCAGAGAGGTGTTTGAGACAATTTGGATATATTCAACATATTCCACCACCTACAGTTCTTTCTAGATTATCTGATGTAGATATAGAATGGATGGGATATTTGACCCCTTTCACAGAATTGCATCATAGGATACATCCAGCTATATATCCATATGAGTGTCACTATCAATATTTGGAGTGGTTCTATAGGGTATCTCATTCACTTTTAGTGCGACCAGATGGTGTACCCCAGGTTACAGATTTTAATACCCCCACTACTGCATAAGCTTCTAGTAAACAACCATCTATCCTAAAGCAGGTGGGTTATCTTATACAGTGGGAGTTGCATGCACATGATGCTTATCCAAATGGTGACATGTATAATTACTTTTATAGAGCTTTATATTTAACATGTGATAACACTAGTTAGTAGTTATTTATTTTTAATTGTGATGAACATCGTTTTTGTAGTTTCTAATGTTATTTTATTGTTATTTCACTATTTTACATTATTGTTATATCATTAACTTTATGTTATTTGTGATGAACAACATAAGTTAACAACTAAATAAAATACAAGATGAAATATAACGAAAGTAGTAACTAAAATGAACTAATAACAAGTGATTTTTTGTAACATGTCCCATATGGCCTAATAAATATCCCCATTGTGGTAGATGTCTTGTGTAACACTCCGATTTTTAATAACGAGAGTGTAATTTTTTTTTTAAAACAACTAAACACTTATGGATAAAATACTCATAATCGTACTTTGATTTAAATCAAAGTAAAATTTTTAATTGTAAAATGCTTTTCCAAAAATGACGATTAGAATCATTATTGCGTTATATAAAATGGTTTTGACACAACTGACTTACCTATAACCAAACAATTTACATTGACAAAAAAAAGGTCACAACTGCTTTAGATACATAGTTGCATTGCAACAACAATATTGCAATAAGGGAGGGAGAAATAAATAAAACCCTAAGCTGATCTTGAACTCTAACTGAGGATGACTGGGTATTAAGGACCCACGGGTGGCATCAAGCCTCATTGTATTCAATCACCAATCCAAATCATCGCTCTATCACGTCTTCAACGTTGTTTCAATTGTCGCACGACCCAAAACTCTAAGAATCTGGGGCGTAAGCCCGATCCACAATAATAGTAAAGGGTCACGATCGAAAAATAGCATATATACAAAAATACAAGGTACGAAAACGTAACATGACATGACATGACATCAAGTGATAAACAAAAATGCATATAAATATCATCATATAACAAACACGACTTGTGTGACAAAGCACCTTAATGCAATGCTTATATGCTAGTTCATATGATTCCAGAATTTCCACACCCTCCTCGAGGGACGTAAATCATAAATGTACCATCTTATCATAGATAAGCATGATTTACCAGAGTGTAATCTATCACAGACTTACACGACTCAAAAATCCCCATAAGGATAAGGAGGACCAATCAATTCATGAAACCACCCTATGCCCATCACGGTCACCAATAACATCGTGGCTCATCACGGTCACCACTAGCTATGAAATGCATGAACATACTCTGACTCTTTCACGTCAATCATTATGTAAATACAACTATTAAAAGACTTCCCTTTTAATACTCATTAAACACTAATAATTTTTAATACTTTTTCATATAGCATACTAAAGATATATTCTCATCAATAAAATTCATAACACATATGTTATCAGTTATGAATACGTAATCACATGAAATACATAAACAATCGTGATCACATTTATTCACCACGAGCACAAAGAACATGTATACAGACATACTCTGCATTCAAGCATATATAATATCGTTAGAAAATGCCCTTACCTCGACAGTGATTTATTACACAAGCAACTTATGTTACGCCAGCATAACCTATCCGGCGATTCCAACGACACCTCTCCATTTCCTTGTACCTTAAACCAATCAATTAACTTAATCAATACAAGTTTCTAAATCAACCCCAAAATGAACCCTAGGTTCGGCCACTATCCAAATCAATTAGGGTTTGACTTTTCTCTTAGGTTCCCTAACTTCAAAAAGACTTTGGTTTAAGTACTTTGATGAAAGCGAATTTCAAAACACTTATGCCACACTTTGAAAATCTCAAAAATTATACTTGAAACTTATTGAGGTTCAACTCAAGTCTTTGTCTTTAACAACTTAGGACAAAATATTTTCTTAACAAAATCAATCAGACAAATATACTCATATGGTTTGAAATTTCAATCAAATCATCAATCAACTTCATAAATTTCAACACTTTAATATTTGAAAAATTAGTAGAAGGTTTGTATCCAAAAAAATCTTATAAACAAAAAAAAAACCTCAAATACTAAGAGTTCCAATATTCTAACTATTCACAATTATGATTCTTCAAATTTGACATTTCTCAAACCTTAATCTTTATTAACTATGCTTTGTATATAAACGTTCACATGAAAACCACATTTTCTCATCAACACAAAATATTTCCCAAGTTCACAATTTTCTTTAAAGTTTTCAACTAAAATCTTCATTCCTAATAAAACCACATATCAAAACCCAAAATTATGATCATAATTGTTTTTCAAAACACCAAAACACTTCTTTAACCTCGATTTTTAATATAAAGTTGACACTTTACTATAAAAACCAAAACTTTCAACTTCAAAACTTAAGATCGAAACTTTGTTCATAAAGTGAATATTTCCCTTTCAAACCTTTTTTATATACAAAGTATGAACCCTTATATATATTTTTTTATATGAATTATTCTCAAAGTCATGAAATTTTAAACCTTGTTTCTTAAAGTTAAATCTCTTTATAAAAATTGAAAATTTAATATCAATGACTTTTAGCTCAACCTATAAAGGTGCAAACCTTGTTTTCACAAAAACCCCAAGGATAAAACCTTTAACACCTTAATAACAAATACTTAAAACCAACCTTTAAACAAAACTTTGAACTCTTTTTCTATACTACTCGGCTAAAATTCGTTTTACTCATCAAAGTCTTTCAAAAAATTTCCAAATCTAGTTTAAAGCACCTTAAATAATCAAGGAAAACAACTCATATGGTTTCAAACCTTAAATGACTCCAAATTTTAATTTATACCACCATTAAAAATCACAAGAGAACTTTTTTCTAACTTCTTTAAAGTTCATAAAATTTCTAGTTTTCTACCACTCAAATACTGTTGAATTAAAACAACCCACAATAATTCATTTACTACTTTATTTCAAAACATATTTTAAACTTTTTTCCATGACCTTTTTGTTCCTATCTCTTTTCCTTAAAATTCTCAACCCAACAAACATAAAATATTCAGAGTTTTCCCCACTGCTAACTTGGTGTCAACAATCTCGATTCATTTTCGAGACTCAATGAGCTAACTACATAAACATAAAAAATTATAAAATTTACTTCAAGGTTACATTACTCAAGAAAACTAATCAATGTATTTTTTATCAACCACTTACTTACTTTAAAATCCTCATTTCACAACTTTGAGTTTCTTTTTAAAATACATCACTTTGGTCCCCTAACACCTTAACATCTAGTTGTCATTTTAATTATAAAAAAATAAAAATAAAATAAGCAACCACACTTGCAAAAGTCTTCTTAACTTTACTAACTTAAACCCTCTAATAAAATTTCTATTGTCAATTCAAAATCATTTGTTTGAAAACAATTCATTATGTTACTCAAACACATACAAAAATCAAATTTTCACTTTATGACACACCAAAGTTAGTCTTACTAAAAACTTTGGGGGTTTGGTTTCATTTTTTGTTATTCAAGTTATTAACTCCTCTAATTTAATTATTAACAAAGCACAAAAGCAAAACAGAACACACTTTCCTTTTACTCTCTTAGGATTTTTTATTTTTGAAAGAAAAAGAGTTGAAAATGTTTACTTTGACTTCCTAAACATTAATAACAACCATAGTAGTGATAAACAAGCAAGATTAAAGCTCAAAATGTATAAAAAAAATCACTTTTTCCCCCTATATATGCATGCTTACAGGTTTGAGAGAAAAGGGTAAATAACTACGTCAACTACTGATCGTTAGCTCTTTGCATTCCTTTCAAGTAATGAAACAAATTTGTAGTTGGAGGTTTTGTGATTGGAAGTTTCCTTGAAGCACAAAAATGGAAAAAAAGAGAAGAAGAAAATTTTGAAATAAAAGGGAATAAGTATGTTGGTGGCTGTAACATGAAGGGGGGATGAAGTAAAATTTTGTGACCTTTAAACTCTGTTTATTGGGAAGACAATGTGATGTGAGCCACACATAAAATTTTAGGGAGATGTTCCTAGTTTGTGAGCACATTTCTTACTACTTCTCCTTGAAAATATTTATCTCTAGTAAAAGTTAAAATTCACTTTATGTAAAATTACTAAATTTCCATACAAAATATCTATCCGACGCAACTCATCTCACAAATAAATCTAATCGTAAGTTAGCTCATAGAGTATTTCTCAATAGTTATCGTTACGACATAAATAATTTGATTATTAATATAATCAAATTTAATATTATTCGCTCAAAAAAATACTACTTAGAAATAAATCAAATGTTAAATCACCCAAGAACTTGAATAAGAAATTTCATTGAAATCAAATATTTTTTAAAATTTGAAAGTGGCAAAACTCTCTGTCGATTTCAAACATTGAGAAATCTCAATCTTGGATTTTTACATGTTGACTAAATAAAAATATTTCAGTCGTGAAAAAATATTTTTTTGTACTTTTATTCATAAATAAAAGGAACTGATATACTCAACGACACGTTTTAATTACAATACATAACCAAATATACTTAATTAAGAATTCACTTATATGGGTCTTACATCTTGTATATGCTATTGCCCAAGAAGTTGCATCATCGGTGCGATATTTCTTCCAACATAGTGCAATGTCTGGCATTGAAAATTCATCTTTCATCTTTCACTGCAAAATAGATTGAAATAATAAATAATTTTAATATTTTAGAAAAATAAATATTATTTAAGAAAATAATATCATTTTACCGGAACCCAATGACTTGCTTCGACAAAACCAATACGTATAATACGATCATTTTTTGTCGATCCTGAATGTGAATCCCTCATAGGAAAGAAAGTCATAGAAAATGTTTGACCAAATGTGACTAGAATAATATTATATGTTGTCGCTATCACGTAGCCCATATCAGGTATGACATCCATTTATCTAGGGGTTGAATACCAAAGCTTGTTATCTTCAAAGAATTTCAGACTTCTCTAATGCATCCTGGGAACAATCTATCATATGGACTTATATGAGAAGCAATCACCTAGTCCAAACTATGGCGGACCAAAGACCAAAATCTTCACCATGTCCAAGCAATGATTCAATAGCGCGATAGCCACAATTTCCATCTGCTATCACATTAAATATGTCATCAATGTATGGTTGAATAACATCAGGAAATTGTCTCTAAAACAAGTGTATTGAGGATTGAGATTATTTAGAGGGTTGTTTCTTTGATGAATGAGAATGTATCTTCATTGATGATTGAGATGGTTGGGAATCAAGATCTTCACAATATGTTGCATTAATATGCTCAAAGTAAGAAGGGTTTCGATATACATCATATCCATTTGGCTTCTTACACATACTCTTCTTCACCCGTCCTTTGGTTTTAACTTTTTTAGGTGGATACATTGAACTTGTAATTGGAAAAACAAGTTCACGTTCCTTACTCTTCAACAGTCTTTTTCCTATAACATCAAATGATCGAAAATGTTTCCACAAGGCATTCATCTCCTTAGACATATCCAACTCTGATCCATCTTTTATGTCTTGGGTGAGTTCACATTCCATGCTTAATTTCCTCCATTGAATATGCACAAAATCTAGAGGAATTGGTTCACCCATCAATTTATATTATGTCAATTCACAATCATAAGGTAACTCGTATATTCTTCTGAGAGAGCACCCACATACAGATTTATCGGTACCCACCCACTCAACTTTCTCGTATTCTTTAGCAATAAGTCTTTGAGCTTCTCTTATTACAAATGTATTCAATCTCTGATAAAAACGATTGTTGTGTTCATGCTCTTTATCATAGAAACTTTTCTAAAACGCGCCGCTAATTTTTTTAAGTTGTAACCTCATCATATTGTTCATAGCCTCCCAACATATATACATGTCACCCATGATGTGTTCTAACATTAACTTCAGTATCCATTGAGCTGACTCAACCCTATCATTACATGTAAATTATCACCATGAAGCAATACAACAATATATAGTAAAATTACAAATTCGACATTTTATAGTGACATGACATACTTGTTAATCATTGTGTTCCTCAAATGCATCACTTGATTTGTCTATGCTTCAACAAACCTTTGCTTATGAGGAGTCAACCAAGTTTCTTTCACATAATCAACAAACATTTTATTATCGACACATGATTGCTGAAACATGTGCAAGCGCATGATATACTATTTTTCATCACTGCAAAACATAATGTCTTTCCACATATTCAATACTAACTCTTGTCTATCCTTTAAGACATATTTCTTGCATTTTACTCAACCATTTTTGTTGATATGAAATCGACAAAGCAAATTAACAGCATGTGAAAATACAATATCAACTACTTTCATTAAAGCAAGATCTCTGTCTGTCACAATTACATGATGAAATTTGTTTTGTGTAACAAACAGCTCTCTTAACCTCTCTAATGTCCAACAAAATTTTCTTCACGCTCACATTCTAAATAAGCAAATCCAACTACAAATGTCATCTTTGTTGATGTCATACCAACAATTTCAAGTAATGTCATTCTGTATTTATTGGTTTTGTTGGTGTTATCCATAATTAACACGATAGGAAACAAATTCAACAACTTCATTGAATCTGGATGGGCCCAAAAAATATCTCTCATAACATCTGAGTCTTCCCGCTTTCTATTCCAACACACACATTTTTGATGTTGCATCTCTGTCCTAAACCTCTCACGTGCAATCGAATCATACTCCTCTGATTATATATTTGTGAGATCTGAGTAAATTTGTTTTTATCTCGGTCTTGCAATGAGAGTAATATGTGACTTGATGCAACATTATATTTTGTTAAGTCATGAACATGTTTTTCCTCTTCTTCGTCTAATCGTCCAACAAATTCATGGTTGTGAACTCCACAAATTACTTTAGTTGTCCATCCTAAACCATCTTTTAATTGTTTTGATCTAAGCTTGAAAGGACAACCGCACTTTTTTATTGAACTTCGAGTTAAACTATCAACACATTTGTATTTTACTCCTTTGTCACAATCTAATATTAATTTATTTATCCTCCCTCTCTCTCCTGTCTCTTTATCTGATCTAGTAATGATAACAATCACTTTGTTTTTTATACCAATTTCTCTAGTCCAATTCACAACAGCTTCCCGTGTATCTAATATCTGAACTAAAATATAAAATAAATTATAATAATTAAGCATAATAATATATTTTTATAATATTAATTATAATTACATATACCTAATCTGTGTCAAAAACGTTGGTAGTATCGACGCATGTTTTATCACATAATAGTAGCGATATATTCATCTTTATTAAAATTTATACAAATAAATAAAATAAATTAAAAAAAGAAAAAAGGTGTGTACCAGAAAAAAAATTCACAAGTTTTCTGGTAAACTCTTTTGTACCAGAAAACTTGTGAAAAGTTTTCCGGTAGTATATATTTTCAACCTCTGTATTGAAAAACTTTTTTAAAGGTTTTCGGTACACACATTTTTAACCTTCTGTATCAGAAAATGTAACACCCTGAGTTTAAAACACAGCGCGAGTGTATTTTTTTTTTTAAATAATTAAAATGAGTTTTCCAAAATTAATGTCAAGGGAATTAAAATAAAATTTTCATCAGTTCATTTCAAAGAGAACATCCGGCCTGTAGCCACTAAATAGTTTCAGAGTGTGGAAGAATACAGCGGAAAAATCATTACATAAATTCCCAAAATAAAATTACATTTCCCAAAACATCAAGACCCTATACAAAAGTCTAGACTGATCATGCACTAAGCTACAGTAGCACGGTCTCCACCATATCCCCTACAAGTCTCTTCTTCAGCCAGTTGTCTGTCCCTCTGCGTCGTCCACGAATACTCCGTATGTGAAATATCAGGGGAAACTAACGACGTTTTCGTCGTTAGTGTATCCGTCGGTAGGACGGGTTCAGGCAACGTTTGAGGGCAAAGCCCAAAGTCCACAATATAATAGCAAGGGTCACCGACCGAAATTAACAAATAATCACATAGCATATATTTCACAGCAACAAATATATCCATGATATAACATATGATGATGAGGAAAATAATAATGCTCATTTGAAATTTAATGACATATATGCCTTTTCAAAAACAGCAGTCAATTATTATGAAGTATGTGGTAAGTACAAACAACACCTCAGCAAAACACAATCATTCAATCAGAAATTCAGATTCGGAACAGTACTCACACACATTCAATTTCCATTCATTCATCATATAATCAAACGTGACCCACCGGTCAATCCCTCAATGCAATATATATGCTGATGTATACAATTTTCTTGGAATCACCTAGGTGCAGTCGCTCAACAGTCCAGCACAATGTGTTTGACTTTAACGGCCCTCAAGACTAGGTTGCAATCGCTCAATAGATCAGCACCAGTGCAGACGCTCAACAGTCCAGCACTCGTGCAGTCGCTCAACAGACCAGCACGTTTGACATAAACCAAGGTACAATCGCTCAACAGATCAGTACCTAGTGCAGTCGCTCAACAGACCGGCACTCGTGCAATCGCTCAACAGATCAGCACGTGGCTGCACATTTCAGGGTACAGACGCTCAACAGTCCACTACCAGTGCAGTCGCTCAACAGACCAGCACTTATATACCAAGGTACAATCGCTCAACAGATCAGTACCTAGTGCAGACGCTCAACAGTCCAGCACTCGTGCAATCGCTCAACAGAGTTGCACGTGGTTGCGCATTACTCTGGGGCCCATCGCGGGTACCACTTGACTATGCAATGCATGAATATGCAGTGTTTCACTTCTCTAGAAACAGTATGCAAAATCAGAAAATTCATGCTTTTCATCATGTTTAAAATATCTCAGCACAGTCAGAATTATCATCGTCACAATCATGATTAAATAGTCAAGTAATCATTAACACTTTTGAAATGTTTTTCCCAAACTCTTAAAATTCAGTTACAGTATTTAAAACTGGGATTTTATGGAATTTTACGAATCTGTATTCGAATACAGCTTCTCTGTATTCGAATACAGAAGCCTAAAACAGTGCAGAATCACATTATGTATTCGAATACAGCCCTCTGGTATTCGAATACATATGCAGTCTCAGTGCACAAAACAACATCTTTCATTTCATCAGTAAAGTCTTAAAAACTTCATCATCACAACTTCCAAATATCACCAAAAGTTCCATTTTAATTCACCACAACAATTCCAACATTCCCCAAACACTCAGGGTTTACAAAACACTCTTAAAAACTTGGAGTTTCTCGAAACTCGAATCTGTATTCGAATACATACCCCTTGTATTCAAATACAGAAGCATGAAACTGCAATTTAACATTCTGTATTCGAATACAGCATGCCTGTAGTCGAATACATAAGACAAAACCTTGAAAAATTCAACATTTTCTCCCAAATCATTAAAGGTTTTCAATACTTCATCCTCTCCTCTTCAAAAATAATTCAAGAACTCCATTTAAAATCACTTTAACCCTTCTCAAGGTTTCCCAACACTTTAAAATGTATATCACAGTGTTTAAAACTTGATTTTCTGGAAAACACGAATCTGTATTCGAATACAGCTTCCTTGTATTCGAATACAGAAGCTAAAAACTGAGCTTCTGGAAAAAACACGAATCTGTATTCGAATACAGGACCCATTGTATTCGAATACAGAAGCTGAAACTAGTGAAAATCTGAGGGTATTGCTCCCTCATCTTACTCTCCAGTTACCAAGTCGCGTCTCCCGTAGTCGGATTCCAAATCACTTTGACTAGCGGGACTTCCTTATTCCTCAATTGTTTAATCTTCCTGTCTTCAATCCTTACAGGTAATACTTCAAAAGACAAGTTTTCCCTCAGCTGAATTGTATCTGGCTCGATCACATGTGACGGTTCTGCAATGTATTTCCTTAACTGCGACACATGGAATATGTCGTGAATATTAGACAGTATTGGAGGTAAAGCAATCCGATAGGCCAATAGTCCAATACGCGCAGTAATCTGGTATGGTCCAATAAATTTCGGAGTCAACTTTCTTGACTTAATAGCTCTGCCAACACCAGTTGTAGGCGTAACCCTTAGAAATACATGATCACCCTGCTCAAGTTCCAAAGGTCTGCGACGCTTGTCCGCATAACTCTTCTGACGATCTTGCGAAGCCTTCATTTTCTCTTGTATCCTCTTGATTTTCTCTGTGGTCTGTTCCACCATCTCAGGTCCAACAATCATGCTTTCTCCGTCCTTATACCAGCATAAAGGCGTCTGACACTTGCGTCCATACAAAGCCTCGTAGGGTGCCATTCCAATACTTGCGTGAAAACTGTTGTTGTAAGTGAACTCAATCAATGGCAGCACCTCATCCCAGTTTCCTCTGTCATCCAACACACATGCTCTCAATAGATCTTCCAAGGACTAATTTGTTCTTTCAGCCTGTCCGTCTGTTTGTGGATGATACGCTGAACTCAATTTTAGTTTCGTTCCCAAAGCTTCATGCAGTGCTCCCCAAAAATGAGATGTGAACTTTGGGTCACGGTCCGATACTATACTCGATGGCACTCCATGTAACCTCACAATCTCAGCGATGTAGATCTCTGTCAGCTTATCTACTTTATAAGTGGTCCTTACCGGTAGGAAAGGTGCGGACTTCGTCAATCGATCCACTATTACCCAAATAGAATCATTCTTTTTCCTTGTCTTGGGCAGTCCTGTTATGAAATCCATGGAAATGCTGTCCCACTTCCATTCCAGTATGTCCAAAGGTTGCAGCATTCCAACAGGTCGTTGATGTTCCACTTTCGCTTTCTGACAAGTCAAACAAGCTGATACATATTCTGCCACATCCTTCTTCATTCCTGGCCACCAGAAATTCTGTCTTAAGTCCTGGTACATCTTGGTCGCTCCAGGATGAATACTCAACTTACTCTTATGAGCCTCTTCCAAAATCGCTCTTCTCATTTCTGCAACTTCCGGTACTCAAACTCTTATATCTCAAAATATTATCTGTGCCGATGCTGAACTCAGTTGTCTGTCCTTGCGCTATCAGATTCCTCTTTTCTTCGATCAATGCGTCATCTTGCAAGTTTGCAATCTCCTCCAGTAATCCACTCAAAATTGTTATCATTCCACACTTTAACATTCCTGGTGCAAACTTTACGTCCAAATGTAGATCTCTAAATGCTTTCCACAACTCTTGTTGTCTGGCCATTATCATTGAAGATACTGACACACTTTTCCGACTCAATGCATCAGCCACCACATTGGCCTTTCCAGGGTGGTACTGCAATGAAAAGTCAAAATCCTTGAGAGTCTCCATCCATCTTCTCTTACGCATGTTCTATTCCTTCTGATCGAACAGGTACTTCAAACTTTTATGGTCGCTGAACACCGTGAATGTGCATCCATATAAGTAGTGTCTCCAAACCTTTAACGCAAACACTACTGCAGCAAGCTCTAAATCATGAGTAGGGTAGTTCCGCTCGTGAGTTTTCAACTGTCTTGAGGCGTAGCCTACATCTTTCTTGTGTTGCATCAAAACACATCCCAAACCTTGGTGAGATGCATCACAGTAAACTTCATATGGTTCCTCCGGCTGTGGCAACACCAATACTGGTGAGGTTATCAACTTTTCCTTTAACAACTGAAAACTTTCCTCACACTTCTCCGTCCATGCAAACGGCTGATTCTTCCTGGTGAGTTGTGTCAAAGGAGCTACAATCTTAGCAAATCCTTCAATAAATCTCCTGTAGTATCCTGCCAGTCCGACAAAACTTCTTATGTCCGTGACAGTCTGGGGCTGTTTCCAGGCAAGAATTGTCTCAATCTTTGCCGGATCGACAACGATTCCTTGTTTCGTTATCACATGTCCCATGAAATTCACCTCCTTTAGCCAAAATTCGCACTTCGACAAATTGGCATACAGCTGCTTTTCGCGTAAGACTTCAAGAACTTGGCGTAAGTGCTCTTCATGTTCTTCTTCATCCTTTGAATAAATCAAAATATCGTCGATGAATACTACCACGAACTTATCCAAAAACGGGCTGAAAATCCTATTCATATAGTCCATGAAAATTGCTGGTGCATTCGTAACTCCAAAAGGCATAACGAGAATGATCTCGAGTGATGTAGGGGTAAACAGATTAAATTGACCAAGAAATCTCTATTCTGTATCGTTACGGTACAGTGTAAACATGTAGAGTTTACAGTCAAAGTCTTAGCAGGTGTAGAAACAACCAAATCAAAAGGCAAAGCAGACACAGACAACTTCAAACGATGCACACAATCCATAGCAATGAAAGAATGGGTTGCCCCCGAATCAAAAAGTGCAGTTAGTGTGTTACCTGCGATCTCACAATCTTGCTGGATTAAATTTTGGGCTTGTCTTCCAGCTTCAGCACCCATGTGATAAACGCGGCCTCTAGCAGTAGGACGAGTAGCGCTAGTCGCGTTCACAGTTGGCTCCACCTTCGGAACCCGACAATCCCTCGCCACGTGTCTTGGCTTGTGGCAGTTGAAGCACATCAAATCCCTCGCAGTACAAGCAGTTGCAATATGTCCTTCCTTCCCACATCGATAACACCGGACTCCTTGTCCCAATTGCCGTCCAAAATTCTGGTTTCCCGGCCGATTCTGGCCTCTCTTGTTGTTTGGTGGCCGGTTATACGGCTTGGCAACTTGCTTCCCTTTATTGTTCTGATTATGTATCCGACTAGGCCCTCTAGAGTTAACGTTCCCTCATCTGTTGGCCCTCCTGTTCTTCATCTCTTCAACCTCTCTACACTTTTCCACTAGCACTTGGAAACGTTGAATTCCCAAGGGTAGGACCGAATCTTGGATCTCATACTTCAGTCCATTCTGAAAGCGATTACACATAAACTGTTCATCAACTTCTTCCCGGAAGAATATGAAATTTTTGGACAGCGACTCAAACTTAGCTGTGTATTCTCCCACTGTCATATTCCCCTGGTACAATTTCAGAAAATCATCACCCAACTTGGTCCTAGTGCTCATTGGGAAGTACTTGTCCAAAAACTTCTTCTTGAACGACTCCCAGTTCACTTCTTCTTGAGCTAACCCCATCAGTAATCTTGTACTTCTCCACCAATACTCTGCATCCCCTACCAGCAGGTACGTGGCATAATTGACTTTCACCGCTGCCTGACAGTTAATCATCTCAAAGATTTTGTCCATCTCTTGGATCCACTGGTCCGCTCTTTCTGGACCCTCATCATCCTTGAACTTGGGAGGATTATGGTGACGAAAATCCTCTAGTCCTCTAGATTCAGCAGCGCGAATCTCTCTTTCTCTCTTCTCCAGATCGCATTGAGTCTTGGCAGACGTCTGTGCAGCAACAGACGCAGCCATGTTGTTCATTGCTTCAGCCATCCTATCTTCCCGGCTGACATTGGCTCTTGCGGTGTCGTCTCTTCGTGGAGGCATTGTTTCCTACAAAACCATCATCACTTCAGTCACACCACAACTTACACAAGACTTGACACTTTAACTACTTGCTCCTATGCATGATCAGCTAAAGACTCAAAACAGATACTTAAATCAGAGCTTTCCCAAAACATTAACCAAATACTCTGATACCACAATTGTAAAACCCGAGTTTAAAACACAGCGCGAATTTATTTTTTTTTTCAAATAATTAAAATGAGTTTTCCAAAATTAATGTCAAGGGAATTAAAATAAAATTTTCATGAGTTCATTTCAAAAGAACACCCGGCCTGTAGCCACTAAATAGTTTCAGAGTGCGGAAGAATACAGCGGAAAAATCATTACATAAATTCCCAAAATAAAATTACATTTCCCAAAACATCAAGACCCTATACAAAAGTCTAGACTGATCATGCACTAAGCTACAGTAGCACGGTCTCCACCGTATCCCCTACAAGTCTCTTCTTCAGCCAGTTGTCTGCCCCTCTGTGCGTCCACGAATACTCCGTATGTGAAAAATCAGGGGAAACTAACGACGTTTCCGTCGTTAGTGTATCCGTCGGTAGGACGAGTTCGGGTAACATCTGAGGGCAAAGCCCAAAGTCCACAATATAATAGCAAGGGTCACCGACCGAAATTAACAAATAATCACATAGCATATATTTCACAGCAACAAATATATCCATGATATAACATATGATGATGAGGAAAATAATAATGCTCATTTGAAATTTAATGACATATATGCCTTTTCAAAAACAGCAGTCAATTATTATGAAGTATGTGGTAAGTACAAACAACACCTCAGCAAAACACAATCATTCAATCAGAAATTCAGATTCGGAACAGTACTCACACACATTCAATTTCCATTCATTCATCATATAATCAAACGTGACCCACCGGTCAATCCCTCAATGCAATATATAT
>JBBPBO010000004.1:44454316-44532132 GCA_037974295.1 Cicer cuneatum
CCACAACTCTTGTTGTCTGGCCATTATCATTGAAGATACTGACACACTTTTCCGACTCAATGCATCAGCCACCACATTGGCCTTTCCAGGGTGGTACTGCAATGAAAAGTCAAAATCCTTGAGAGTCTCCATCCATCTTCTCTTACGCATGTTCTATTCCTTCTGATCGAACAGGTACTTCAAACTTTTATGGTCGCTGAACACCGTGAATGTGCATCCATATAAGTAGTGTCTCCAAACCTTTAACGCAAACACTACTGCAGCAAGCTCTAAATCATGAGTAGGGTAGTTCCGCTCGTGAGTTTTCAACTGTCTTGAGGCGTAGCCTACATCTTTCTTGTGTTGCATCAAAACACATCCCAAACCTTGGTGAGATGCATCACAGTAAACTTCATATGGTTCCTCCGGCTGTGGCAACACCAATACTGGTGAGGTTATCAACTTTTCCTTTAACAACTGAAAACTTTCCTCACACTTCTCCGTCCATGCAAACGGCTGATTCTTCCTGGTGAGTTGTGTCAAAGGAGCTACAATCTTAGCAAATCCTTCAATAAATCTCCTGTAGTATCCTGCCAGTCCGACAAAACTTCTTATGTCCGTGACAGTCTGGGGCTGTTTCCAGGCAAGAATTGTCTCAATCTTTGCCGGATCGACAACGATTCCTTGTTTCGTTATCACATGTCCCATGAAATTCACCTCCTTTAGCCAAAATTCGCACTTCGACAAATTGGCATACAGCTGCTTTTCGCGTAAGACTTCAAGAACTTGGCGTAAGTGCTCTTCATGTTCTTCTTCATCCTTTGAATAAATCAAAATATCGTCGATGAATACTACCACGAACTTATCCAAAAACGGGCTGAAAATCCTATTCATATAGTCCATGAAAATTGCTGGTGCATTCGTAACTCCAAAAGGCATAACGAGAATGATCTCGAGTGATGTAGGGGTAAACAGATTAAATTGACCAAGAAATCTCTATTCTGTATCGTTACGGTACAGTGTAAACATGTAGAGTTTACAGTCAAAGTCTTAGCAGGTGTAGAAACAACCAAATCAAAAGGCAAAGCAGACACAGACAACTTCAAACGATGCACACAATCCATAGCAATGAAAGAATGGGTTGCCCCCGAATCAAAAAGTGCAGTTAGTGTGTTACCTGCGATCTCACAATCTTGCTGGATTAAATTTTGGGCTTGACTTCCAGTTCTAGCACCCATATGATAGACGCGGCCTCTAGCAGTAGGACGAGTAGCCCTAGTCGCGTTCACAGTTGGCTCCACCTTCGGAACCTGGGAATCCCTCACCACGTGTCCTGGCTTGTGGCAGTTGAAGCACATCAAATCCCTCGCAGTACAAGCAGTTGCAATATGTCCTTCCTTCCCACATCGATAACACCGGACTCCTTGTCCCAATTGCCGTCTAAAAGTCTGAGTTCCCGGCCGATTCTGGCCCCTCTTGTTGTTTTGTGGCCGGTTATACGGCTTGGCAACTTGCTTCCCTTTATTGTTCTGATTATGTATCCGACTAGGCCCTCCAGAGTTAAGGTTCCCTCCTCTGTTGGCCCTTCTGTTCTTCATCTCTTCAACCTCTATACACTTTTCCACCAACACTTGGAAACGTTGAATTCCCAAGGGTAGGACCGAGTCTTGGATCTCATACTTCAGTCCATTCTGGAAGCGATGACACATAAACTGTTCATCAACTTCTTCCCGGAAGAATCTGAAATGTCTGGACAGCGATTCGAACTTAGCTGCGTATTCCCCTACTGTCATATTCCCCTGGTACAATTTCAGAAAGTCATCACCCAGCTTGGTCCTAGTGCTCATCGGGAAGTACTTGTCCAAAAACTTCTTCTTGAACGATTCCCAGGTCACTTCCTCTTGAGCTGACCCCATCAGTAATCTTGTACTTCTCCACCAATACTTTGCGTCCCCTATCAGCAGGTACGTGGCATAATTGACTTTCACCGCTGCCCGACAGTTAATCATCTCAAAGATCTTATCCATCTCTTGGATCCACTGGTCCGCTCTTTCTGGACCCTCATCACCCTTGAACTTGGGAGGATTATAGCGACGAAAATCCTCTAGTCCTCTAGATTCAGCAGCGCGAATCTCTCTTTCTCTCTTCTCCAGATCGCGTTGAGTCTTGGCAGCCGTCTATGCAGCAACAGACACAGCCATGTTGTTCATTGCTTCAGCCATCCTATCTTCCCGCCTGACATTTGTTCTTGTGGTGTCGTCTCTTCGTGGAGGCATTGTTTCCTACAAAACCATCATCACTTCAGGCACACCACAACTTACACAAGACTTGACACTTTAACTACTTGCTGCTATGCATGATCAGCTAATGACTCAAAACAGATACTTAAATCAGAGCTTTATCCCAAAACTTTAACCAAATGCTCTGATACCACAATTGTAACACCCCGAGTTTAAAACACAGCGCGAGTGTATTTTTTTTTTAAAATAATTAAAATGAGTTTTCCAAAATTAATGTCAAGGGAATTAAAATAAAATTTTCATCAGTTCATTTCAAAGAGAACATCCGGCTTATAGCCAGTAAATAGTTTCAGAGTGCGGAAGAATACAGCGGAAAAATCATTACATAATTTCCCAAAATAAAATTACATTTCCCAAAACATCAAGACCCTATACAAAAGTCTAGATTGATCATTCACTCAGCTACAGTAGCACGGTCTCCACCGTATCCCCTACAAGTCTCTTCTTCAGCCAGTTGCCTGCCCCTCTGCGTCGTCCACGAATACTCCGTATGTGAAAAATCAGGGGAAACTAACGACGTTTCCGTCGTTAGTGTATCCGTCGGTAGGACGGGTTCGGGTAACGTCTGAGGGCAAAGCCCAAAGTCCACAATATAATAGCAAGGGTCACCGACCGAAATTAACAAATAATCACATAGCATATATTTCACAGCAACAAATATATCCATGATATAACATATGATGATGAGGAAAATAATAATGCTCATTTGAAATTTAATGACATATATGCCTTTTCAAAAACAGCAGTCAATTATTATGAAGTATGTGGTAAGTACAAACAACACCTCAGCAAAACACAATCATTCAATCAGAAATTCAGATTCGGAACAGTACTCACACACATTCAATTTCCATTCATTCATCATATAATCAAACGTGACCCACCGGTCAATCCCTCAATGCAATATATATATGCTTATGTATACAATTTTCTTGGAATCACCAAGGTGCAGTCGCTCAACAGACCAGCACAACGTGTTTAACTTTAACGGCCCTCAAGACCAGGTTGCAATCGCTCAACAGATCAGCACCAGTGCAGACGCTCAACAGTCCAGCACTCGTGCAGTCGCTCAACAGACCAGCACGTTTGACATAAACCAAGGTACAATCGCTCAACAGATCAGTACCTAGTGCAGTCGCTCAACAGACCGGCACTCGTGCAATCGCTCAACAGATCAGCATGTGGCTGCGCATTTCAGGGTACAAACGCTCAACAGTCCAGTACCAGTGCATTCGCTCAACAGACCAGCACTTATATACCAAGGTACAATCGCTCAACAGATCAGTACCTAGTGCTGAAGCTCAACAAACCAGCACTCGTGCAATCGCTCAACAAAACAGCGCCGTTCTCGCAACGTCTTCAGAGCGCCGTTCTCGCAACGTCTTCAGAGCGCCGTTCTCGCAACGTCTTCAGAGCGCTGTTTTCGACCTTCTCTTCAGCGCCGTTCGATTAGGTTAGTTTCCATTGCTTTGATTTTATAATTGTTAGAATGTGATCTACTGTCAGCTTTGTGTTGTGAGGTTTGTTCTGATTTAGAGTTTTTGTGTTGTGATTATTGTGGTTATTCTAATCTACGAAGACATTGCTTTGTTAAGCTTTTGCTTCATCTTCTGGTTTTGAAGCTTTGTGAGCTTTGTTCTGATTTAGGGTTTTTGTGTTGTGATTATTTTGATTATTCTGATCTACGAAGACATTGCTTTGTTCAGCTTCTGCTTCAAGATCTGGTTTTGAAGCTTTGTGAGCTTTGTTCTGATTTAGGGTTTTTGTGTTGTGATTATTCTAATTGATCTGATTATTCTGTGGAAATGCCTTTGGCAGCAGCCATGTCATGATTATTCTGATTATTTTATTGTATATTTGTATTACATGACTATTCTGTTCATTTTCTTCTATAATTTCTTTGCTTTCTTTTGGAATGTTCATTGAGAAGTTGAGATTCCTGCAGGTTTGTCAAGTTGGTTGCACAAGTTGGTTTGTCAAGTTGGTTGCCTCAAGAAGATTCAATGAACCATTATGCATGACAAATCCATCAGATAGCAAAATGAGGCTATCAAGTTGCTCTAAGATTCGATAACCAGGTTGGTGGATAGTTAAAATAATTGTTTTACCTTGATTAAATGCCATTAGTCTAAGCAATGAGATTACATTAAGAGCTGATGATGAATCTAAACCTGAAGTTGGTTCATCAATCAAAATAACTGCAAGGTCATGAACCAAGTCAACACCAATGGAAACTCTTCGCCTTTCGCCGCCTGATATACCATGGTCTGATCCATTGCCGATTCTTGAATCTGCAATAGGATCCAATCCTAACTGTTTCATCAACTCTGCAACTCTCATAGCAGCCACTTTTCGCCCTCCCAGAAGCCTCAACAAAGCACTATACATTAGTGTCTCTCGAACTGTTAGTCATGGAAACAAAGTATCTTCTTGTGTGACGTTCCCGGATTCTCTTCTGAATCTGTTCACATCCATAGGCTTGTAATTAACAAGTAGTTGTCCAGAAACTTTATGCAAAGGTATCCGCCCAGCAAGAATTTCAAGCACTGTTGTTTTTCCACCTCCACTAGGACCAGCTATAGCGGTAAGCTCCCCTGGCCTTGCCTCACAGTTTACGTCCTTCAAAATGAACTTTGAACTACTCGTGGAATTCGAACCGAAACAAAGACTTGTGAGTTTGTCAAGTTGGTTGCACAATTTGTATGATAATTTCTTTGCTTTATAATTTCTTTGTATGATAATTTCTTTGCACAATTTGTATGACAATTTGTATGATAATTTCATTGTTTTATAATTTCTTTGCTGATGCTTCTGGGACTAAATTTGAGATTCCTGCAGGTTTCGATGATCAGGTATCTGTTTTAACCGAAATGGGGGACTAAGCCAATCATCCAATCTCGCTAGCCTTTATCTATCAGTTACTTGTTAGAAAGTTTATAACATGTGTATTGACATACATACAGGTTGATGTTGATGATTCCAGCATGAGGACTTACTGGCTGTGATCTAAAGATATTGTTGTCCGCTCCTAGGCATGGTTTGTTCGCAATGGAAACAAATTTGCAGCGCTGGTTCAACTAACTGGTCTCTCAGAGATGGTTTATGTTTTATAGACGAACTATTTCTGGAAGCACTGTGAATTATATGACCTAGAGACTGAACAATCGTCATACATGATAGTTTTGATATGGCAGCTTTCCTGATAAGAAAACAGTTGTGGAGGATAATAGTCCATATAGCATTGAGACTTCAGATCAAACAAAGCTGATATGATAAATCACTTCCCTAATTTTTCATGTACAAGTTGTCATCACTTTTTTTCTAGCATTTTTAACTTGGGAATTTTAAGGTATGATTCTTATAAATGCATTTATAGGCATGTACGGTGCTGCAACGTCATCACTTTTTTTAGTTAAGTTGGTATCATGAACACCAAGCGCAGCCCAAAACTTTTATTATTGTTTTGTTGCAAAATTTATTATAGGATGGATGAACAAGATTTTCATGCCTAAAGTATGGTTTTTGATCTGGTTCCAGGATTCAGGTTATGTCACAGAATGCAGTGAAGCTCGGAAAAAACAAATGCCTATGAATAATGTTCGACATACTCTGAAGCAAGAGGTAAGGCACTAGAACTGTTAATTACAATATGCAGCCATGTTTTTGCAGTATGGTTCAATCAGTCATTTTGTTTTAATCATGTTTTTAACAAACCCTCACGAATAAGGTTCAACATACTCGCCATACCTGATATTGATATCTATTTTGTGACAGATTCTTCAATTGGAGAAAAGACTAGAAGACCAGTTTAAGGTCCGGTGCATGTTAGAGAAGGCACTTGGATACAGATCTATGTCTCTTGTTAATCCAAATGACATGACTGTACCCAAGGTTTGTAATTTCTTCAATAAATTTTAAACATCTTTATTTCTGCAGTTATTCAACCACATTTTCTTTTCAAGTTCAATCTTAATAAGATAAGTGACAAAATGTGAATTTTCTTCTGATGTCATAGTTTTTAACCAATTATTATCAACATGTATGACATATCCAAAATTAATGTACTATTTTTTTTTCTTCAAAGACATCAATTTTGCACGCATACATGTCGAACATTTTCTTTTTGTCTGATAAGGTATTTTTTTACTCCAGCCAACAAGGGAATTAATTAAAGAAATTGCAGTTTTAGAGTTAGAAGTTGTATATTTGGAACAGCATCTTCTATCCTTGTATCGTAAAGCATTTGAACAACAACTAACCCCTGTGACACCATCTACTATGAGCGGAAGCAAAAAGTATCCTAAGCTAACAACACCTATAGCAAGATTCCTTGAAGTTTCTCCACCTGAGGTCTTAACCAAAAGAGGATGTTCTGTTGTACAATGTTTTGATCATGAGCTTCATACTCTTCAAGAGGAATGTAATGGATATGAACTTGAGACTCCAGAGAAAGAACACAGTGTAAATCATCCAGATGAAAAGCATTTAGATTCTGGTGTACATCGTTGTCACTCCTCGTTATCCCAATATTCAGCATTTACAGCAAGGTATAATCAATAGGAGAAAGGGATTTCTGGAAGCACTGTGAATTATATGACCTAAAGACTGAACAATCGTCATACATGATAGTTTTTGTACATCCATCCATGTGAATAGTGCAGTTCTTTTTATCCGTTCACTTCTGTCCACTGTGTTTGTTTTCTTTGCTAAACTGCCTTTTCAAGGTATAATCAATGGGAGAAAGGGAGGGGTAAGAGAGGAGTCAAATATGGACCTAATTCAAAGCTAGTCACAAACATAAAACATCTCATTTGCTCACTGAAAATAGACGTTGCATTGTCCTTTTACATTGAGAAATGATATTTTGAAACTCCATAATTTAGAGGTGTTTTTTAGATTTTAAATAAAGATATAATTTGTTGTGTCTTTCTCTCTTGTAAGGGTTTATACTTTATATTTATAATGCATATGCTGATAATTCTTTTTTGTACATGTATTAATTTGTATCATGCTGGGTTCTAATACATGTTTCCTTATGTTTAATGTTCAGGATGGTAGAGTGAATGCCTTGTATTCTACTCCATCTCTTTACACCAACGCCAAAAATGCCGCAAACCAATCGTGGCCACTAAAAACCGACGACTACTTCCTGTGAGGATCTGCTATTGTTTTGTTTGTGATGCAGCTTATGATCTGTTAAACCACTTACACACATTTTGATGATTTCATATAGGTATGCTGATGGCCCAAATGCTTATTGGACCGGATATTTCACAAGCCGACCGGCCTTAAAGCGATATGATAGGATGCTAAGTGGATACTATTTGGTATGATATTGATGTTCTATACAACAATGAAGTTAAATGTATTTTTCTTGTTTGCACTTAAGCATTCTTAACAAATTCAAGGCATTTCTAACATTTTCGATGTAGGCAGCGCGTCAACTTGAGTTTTTCGCGGAAATAGATCAACTATATACAATACTTTTGACCTTGGAGATGCTCTAGGAATTGCACAGCACCATGATGCTGTCTCTGGAACTGCCCAACAACATACAACTGATGATTATGCGAAGCGGCTGGCTATTGGAGCCATTAAGGTCAGGAACTAGAACTTTTCTGGATGTTATACAATTCTAGATGGAAGCATGGATAAGATAAAAATGTAGAAAGTATAACACAAATTGTATTTAGAATGAGTAGTGATTACATGAAGCCTTTATATAAGCTAACAACTATTGATTACAAGCTAAGAGATAACAATATCTCTAATAACTGAGTTAAATTTTGCCTATATATTGGGTACTGCATTTGTTTATATGTTTAATTTTCCAATAGTATTGATTTCTTGTAGGATGAAAATCTGTGGGTAATTTTATGTATAGAAAGTCAGTTACTCATATTACCCACGGAAAATCTATGGGTAATTTACCCACGAAAAATATGTGGGTAATTTACCCAAGGAAAATCTGTGGGTAATTTACCCACGGAAAATCTGTTGGTATTTTACCCACGGAAAATATGTGAGTAAATTACCCACGGACATTCCTTAGGTACCCATATCCTACTGATTGTCCGTGGGTAAATATTTACCTACGAGCGAAATAGCTACGGACCCGTGTTCGTGGTTAATCTGTGGGTAATTTTAGGTTACCTACGGACTTGCCGTGGGTAAAGCTAAAATTTGTCGTAGGTAATAACACTTTTTCTTGTAGTGTTAGATAAGAAATATGAATTAAGTGAATTATGCAAAGAAAGAGGCAGATACATGTTACAAGAATCTTTTGTGCAATTTTTATATGTAATTTTTTTGTTTATCATTATTTTCTATCAAATATCATGAGTAGTTAATTTAATAATTGATTAAGATTAGATGAATCTCCTTAAATCTATGTTATTTTGATTTTTTATATACTATTTATACAATTGTAAAGTGTTTGACTATTCGTCTATTTTTGTTTTTAATGTATTTTTGTAAGTGATCAATATCTTTGTTTCGGCTGAATTTTAGTATATTGTTCATGCCATTAAGTTTGTTATTCTTATAATTTTTATTAATAATTTTGTCTTTTCTACGAGTCTATTTGTGATATCTACTTTTATGAAGTTTCTCTATTAGTGTTTGGTTTCCACCATTAGGTGAAGATTTTGATTGTCTAGTGTTACATGGAACTAACTTTGAAAAGTGTGTGTTGCTAGCATTATTGTTGTACTCAATATTATATAGGCTAAATAGCATTTGTGGTCCCTTAACTTAATTTCAGTTAACGTTTTAGTTCTTTATCTTTTTTTTTTTCCAGTGTGCTCCTTTATTTTAATTTTAAGTGACAATTTGATCTTTTATGTTTTAAAATGTCAACAATATTATCCTTTTTTTTACAAAAATTCATCAAAATTTTCAACCAAAACCCATAAAATTAATTATATTCTTTCATATAATACAAATTTCATCAGATTCGTAACTCAAATCTTCAAATAAACTCATATTTTCATTCTTTATTTCACTTAAATTAAAATAAATGACCAAATTGGAAAGAAAAAAAAGATAAAGGACTAAAACGTTAATTGAAATTAAGTTAAGGGACCACGGGTGCTATTTAGCCTATTATATATACTGGAGTTATTACTTTAGTCTCGACAACTTGTGACTTTTACTCTTACTTTAAAGAATTTTCCACGTTAAAATTTAAGATGTTCAATTTATAGTTTTTTCTCCTTAATTGCTATTATTATTAGTGTTAACTATGTATTAGTAATTTATGAATTTCAGTTCCATGAAAAATAATTAATTTGACGAGTTTATGTTAATTGTGTTTTATAGTGCCAACAGTAAAATACATAATTTCTGATATAATGGATCCATTTGTTACAATTTTTTCTAAAAATATTTTTTTTAGTATTCTATCTTCATGGTTATAATTTTTTTAACTAAATTTAAAAATAAAATTTCAAATAAAAAAAATTAGTTTACATAATTTATCATAAAAAGCTATTTTAAAAAATTCTTCATAAAATTCATTTTTGAAAAGTATCTATTTTTAAAATAATATGATTTTTATCATGTAAGAATCTCTGGTGATGAATATTTAAATTATTAAATGTCAAAATTATTATTTTTAATCTATAGCAAATGAATTTGAAATAATTCTATTATTTTTAAATAAATTCTCTTAAAAATTATTTTTAAAAACTTTAGAAAAAAAATGGCTCAATATCATTCCCTTCATGTTGATAAAATTTTCCTAGAGTTTCACCAGCTTTAATTTGTAAACTTCTTTTCCTTGATTCACAGTTCCCTTGCATAAAGGAAAAAAGAGAATAATGACAAAAACTAAGATAGAGACAAAATGAATGAATTTAAAATCTGATACTTTATTTGTGTGTTTACAATTACATCTTGTGTATCTTTATCACCACTAAAATAACAACTTGCAACTCCACATGATTCCTAGTGCTATACACAATGCTACATATACAATTTCAACTAAGCTGGTATTATTGCCTCTTTAGACAATTCTAATAAATGAACACTATTCACATTTAATTTCTCTTGAAGATATAAGATCCTTTGGTTATTGCACCAACCTTTTACCAAAAATATGACACAAAGTACAACACAAGGAAACCCACAAGGGCACAAACAATGCAAGAAATCCTAGGCCAACCCTATACACATACCTCAAATTTTATTACAAATAAAACTATATGTATCTACCACAACATACGATAGGGTTACAATTTAATTTGAAAAACAAGAAAAGAAACAATGTGTGACAAGACAAGATATATGTAACAAGCAAAAGGGTTTGTTTTAATTTGTTTATATTTTGGAAAAACTAAAGATAAGAAAGAATGGGTGCCCAAATGAAATCCCCTAAGTTGTTTGGGTCACCTTGTATATTGAGGGCATTAATTGTGTATATTATGCAAAAATAAGAGAGAAGATTAAGAAATGAGGAGATAATAAAGAAAGAAGATATAAAGTATGAGAGAGAAGGATTGTAGAGTGGACTCTTATATAGCTTTCCGACTAATTTTTTTTTTTATACTTTCAAAAAATCTCAATTGTTAAATTAATTTAACAGTTGATAGAAATAATCTATCGACTACTAAATTAATCTAAAACCCGAGATTTAACAAAAGAGATAAAAAATGTAGTAGATGATTCATTTTCACAAAGACGGCCATAGAGAAAGAGGAATTTGGAAATTCCAAAGAATTGAAGGACAGTTAAACTTGAAAATCAAGGGGAGGAAAATAGGACATATCTTGCATCAAACCCTCAAAATCCCATTCTCCCATTCTTAAGTTTTCCCCTTGTCCATGATTTCCAAACCCATAAAACTCCTCAAACTTGGAGTTTTGAATTTGATTAGTGTTATTGAAGCAACTATTATTGAAGTGGTTGATATTATAGCTTTTCATCACATTATGATCAATTAATGGAATCATACTCTTGTCTTCCATGCTAATTCTACTTTCTAGTGGAGGAAGTTGGAAGTCATTTTCTAATAACCCCATTTTATTATTAGCCTCCAAAATCCCATAATGATCATCACTATGAAGCCCAATATCATCAACAACCATATTGCCAACTTGTGTTAAGCATGTAGGTATGTTGTTAATCGTGGACAACAAGGAAAATGGATGATCAAATTGGTCAGACAAAACCATGGCATGCATTTGCATGGATTGGATGGATGATGATGATGTTGATGATGAGGAATTATCCATGCATAATGTCATGAGATCTTGTTCATTAATTGGCATGGTCATATTGTTTTTCATATCAAAAATATCTATTTGTTGATCTGATGAGTCACTTGGGGATTGAGTGGTGTTGTTGTTGTTGGTTTTCAATCTCTTCTTAAGTGTGGAATTCCAAAAATTCTTTATTTCATTGTCTGTGCGACCAGGGAGACGTGCTGCAATCTGAGACCATCTGAGATTTTATTGAAGTATAGAAATTAATTAATAATCAAAATATCTATCCCACTAATTAAAATTAAAATTAAAATTAAAATACTACAGCAGTTGAAGAAGGGTGGAGCTGCATTCTCAATTCAAAAAATAAGTTTTGTCAATTATTTTTATATAATATAAAACCCAACATCTAATAATAGTAAATTTGAATAAAATATAATAACTTTTCGTAATTTTTTATTATTAAAAAAATTCATTTTTATTAAAAATAGTATGGGTCTTTTCTTAGACACTTTTTGAAAGATTCATATTAAATAAACTCATTCAACAAATCCACCTAATAAATTAAAAGAAAAATAAATACACTTGATTTCATAGAAATTTGAAATTAACTATAACTATTTTAATCAAATTTATTTGAAATTATATATTTTTAGACAAAACAAATACTAACAATAAGGTATGTACTTTAATTTAGTTCTTGTTTAGTCCCTTAAATTTTTGTTCATTTTTAAATCTTATTTTGTTTTTTATATATAGGGACTATTTTGAAGGACTAATAATATCTATCTTTTTATAAAAAGATTTCAAATTATGGACTAGATGTGAATAATTTTTTCAACAATTGATTTTTAAAGATATGACATTTTGTAAAGATTAAAAATATATTTAATCAAAATTATAATTTTCTATATCAAAAAATTACTATTACTCTTTAATTTCAAAATGTATTATGTATGATTAAATTTTTTGTTGCCAACTCCATCTAACATAGATTTGAATCTGTTTTTGACTTTAAAAATATAAACCGAACGAATATAACATATATGTTAATCTCATGTCAATATTAGATGTTGCTTTCATATTAGTGTTCTATTTTTTTTACTTATCATATCAGGGTTATATGATAGAATATATAGTTGATTTTTTCATATGAAAATTATAAACTACACTCACAAAAGGAAGTGTTTCCCACCCATAAAAGTAGCCATTCTAATATAGGAATTTAATCCTATATATTTTGATTTTATATTATATATATATATATCGATTTTATTTTATTACATATTAGGTTATGTACATTTTTTTGTGCGTAGAAGAAAGGATAAAAAAATTCGAACACAACAGCAAAGTCTCTAGTTTGTACTTGAGATATAGTACCCAACTTAAAAGTATCGACATTTGTTAACTCAAATCCCACATGGATAAGAGATAGAGTTCTACAATAATATAAAGAGTGACACCCCTCATTTTATATGCTTGTTTGGTAGGGATGAATTTGGCTCGATATAAAATTTAAAATAGTATCAAAGTCTACTCGATCGAATCACTCACTATTTATATACGAAAGTTTTACCCCATACCCCTACAATTATACCTATACCCCCACAAAATTTTCAAAATGTCAAAATTATCCTTAATCTTTTTTACTATTTTATTAAATTAAAATTTACTTTTTTTTTACCTTCTATCGGAAAACTTGAAAAAAGTTTTCCGGAAAAGACACGAACATTTAACACTACCGGAAAACTTGTCATGAAGTTTTCTGGTAGTTACCGGAAAACTTGTCATGAAGTTTTCTAGTAGTTACCGGAAAAACTTGCCAAAAAATTTTCTGGTAATTTTTTTAATTTTTTTTTTTTAAAAAAACACTACTGGAAAACTTGCCATGAAGTTTTCCGGTAGTGTTAAATGTTCACGTCTTTTCCGGAAAACTTTTTTCAAGTTTTCTGGTAGAAGTTAAAAAAAAGTAAATTTTAATTTGATAAAATAGTAAAAAAAAGTGAAGGGTAATTTTGGCATTTTAAAAATTTTGTGGCGGTATAGGTATAATTGTATGGGTATGAAGTAAAACTTTCTTTATATACACATACTAAGTCCAATAATGTTGGGTCTGAGGAGTGTATTAGAACAAACTCAAGTTGTAAGGGGTGTATTAAAAAAAACTTAAGTTTCACCTCAAAGTCCCACATTGATGAGAGATAAAACTACATGATAGTTGAGCTAGGCAATTGCAGTGTGATTGTAATCACAGAAAAAACTACATCGCAACGCAGCAATGGAGGTTCAACAGTTGCATCAATTAACAACGAACTATGTAGTAATCAAACAAATTATTTTCTATTTTACTTTATCTTTATATCATAGATTTTGAGTGTATTTTAAATAATTAGTCATATATTAAAGTGATAAAGAATTGATAATCAAATATTTATGAGATATTAAAAATAAAATAGAAAATATGTGAGTTAAAATATTAGTAATAAATTGTAATATTTTGTGTTAAAAATAAATAATTTACGCCCCGCAACCATGTCTGCCGTATTTAAAATCATACTAACAACACACTTTGTATTTGGATCTGCATCACCTACGTGTTTAGTACAAAAGTTCTAATATTTAATAATGGATTATTTATCCTTCAAAAACAATAATAATGATTTAGCAGAGATTTTTAAAGCCTACGAGTATAGTTATGGGCCAGGTCAGACCATTCTTAAGTTTAAAGTTATACTCCTTAATAGTTAATGCATTAACCCTGACATGCTTTTATTCTACGCATTTTATTTTGTTATGAAACCAGTGGATCAAACCCTATTTTAAGTTAAATTATATTAAATTAAAAATATACCAAATTATATATAATATACTTATAAATCTTAAGATCTGAAAATATAATAAGTGAGGAGCACTTTGGAGACCAGTCAAAATAATTCCTTATTTATACTAATTAATTAAATTTGGTGTAATTTGACATGTAAATTAAATTTTGTACATGGAGAATCAAGTGTGCTAATTATAATATTTTTTAAAAAATGGTTGAGGGGTAAAATCAGTCAATACATATTGCCCTTTTAAAAGTTTTGAAATCAGCATTTTTTTTTTGGCTTTGAATATCTTCAAATTTCCAGCTTTAGTGATTCTAAAGAGAATGGTTCTAATTAATATTCTGAAGGAAGTATGATTATAAACAAAATGTACTTAATCCCTTACATTTCATCTATAATATTTTGTAAAAGACATTTTTTTTTTCATTTAGTTTGTCTTTGATTGGAAAATGTAATCTTCTTGTTGATTCATAGTGTCTTATATCAACACTCAACATGTTGTATTGTATCAACCACATGGGAAGAAAATTATTCATTTTTTGGTTCTCTTAGCCTGTTTCCTCCATCAAAGGTAATCGTGTTGAGCCTAATTGTGATTGCAATGACATTGCATAGACCACTAAAATATTTACATCAAAATTTGAAGAAAAAATATATCATTGTTGAATTGAATTATGAAGAGAGAATGTACCTATTGCCAAGAATGGAGTGCAAATGAATGATGAGGTCTTCCTCTTGTGGCGAAAATGCGCCGCGCTTAAGATCAGGTCTCAAGTAATTAATCCAACGAAGACGACAACTTTTGCCACATCTTTGAAGACCAGCATTCCTAGCAATGTCACTCCAACAACCTTGTCCTTTAGTTATCATGTACCTTACTAGCTTCTCATCTTCCTCAGGTGACCATAAACCTTTCCTTAGCTTGTTCTTGTTAATGTTGTTGTTCATTTTGTTGTCTTTTCCCATTATCAAATCTGCTTTTCTCATTTGCATTATAGAGAGAGAGAGAGAGGGAGAGAGACTAGTTCTTATGAAGAAGTCCTTTGAGTTTGAGGTTTTTTTTTAGTTTTTGTTGGTGTTTTTAAGTGATTTGTGAAAGAGATATTCGAGAAAGCTATATAGGTGAGTGATGATTTAGAGAGAGAGAGCGAGAAAGCTTCATGGGGTGGGAAATGGTAATGATGATAGTGATGGTTTGTGGGGTTTGGCGGTTTGCTTAAAATATGAATATGAATGAGAGAGAGAAGAGATTGTGTTGGTTGATATAGGTAGAGTGGAAAACGGATTGGAAGGGGACCCCAAGAGAGAGGGAGAGAGGAGAGAGAGAGAGAGAGAGGAGGGAGGGAGAGAAATATGAAAGAGAGACAGAGAAGGATGGTTGGTCTGTCTTTGACTCAATTCTTGTCTTTTTCGATACATTTTACTTCACTCACAAGGTAATCATAATCTTTTATTTTATTATTATTATATGGAACAGAAACTATTTTGCTTCCACTTCACATAATACTCTCTCACTTGGTTTTAAACTTCAAAATCACGTGTATTGAGGCTATAGAGAGGACTATGTTATCGTTCCTTACAAAAAAAAAATCAATAAGAGAAATTTAGAGAGCGAAAATATGAAACCAATTAAATTAAAGAATATGTAGTATCAGTTTATAACTTTTTTATAATGATATTTAATAAGAATATATGTGACAATAGATATACAGTGGTTTTTTATTGAATATCCGTGTAAAAATTGTTTGACGTTAATAATATATGATCATTTCATTTAATATGACATTCGTCTTTAATTTTATTATTTAAAAAGTTATAGAAGGATTTAATTTTTTACAGTTTGCTATTTTTATTATTTTTAGTAGTATATGAACTATTATTTTATTGTACTGAGAAAGAGAGAGACTAGACGTGTCTTGAATACCGTATTATGAAGACTAATTCCCCGAATTATAGATAAGACCATATAAATAGCAGAACTTTTTTACTCGAGAGTTTTATTAGGTTATATTTATAAAGGTTGATTCAAATTTGAGACCAATGTTATTAATTAAGTCGGGAGAGATTTTAATTTGATTGTTGTAGAGTGTGGTTGGATTTTAATTTAATGGCAAAAGGGCAGAACGATTGACAGTGGTTTGTTAATGTGAAACTTATTATTATACTGTTGTGTGTAGCTTACATTATTTGCATGAGTTTCATTAGGGGGCTAACCACTTAATGACATACTTCAGAAGCAAACAATGAACACCCCCCAACAAAGCAATGCTCCCTTTATTTTTCTTTTCTTTTCTTTTCATGGCATAATTTTGCCATTCTTATAAATTGGAGATTAAGGCTCTCATTCTGTAAAGATGAAAAGGACATCCAAGATTTTATGACTTTGAGATGTTAAGTACACAAATTTTTATCTTTTAAATTATTCTGAAATTCATTATTATTTATTAACCTGCAGAACTTAATTACTTGATCTAAATGAGGACAATTGAAATTATGTTTGCAGTACTTTGAAAACTATTAATTAATTAGTACTTAATTAATTGGTTACAACAAAAGATAGAATAAATTGTTGGGAATTTTGGGCACAAGAGTAATAACATACCAAATGTCCCTAGACTATGAGAGATTCAAAATCTTAAGATATAGATATATGAATCATTTATCTTATATATTTATTTGCCCTGCTTAGTTTTATTTGTTGGAGTGTCCAAGAGTACAGAAACATAAGAGATTTTAACATCATTTATCTATAAAAAACCTTAAGATATTTAGTATATGAGTCGTCTATTTTATTTAACCATCATTGAACTCATTTATAGTTAATGTGAGAGTTAATCACTCACATTTGAACTCAACGTAAGAAATCATGGCGTGACACAAGTGGTTGATTTGGATCTCTCAACCATTTAGTCATGTATCCAATCTTTGAGGAATTAGTCTATGTAGTTGGTCGCACATGAGATACATTACAGATCGGACTTAGGTTCAATGCACAGACACGTTTTATCACCGATTTCATCTAAGGCGCCGAATTTGTACCTTATCTATTAGGACCGTTGATCGTCAATCAAAAGACTACCCACATTTTGGTCAGATTCCCGCGAAAAAAAAATTGTTGCCACCTCATCGACCCCTAGAGAATCTCTATAAAAGATGTATTGTATCCAAAAAAATCAAGTACCATCATTCACCAGCTCTCTATCACCATATTACTACTAACTTGGACATTAGAGTACTTGCAAATATCTTCTCTAAGAGCTGAACAACTACTAACCATCGTCTACTTTCGTCATGTGCAGACTCCCAGATCAATATAATTGTTTACTAAAAAATGAATGAATAAAGATTAATCATATCAATCAAAATTACCTTTTGTCTATTGCTTGGCCAAAAATGTAAAAGTGAAAGATATGTCATGTGAATTGTTAAGACGAAATCTATAGGCTATAATATTACTTTAATACCCAGCATATACTAATTTTCCATCATGTAACATACGAGATTTTATGACTTAAATCGTTTAAGTACACAAAATTACACCTTTTAATCTTATGAAGTTCACCATAACCTGCATAATTTACTTCTCAATGACTAATGAGAATAATTGCAATTAAGTTAAAAGTATTTTTAAATACTATCAATTAGTACTTCTTGTCACACGTTAATTGGTTGCAACACAAAAGATAGCATGAATGAAGATTAATTATATCAATCAGAAGATTACTCTTGTCTACTGCTTGGCCTAAGATTTAAAAAAAAAATTGAAAAAGTGAAGTATGTATGGGTCGGTCATAAAAATATTAAGATAAAAAAAATAGGGATATAAAAATATTTTTAATATGTTTGTTAATGTGAAACATAGGTAAGTTAAATAGAAAATGTGAAACATGGATCGGTCCTGCAGTAATTTTTTGTTTATGGCCCCCACAAAAATATTTTGGTTCATTTTTGTTTTTCATTTTGAAAATTTGTTAACTTTGATATCAAGTAGCTAACTTTGTTAGCACTGTCAAAAAAATAAACTTTGTAGTAAGAGAACTTGGTTAAAACTATACTAACAAAATATCCTTGCTATAGACTCTTTGACTAAAGGAGTTGGTTATATGGTTACCAAATTTTCATAATTAACGACCAAAATATACAAGCATAAAAGTTTTGGGAGACCAAAAATAAAAATGATATGTCTTTTAAGAGATTAAAATTATATTTAAATTTAATTTTTTTATTAAATTTAAATCTAAAACTTAGTTATTACATATATGGTTAAATTATGGGTGTTTTACTCTATCTTCCAGGGTTGATAAGGACTTGTACTTGTCATTTAAGGACTACACGTGTATTTCTTATCCATAATAACTACCCTATTACTTCTCTTTTTTCCTACCCTTTAATTTATTTTCAAATTAAAATTAATCTAATTATTTCCATCTCAATATCATGATATAAAACATTATTATTAAAACAGAGAAAAAGTTTTGGCTTTATAAAAGGACAACTCGTCTAAACAAAGGGATCTATTACAGCTTTCATGAAAATTGACCTTGTTTAAAATCCATGATTAATAGTAGATCCATTTCTTAAGATTTTTTCAACTATGTATATAAACTATGACACATTCTTTGAACCATCATTTTCTTCCTAGCTGTCAAATTATTTCTATGTCCCCCTAAGTTAATCCCTTTCCATTACCTAATTTCCCTGCATAGACACATAAATTATCTTTAAAAATAAAATAAAATAAAATAAGAGAAAAAAGATAGTGTAATATCAATGTAATCAATTTTACACAGATAAATAATAAAAATTATTGATTTTTTTTTTTTACAATTCTAAAATAACTACACAATTAATGATTTATGTTAACTATCATTGTAAAACTATTTAAATTGATAGTATATATAAATTAAAATTCATAAAATAATAAATCATGAACCTTAAATATTAGTCATTGTCCAATTGAGAATCTATACACATGGGGGAGTCTTTGTCAATTCCTATATATTACAAGGGCAATATAGTTATTTATCATATCCCCAAATCTCTATTTTGATAGAGACTTGTACAATTTTTTATAAGAAAAAAAAAGTGAAGAAGAAAACTCTCAAATTACTCAAATGTTTTAAAGCATCAATTTTCCTATGTACATGTGTCGAAGAAAGAAAAGACTATAAGAAAAAACCAACAAAAAAAATTTCATTTCTCTATGCGTACGAGGGTATGCCAAGCAACATTGTACTTTGTTACCAAGACAAGAAAAAACAACTCATCTGGGGATTATGTGTTACACTTTGTATTATATGGACTTTATGTAAGAATTTGTTACTAGAATAACAAAAAGTAGTTGTACTTCAAAACAAAATCAAGAGCCAAAAAGTAAGAGTACATCGAAATAAGACATGGAAGTACAAGATTGAGGTATACTACCAGCCTGATATTTTTTTCCCTTTATTTCCTATAATATATATTTTAAATTTAACTAGATTGTCACTCGCGCAACGCTTGTGTTTGCGTATGTGTTAATATATTTTTATATGTGTATATAATTTTAGTTGGTTTGATTAGGTTTCTCTCCGCATGCTATTCTCCTCCCTTCCATTTGATTGTTTTTTCATTATTCACTATAAACGGGTGATTTTGGACCAAAATCTTAACCTTTTTTTATCCACTTTTATTTAAATAAGTTACATATACACATATTTAGTTTTTCTTTCGTGTTTTTTGTAGTTTTGTTATGTTAGTGTGGCATTGTGTTAGTTTCAGATTGACAGATTAACTTCGATCAAGTGCAAATTCACTTTGACGTCATCAACGTTACACCTTCAGAGGCATAGGTATTTCGCACACTTAAATTTTATAGGTTTTGTCACATTTGTAGACATTATGTCATTTCCTAGTATTAACATATGTGTTGTGAGTTTGTTCCCAGATACACTCTTTTTGTTTTTAGCGATTTTGAATTGTAATGTTCTTGATTGATGTAATTTCTATCAATTTTAATATATGAATATCGCTCTTTAGTAAAAAAAAAAGTAATTTTAGTTGAAGAATTAGCCATAAATGTTTTTGTTGAAGAACCTCTAAGCATTTATAACTATTAATGTTATAACGTTTGTTGATGTGATACAATCAAATACATTGTCAACTTGAAATTGGAGAGTTGAGAAGAAATAACTTTTTTTTAAACCAAATTGAAAGTGCAAAGACATTATCTTGATAAATTGACATCTCAACTATGTTGACACCTCAATTTACTTTATACTTATTTGCACTACCCTAAAACTATTATTAATAAAATGTAATGACCGATAACAATAAATAGAACGGGGAAATAACTAAAATTCTCTAAGATCAATTAACCTACTTATTTATATCGATAAAGTGAGGTTATTATTATTATTTTATTTTTTTGCTGAATTGAGGTTATTGTTTAAACAACAAGAGATTGATGTTGGAACCAAGTTGGTTCTTGCAATTAAAGTTTTGATGTTAACAAATGTATTTTATGAAAATAACATATTTGACTTAGAAGAAGAATGAAAAATGTCATCAGAAGAATAGATCAGAGGATGACGTTACCAGAAGCAGAAATCAGAGGATGATGTCACCAGAGGATGATCATTAGAAGAATCTGTTAGAGGAATATGTTAGAGAAAAATGCTCAAAAACAGAATTGGAGCAAAAGACTCGAGAAACATAATCTAGCTAAAAATATGCTCAAAACAGAATCTGAGAAAAATGTTCAAAACAGAATTGGAGCAAAAGACTGGAGAAACATAATCTAGCTAAAAGCATGCTCAAAACAGAAGCGGAGCAAAATGCTCAAAACAAATTAATTGAAATACACTCCAGAAGTAAATCATCAATGAGCAAAAGACTTAAAACAAAATCTGAGCAAACTACTCCAAAATATTCTAAAAAACAGATTAATCGAAATACACTCAAGAAGTAAAGCATCAGTGAAGCCCTAATTTCAACTATAAATAGAGTCTGGGATTGTCAGACTTTTTGAGAAGATTGGCTGGTTTAGTCAAGGTGTTGTTGTTCCTCAAAAGTCTGGGGTTGTCAGGCTGTTTGAGAAGACTTAGCTGGTTTAGTTAAGGTGTTGTTGTTCCTCAAAAGTCTGGGGTTGTCAGGCTGTTTGAGAAGACTTGGCTGGTATAGTCAAGGTGTTGTTGTTCCTCAAAAGTCTGGGGTTGTCAGGCTGTTTGGGAAGACTGACTTGTAGGGTTAGTGGTGTTGTAATTCAAAGGAGTTTGAATTAGTGAAAAGGTCTTCTGGAGGAAGGGACTGGGCGTAGCCTAGTTAATGGTGAACCAGTATAAATTGTTGTGTTATTATGTTATTATTATCTGCTGTTGAATCTGATTAGTTATATATCGAATAATTCACATTAACATTCAACAAAACAGCAAAAGAAATCAAGTTTGACAAACACAATTCAACCTCCCTTCTCGTGTTTGCACCTTCTATTGAGTCATTATAGTAATACTTTTGTAAATACAATTAATTAATTTTTATATTTTTTCTTTATCATATATTAGCACACCAGCATTAACATAACAACAAAAATCAATTATATAGTTAATTTAAATTGGAGAAATGAAAATGTATTACAATATATATATATATATATTGCTTTTTATTGATGATAAGTGTATGATTTCTTAAATGTATCTGAAGGTGCAAACACAATAAGGGGGTTGAATTGTGTTTGACAAAGTCGATAACTTTTTGTTAATTTGATGAAGACTGGTTGGTTTTTATGAATTAATTAGATAAGAAGCAATCAGATTCAGAGGCAACAAACAATGAAAGCATAAATAATTGGACACAAAGATTTAACTTGGTTCACCACTAACTTGAATACATCCAATCCCCTCATTCATAAGGCTTTAATCCACTAATTCAAATACCTTGAATTACAATGCACCTGACCCTCCAAGCCAGTCTTCCCAAATAGCCTAACAACCCCAAACTTTTGAGGAACTAACCACCTTGACCCTACAAAACTTGTATTTTTTTAATAACTTTTCTTTATATTTCTTTGACTCCCCCTAACTCAGGGCTCCCCCTAAGTCTAAGTATCATTTTCTCCCCACTTTATCAAATATCTTTCTCCCCCTTTTGTCATCAAACAAAAAGACTTGAAAGTGAAAATTGCTCCTTTTTTTTGTTTTCTTTCTTTCTCTCTCTCTCTCTCTCTCTTTCTATCTTTTTTTTAATAACATAAATATATTATAAGAAAATTTAAAAACTAATGTAAATCTAAACTACTTTAAAGTTATCACAACATCAGTTAGGTATGAAGGTAAGGTTTAGGTTTTTCTCAATGAAGTCAAACCTATCTTCAAGTAGTGGTTTGATGAATATGTCAACCCATTGGTGTTTGATCTCTATGTGTTTAGCTCTATAATGTAGGATAGGGTTTTTGGTTAGACAAATGGCAGAAGTGTTATCACAATAGACGGGAATGTTGGTTTATAGGATTTTGTAGTCTTCTAGTTAATGTATCATCCAAAGTAGTTGAGAACTGCAGCTAGCTGTTGAAATGTACTCAACCTCAGTTGTTGACATTGCAATAGTGTTTTGTCTCTTACTTGACCAAGATATTAAGTTGTCACCTAGAAAGGTGCAGTTGCCACAAGTACTCTTTCTCTCAAGTTTATCTCTAGCATAATCAAAAACACAGTATCCACTTAGTTTGTACTTAGAATATTTTTTGTATAACAAGGTAAGGTTGGTAATGCCTTTTAGGCATCTAAAGATTCTCTTAACAGCAGTTAAATGTGATTCCCTAGGGTCAGCTTGAAATCTTGCACATACACATACATTAAACATGATGTCAGGTCTGGAAGCGGTAAGGTAAATTAGGGATCTTATCATTTCTCTATAGGTTTTCTACTCAACTTTTTAGCCTGAATCATCTTTTTCAAGTGAATAGGTAGGGTGCATTGGTGTAGCCATAGGTTTGGAATCACTCATCTTAAACTTCAAGAGAAGCTCTTTTGTATGTTTAGTTTGATGAATGTATGTACCTTTTTTACTTTGTTGAATTTGTATCTCTAAGAAAAACTTAAGTTCTCTCATCATACTCATTTGAAATTCAAGCTGCATCAATTTAGAAAATTCTTGGCAAAGAGTGTCATTAGTAGATCCAAAGATAATGTCATCAACATAAATTTGAATAATAAGAATGTCATCTCCTATTGATTTTCTAAAGAATGTATTATCTACTTGTCTTATTTCAAAGTTATTTTTAAGCATTAAGTTACTAAGTATATGATACCATGCCCTAGAGGCTTGTTTTAGACCGTACAAATATTTATTAAGTTTAAAAACATGATTTAGAAATTCAGAACTTTCAAAACTTGGGGGTTGTTTAACATAAACTTCTTCACTTATATAACCATTTAGAAAAGAACTTTTAACATCCATTAGAAATAATATAATGTTATTATATGCAGCAAAAGAAAGTAGGATACGAATAGCTTCTAACCTGACCACTGAAGTAAATGTCTCAGTGTAATTAATGCTCTCTTGCTGACTGTAGCCTTGTGCCACAAGTCTTGCCTTGTTTCTGACCACTTCACCTTTTTCATTTAGCTTATTTATGAAAACCCAATTGGTTCCAATAATGTTCTTTTTTGGTCTAGGTATTAGATCCCAAACTTCATTCTTTTTAATTGCATTTAACTCTTCTTGCATTGCAAGAATCCATCCATCATTTGTCAAAGCTTCATCAATAGAGGTAGGTTCAATTGATGAGAGTAAGCCAAACAATATGGTATCCTTTTAGTGATGATTTAGTCCTCAAAGGATCACTTGCACTTCTAGTTATTAAAGTTGTAGGATGAGATGACTCGTACTTCCATCCGAATCTTCCTTCTAACTTATCTTGATTGTTTCTGACTTGATCAAATTATCTTTTTTTGATTTGCTTGTATCCTCTTATTTTTTTATGTTCTTCTGGTTTGTTTGTATCTGCTTCTTTTGGTTCTGGTAAACCTATAGTATCCTCAACTTGCTTTGACTTTTTAAGGTCAAGTTGTTTGTCATATAACATAATATAAATCAGATAATTGAAGAATGGAATCAATATAGTTAAAACATCAATTTTGTTTCTGGTGGTTTCTGCTTGTTTCTGAAAACCAAACTTGTATGCTACTTCTGCTGAAGTGTTCAGATTCTATGGATCTCCTTGTTCCTCTAAATTTTTTAGAAGCTACAAAGTACTTATCTAGCTTTGATTTTTAACTTCAAGCTTCTTGTTATCACAATATATATAATATCAGACAATAATTAAATTTAAAGAAAGATAAACCCTATATGTCAACAGTTTCAGTTTTACTCTTAAAACCCTCTTAGTTCTTCTTTTTTGGTTTTCAGATTCTAAATTTGCATATTCTATGATTAGAGGGTCTGGATGAAGGGATTTGAATTCCTATCCAGGCTTGTAGTCTTGATGAATTTGATTGGGATGTTTAGAGAAGTATCTTGATTCTGATTGTTCATGTGACACTTATGTTTCTGTTGATGTATTAGGTTCCTCTGGTAATTTTGGAAGTGATTATAATTCTGATTCTTCTGGTAGTTTCAGTTCTGTTGATGATGTGTGATTTCTCTGCCAGTTTTGATTATGTTGATGTGTGTAAGTTTTTTTGATATTCTTGGTTCATCATAAGGTTCTTTTTTCTTGATAGTTTTGGTTCATCAGCTGAATTTGGTTCTGATAGGTATTGTGCTAACTAGTCATTCTTCCACTTGAGTCAGTTGGCTTCTGTTTGTTATGTCTTGGAACATTAACTTTTTTCCCTTCATATATTGCAAGCATCCATTGACCAGACACCATGACTGGTGTTTCAATCTTAAAGGTTAGTTCTTATCCTTTGGTACCCAAATCTGGTTGGGTCCTGGTTTGTTAGTTCTTAAAGGTTTCTTGTCTTTCCATGTAGTTAGCATAGACAAAATATTTTAGTGTGACATTTCTTATAGCAAATAGTACATAAATCATCAGAGGGAACAAACTTTGGTTTAGTTACTTTTCCTGGAAATCCTATTCCTCTTTTACCATTTCTACTAACACCATAAATCATAGATGCATACTTGCTTCTTTTCATATTATTATCAAGAAAATCTTGAAATACTTCTTCATGCTTATTAGAGTTACATGTGGTATTTTCAATTGATGTTGAACTATAATTACTTTTTAGAGTTAGATTTCAACCTTAAGATGAGCAATATCAGTTTTCATATTTGCATTTTTTTGTTTTAAGTTCAGTAATATCAGTTTTCAGAGTTACATTTTCTGTTTTAAGTTCAGTAAATCAGTTTTCAGCGTTGCATTTTCTATTTTAAGTTCAGTAATATCAATATGTATGAATTTGGTGAGACCCATGTAGATTTTAATGTGTGTTAAAGAGTGAGTTGCTAGCATTATTTTTATAGCCAATGAATTACAATAAATACATATTTGAATTAAGATAGTTTAATTGGTTGGTGAAGGACACCAAAAAATTTTAAGAAGAGGTTTCGGATCCAAAATATAAAAAAATGATATAATCACTAATTTACTAACATTAACCTATACACAAATATGTTTAAGCTATTAGGTATGATATTGAATATATTATTATTATTTTGTGAAAGAAGATTAAACGTAAAATAATAATAGCTTGAACAATAATCGATTTTTCAAATTAAAATTAAAATTAGTGTTATTTATGTATTTATATTTTGAAACGTATTATTTTGTTCAATGTAAATTTTAATTTCAATTGTTTATCAAATCAATCTATAAAAAAAAAATTATATATTAAATATTAAAAAAAATTGCAATTGTTTTGTATTAAAGAATAAAATTAAGTTCCCGGTAATTTAAAATTTAATATTTTATCATGGTTGAGTAAGATGCAAGATGAATTTGAGTATTCTATTATTGAATTGATTAAACATGAAAGAGATTATGTTTGAATGTCGTATCAAATTTGTAGATGAAAACAATTTTATTTTATTATTTGACGACACAAACTACAAATTGATAAAGAGAATATCATTTTATAAAAAAAAAGATATAGAAAACCAAAGGCATAATGAAAGTCTAATAGAATGAAAAAAGATATGCAACTATCTGAATTCTTTCTTAGATATAAATCCAAATTTTTCAAATACAAAGTATATGCCTTTAAAATGTGTCAAGATGCACTGATTCCAATTTTTTTGTCTTTGGTACACGATAAAATATCTCGACACGCAACACAATATATATGTGTGTGTGTATATATATAGGTGTTTTATCTTATTTGTGTGGACTTAATTAATAGTGAATGAACTTAATTCCATTGGTGTAGAAAAGTGTACCAATAGAGACACATATTTTCCAAAAAATGAGTAGAGATGAAATAACATTAGTAGAACATATTTTGTTACCAACTAATCTACAAGAATATGTAAAGTTATAAATGGATGAGCTTTTATGTATGGGTTTTCAACATATGTATAATGTGTGAGATGCAAAAGTTAAATTGAGAAATAGAATGTGTGAGATAATTGTATAAGCGATGTGCAACAAATGTTATGACGTGACACATAAGTATGTGAGATGTCAGTCAATTGAGTTTCGATTTGTTTGAATAATACTAAAAATAGACTTTTATTGCCTTTGTAACAAAATTTAAGCAAAAAATAGATTTAAAAAATTTATGTATTTGTTTCAAAATTTGATTCAAATGCATTAACTCTTTTGACTTTTTTTGTTTATATTTCATTACAAAAGGTACATAGTTAAAAACACTACATATAGAAAAATTGATTCATGGCTAAATTTATCGCTTGCAAAACTACAGTTCATCATAATCAAAACATTGGATGTTGTTTTCTGATAAAAAATAAATTTTAGCCACTAAAGATATTACTAAATTGAGTTGTAAACTAAGTTGCTCTCTTTAACATGTTTTACAGTATTGCCAAAAATTGTACAAGAAAACCATTAACCACGATATCCCTAAAATAAAATAGCTTATGTATCACCATTCTACTGCATTGTAGAAAAATATTTTAGAATTACACCCTCAATATGACTATTATAGCCACTCAGATGTATGGTACTACAATCACCCGATTTTTTTATAGGACAAAGTTTTAAGTAAAGGGACAAAAAGAAAAAGGGAATGAATAAAAGAGGGGGAAGAGAGAAAACTAAAAAATATTTTGAGTTTTGATGCACTTTGTGAAGTGAACGAAGTCCTTTATCTATAAAGGCAATTTGCAATGTACTACAAAAAAAAAATCATGCAACCGATTTTGATCGTTTCACATTTTACAGTCAATCAATATCAGATATGTGAAATAGGAGGAAGGGACTAAATCAAAAAAATGTGTCTCAATTGTTAAAAACGCAGACAGAGAAACACGTTGAAAATAAGTATTCATTTTTTCTGGTTTCTAAAAAAATATTACACCACTTTGTCCAAGCTTAAGCTAGGCAGACGAACAACAGTGGCGCACGTAGTGGTCGGTTTAAATGTTTTCTCTCCCATTTACAAAATTAGGTACCCAATTTAACACACTCCAAAAGTCTTATCTCCACTTTATAAATAAATCTCTCCTATGTAGAACTTCCACAATTTTTTCAATTTACACAATAATAGCTTTAACACTACCGTAAAAAAAAACTAATTTGTTGGAATTTTAAGCTAATTTGCAAGGTTTTTAATTTTCGTAAATTGATTTGCATGTACTTTCAAAACCGCCACGGTTACGTGTGTCGCAATATATTTGCAAGAGTTTTAAGAGACCTTTGATGTCTGGCTTATATTGTGGCAGTGGTTTTACGGAGGTTTAAAATCTCCATCGTGTACATAGTTTATTTTGTGGGAGGTTTTAATTCCAAAGTGGACAAAACAAATTCAATTAATTTAAACATTTAAACTAAATTAACTCGAAAATTATCAATTATTTCTTGTTGGGTAAAAATACCAAACCAAATCATTGTAAACTGAAGATTATTACTTCGGGTATCGGATTTTAGTTATAAAAACCAATAAAAACTGAACCTAACCAACTCTATTCATATTTGTTTTTATATTTATTTTTTGAAAGTTTTACTTCATACCTCTACAATTATACATATACCCCTACAAATTTTTCAAAATGCCAAATATACCCTTCAATTTTTTTACTATTTTACCAAATTAAAATTCACTTTTTTTTTACCATTCAAAGATTTCCGGACCACAAAAAAATAAGATTTCCGGTACATAAAAGTTTTCTGATAATTATTGGAAATTTTTTTTCAAGTTTTTCGGTACAGAAGGCTTCTACCGGAAATCTTGGAAAAAGTTTTTCGATAAAGTAGCGTACATTTAACACTACCGGAAAACTTGTGAGAAAGTTTTACCGGAAAACTTCCTCACAAGTTTTCCGGTAGTTATATTTTTATTTTTTTTCCATGTTTTTTTTCAAGTTTTTTTAATTTTTTTGATAAATATGGATAATCCACTAGTATTATATGATAAAACATCTGTCGATACTACCAATATTTTTAACACAGATCAGGTATGAATTATTATAATTTATTTTAGATTTTATTTAAAAAATTGAAAAAAAAATACCGAAAAACTTCATCACAAGTTTCCCGGTAACTACCGGAAAAATTCCTTACAAGTTTTTCGGTAGTGTTAAATGTACACTACTTTACTAGAAAACTTGGAATGAAAACTTTTTCCAAGTTTTTCCGGTAGAAGCCTTCTGTACCGGAAAACTTAAAAAAAATTCCGGTATACCAGAAATCTTTTTTTTTTTGTGGTATGTAAATCTTTGGAAGGTAAAATAAAAGTGAATTTTAATTTGGTAAAATAGTAAAAAAAATTAAGGGTATATTTGGTATTTTGAAAATTTTGTGGGGGTATAGATATAATTGTGGGAGTATGGAGTAAAACTTTCTTATGTTTTACACAAAATTCTGGCCCAATAAGACAAAAAAATGTTGAAAGTTTTACCCCATACCCCTACAATTATATCTATACCCCCACAAAATTTTAAAAATGCCAAAATTACCCTTTATTTTTTTTTACTATTTTATTAAATTAAAATTTACTTTTTTTTTATCTTCTACCGGAAAATTTGAAAAAAATTTTCCGGAAAAGACGCGAACATTTAACACTACCGGAAAACTTGGGAGGAAGTTTTTCAGAAAAGACGAGTACATTTAACACTACCGGAAAACTTGACATAAGTTTTCCGGTAGTTTTTTTTTTTTTTTTTTTTTAAATTTGAAAAAAAATAAAACTACAAGAAAACTTTTTGGCAAGTTTTCCGGTAACTACCGGAAAACTTCATGACAAGTTTTCCGGTAGTGTTAATTGTAGCGTCTTTTCCGGAAAACTTCCTCCCAAGTTTTCCGGTAACTACCGGAAACTTTTTGGCAAGTTTTCCGGTAGTGTTAAATGTTGCGTCTTTTCCGGAAAACTTTTTTCAAGTTTTCCGGTAGAAGTTAAAAGAAAAGTAAATTTTAATTTGATAAAATAGTAAAAAAAAATGAAGGGTAATTTTGGCATTTTAAAAAATTTGTGGGGGTATAGGTATAATTGTAGGGGTATGGGGTAAAACTTTCAAAAATGTTTATACAACAATCAGACTCAATAAGTTAAGTCATATCCCAAACCCTAGTTTGATATCTTCACACTAACTAACCAGCCGCTCATTCACTCACACTCACTCATATCGTAGTAGTTTGAATTCTACTACTGTTGAAGCTTTGATTTGTACTCAAAATTAGATTAAAAAAAAAACCAAAGATATTTTATTTAAGAGTATGAATGGATGAAGTGCAACAACTTGAAGCATGTATGAAAGTTGATTTGTAACTCAACTGTCATTTTTGTTCACTTTGTTATTATATTTATTACATTATCGAACTAATTTATTATGGATTGTGTGTTTTAATTTTTAGAAATTATTGGATTACATTACTAGTGTTGGAGTCAATATCGATGGCATGACATGAATGAAGAATGCAATCTAATGTTATATTTATTTTGATCTAAGTTGGAAATAAACTCCATGTTATAATTTCTAACTGTTTATTTATTTCATTTTATTTCAGATTTGTATCATTCAAGTAGACGACTACTGTGCCTACTTTGGATCGTTGTCGTTGCCTATTTATTTTTCATTGTAATTTAAATTCTCATTTAGAATTTAGACAACTAAATTATGGTTTAATTTAACATTACTACTGCACTATATTATTACAGATTATGTTTTAGGGGACCAAATTATGTAATGCTACTGCATGTTTTGTTTTAGTCTTTTAGATGATTAAATTGTGACTTTGTAGTTATTCCAAATTCTATTTTAGAGAAACAAATTAAAGTGGTAGTTGCCCTTTGTATATTATTTTTTTAATTTGCCAAAAAATTAAAATGATTATAGTTTTGCTTTTTTTAAATCCAATCACCCGAACCGAATAACTCGTATATCATCGGTTTAGTTTGGTTCGGATCCAATAATAAAAAACAAATAAAATCGAACTAAACCAACTCGTGCAAATTTCATTGGTTTGAATTCATTTTCGGCATAAAACCAAACCAAACTGACCTATTACACCCTACCCTTATATTGTAAAATTTTATTTTTATTATTATTATTATTATTTATCACCGAACATACTTTTTAGTCCAACAAGATTAATCTAACAATTAAATTTAAAATAATTTTCTTTCAAAATATATTTATTTTCTAATATTTGACATTTTCATAATAAGATATTTGTACTCAACTTTTCATTAAAAATATAGGTAATAACATACATGTGTTTCTTTGTAAAATAAAAATATATACATGTGTTTCAAACATCTATAGTTCAAATAATAAATGGGGGTGATACAACTTACAAATTTTATAATAGCCTAATAGAAGTCTAATACTAAAGAAACCTACAATTGTTAACACTAGATGATCCTGTTGCATCTAAAGACAAATCAGCTCACTTGCTGAGTTGAAAGATCCTTACCTTAAATAACAAAAAGAAAAATATTTAGTTAACCATTGACTCATTCTTTATTCAGTTAACATCAATACTTTACATTATAGTTTATGAATTGAGAATAAAGGAAATGTATTATCAGTGTAAAAGTGTTTTGACAATCAATTACAACTTGTCATGACAACAATCAATTAAATAATTGTTTTTTATTTAAAAACTATCTAACATTATGTGGCAAATTGAGTTATTATAATGGAATCACAATGTAATTTAGTGCACTGTCTTCTAAACTTTATGAATTTATCAAAATTACCAACACATTTCTAAATGTCTCTTTTGTTAGTAATTATATAGACCAAATTGTCTAACGATAAGTGACTAACGAAAACTAAGGATTATCAAGAAAAACATTCTTGTTTATGCTACTTGGGAATGGTAATGGCAAGCATGCTATATACGTACGTAGCACATAATTAGCCTATCCAATATGATACAGAGAATAAAAGTTGAGAAATCATACATGCAAGATATACAAGTATACAAAAGGAATTTCAAATGCATCACATGAGTAGCATCTCAAGTTTTGAAGAATCTAAAATTACTAACAATGAATATTAGTCACGTTATTCATTCTTTTTCCTTGATCCACCAAGCACCAATTCATCTCAACTCTAAAGAAAACTATTGTGTATTTTAAATCAAATTTAACTAATTAAATAATGGTTGAGAAGGGACTTACAATTACAGCTACAAACAAGCTTAAAATTACATTTATGCGCATGTAGAATTATTGGTATTATAAATAAAGCTTTAAACAATATGAGAGACACATTAGCATTTGAAGTATAAGATGCAATCAATATTACTTGCATACCTTAACACAGTTTATGAAGATCTTCAGGTCAAGATCTCTACTCAAGTAGCATTGATAGCTTCCCCTACGCTTTTGACAGTACTTGCAAACCAAACATGTACTAGAAAGACTATTTAAAGTTAGTAATACGCCATTAATTTTCCTTTAATGTAGTATAGCCAAATAAAGCTTGAAATAAATTAGGCATAATTGCTTCCGCGATCCCTTAATTTCAGGTAATCAGTTCATTGTTATTATTTTTTTTCTTTCTAATTTTATCTTTTATTTAATTTAAATAACAATTTGATCTTTTATGTCTTAAAATGTAACAATTTTATCCTTTTTTTTTTACAAAATTTCAAAAAATTCATCAAAATTTTCAAACAAAACTCATAAAAATAATTATCATCTTCAATATAATGCAAATTTAATCAAATTCATAACTCAAATCTTCAAATAAACTCATATTTTTATTCTTTATTTGATGAATTTGATTTTGTTAGAGATTAAAATATGAGTTAATTTGAATATTTGAGTTATGCATTTGATGAATATATGAATTTTCTTGAAATTGGTATTGAATTTTATAGGCTTTGTTTGAAGATTTTGATGAATTTTCTAAGTTTTTGTAAAGAAAGGATAACACTATTGACATTTTAAGATTTAAAGGATCAAGTTATTACTTAAAATTAAAGAAAAGACTAAATCGAGAAAAAAAAAAAGATTAAGGACTAAAGTGTTACCTGAAATTAAGTTAAGGAACCGCAGAAACAATTATGCCAACAAATTATTATAATGATATAAACTAATTAATACTTGTTAATAAAATAGCAATGTACTATTTATATACAAATTATTTGTTTGGATCATAACAGAAGGAAAATAAAAAGCTTAAAAATGAGTAACAAACTCAACTACCTTAGTGACAAAACTAACAGTTGCAAACTACAAAAGCATATAAGGAACTAAACTATATAGTGAAGTGAATAATAAGAGAAAACATAAAATGAGAACTAAGTAACTTCATCAGCCCCCCTCAAGTTGGAATCGAAGATGTCAATGAGGTTAAGCTTTGTCACAATTGAGTGAAAAGAAGATGGATGTGAAGGTACAAATATGAGGAAAAGTTGAATTGTGTTTGACTAAGTTGGATTCATTTTACTTATTTATTTAAAACTGGTTCGAGTTAGGTGGCTTACTTATAATAAAAGTAATAACAATCGAGTTAAGTGATCAGAAGTAAGAGTAAAACAAGAATTTATCCTAGTTCACCACCAACTTGGTAGCTACGTCCAGTCCCCTCACTCAGAAGAATTTAATCCACTAATTCAAAACATGAATTACATAACACTTGACCCTACAAGTCAGTATTCTCAAAACAACCTGATATCTACAGACTTTTTGAGGAACACAAACACTTTGACTATACAAGCCAAGTCTTCTCAACAAAACCTGAAAACTTACAAATTGCTTGAGGAACACGAAAGCCACTATTGGGTTGGATTACAAGAGTTTGGAACAAATTGGTTTGTTTCTTACAAGTTGATTGTAACAATGACTCTCACACTAGAAAATAGAAAATATTTCTTTTGAGCAAGTGTTTCTCTAGATCTTAACCTTAAGACCTCTAATGACTTAGGAAATTTTGTGCTTGTGAATTCTATTGTATTCTTCTTCAACTTTGAGTATCTATTTATAGAATAGGTTAGGGTTTCTCCTTTGTCCTTGCAAAATCTAAATCATATCTTTGCAAATAATAAATGTATCTTCTTGTGAGTGTTTCTTCTTGTAAACAATTCTTGGTCATATCTTCTTGTAGATTTTGATCAACTCTTCTTGTAAATAATTCATATTTTTTTGTAGTTAAATCTTGATCAAATTTTCTTGTAAATAATTCATATCTTCTTGTGATAAATTTTGATCAAATCTTCTTGTAGATAAATCTAAATTAAATCATATTTTAGATTGTCTTCAAAAACACGAATCTTCTTTCATACTCTTGCTTGATTTGAGCTGGAATGGATTCAGGTTGTTCTTGGATCTTCACAAGTTTTTGATTTGGCTAAGTCTTCTTTTCATACTTAATTTTTTCAATTTCAACTGTTGATTTTCCATCAGAGGCATTGGCTTTCTTGTTGGAGTGAGATGTTTTGTTTCTTGAATAGTGATAGTTAGAAGCAAAATTGCATGACTTAGAATTAGTGGCATTGGGAAAATCATCTGGTTAAAATTTTAGAGTTAGTGCAACATTAAAGGTTGCATATCAGAGGTAGCAATTGGAGTTTATTGCACCATGTTGATCAACGGATTATGAGCTTAGAATTGCATGGCTTGAAAAATCTTTTCAAAGTTAATGATAGCTTGATATAAACTCTTGAGAGACATATTGAATTTGTGAACATCAAAGGCAAACAGGGGCTTTAGAGGCATGCTTCAAATTCAGTCCATTAGACTTAGTTTCATAGCCATTCTTCAGAGGCAATTTTTAGACCCAGTCTTTAGATCCAAACATCAGACTTAGACTTCAGACCCAGACATCAGAGACAATCTTCATAACCTTCCGAGGCACGTTACTTTCAAAGGTATATGTTTAGAGGCAGACGCATATACTTTGTGTCCCTCTGGTCACTTCCTCTAGTGACTTTGCTCTGGTTGCTTCCTCTGGTATCTTCCTTTGATATTCTTCTTCCAATTTTTGCATACTTTTGTTAATATCAAAACTATAAGTAGTAAACCAACTTGGTTCCAGCAATCTCCCCCTTTATGATGATGACACAACTATATTTTTTATAACAATTTCTCTTTTATTAGTTGACTCCCCCTGACTTAAGGCTTAAGAATCTTGTAATCTTCCAGGTGATGTTTCATCCATAGCAAGAATCTTGTAATCTTCCAATTGATTTTAATCCATAGCAATTGAGAACTGCAACCAACTGATGAAATATACTCAGCCTCTGTTTTTGACATTGCAATTGTGTTTTGTCTCTTACATGACCATGAGATTAAGTTTTCTCCAAGAAATGTGTAGTATCCACTTGAGTTTTTCTCTCAAGTTTGTCTTCCGCATAACCAACATCACAATAGCCATTTAATTTGTACTTAGTAGATTTCTTGTAGAACAAGCTAACATTGGTAGTACCTTTGAAGTATGTAAGGATCCTCTTAACAACTGTTAAATGAGATTCCCTTGGATCAGCTTGAAATCTTGCACGCACACAGATAGCTGGTTCAACAAGTGTACAAAATCATTGCAAGTAATAATTAAAACGGTAGTACCGAGTGTCGAACTCAAGGATTGCGTTTGACTATCGAATTATATTTAATTACTGAAATTGAACAAAAAGTTTCCGAATTGATTTAAGTAATATTTGAATGACAAGTGTAGTAGAATTGAACTTTTATAATGAGAAAAATGCAAGGGATGAGTTTCACTTTGAGTCCAACCTTGGTTTCTAATTTGATCCTAGTTACTGAATTTCTTTATTGAATTTTTACCGAATTCTCTTTAGTATTCTTGCCCTAATGTCTTAGTGACAGAACCTTTAATTCCAAAATAACCTCTAATTCCTTAGTGAATTTATAATTAAGATTAAGCTTTACAGTACAAAAATTATCTTTTTAAACTGCTACCTCTGCAACTAATTCAATTGGTTTCATGACCTGCATCTATCCCTAGACTACAATCTCATGAATTTCTCATCTCAAGCATTCGTAAAGTCCACTTCTATTTCAAAATACGAATAGTAAAACATTTTAAAGTTGATCAGGCAATAAAATGCATTAAACATAGAGATGGCAAAAATAATTCAACAAATTTATTCATATAACCACAAATCAAATCAGACAAATATGGGTTTCATCTTGTTTCACTCATCCCTAACAAATAGAGTTTAGTTACTCATGACAGAGATTAAAGAGATAGGGATTAAAGAAGAATTACAAGAAAGATTCATGATAAACCTCCTTCAATGGTGTAGAACGGTCGTCTTTGAGCATTTCTGCTAGGGCACAAGTCTCTAAGCTTCCCAATTGACAAAAAGATCCCTAAAAATTCAGAAAAACTTGGTTTTATGCATTTTGCAGCGCACAACGCGCCCTAGGCGCAGGACATGCGCTACAAGCGCGTTTAAATTGAATTAGCAGCGCAAAAATGCGCTTCAGGCGCACATCATCTGATGTCTGGTATTTATTGCATTTTTCTACTCTTTTGAGTCTGGATTTGGTTCTGGTGTCTTCATGCAAGTTGTAGCTATGGATCTTAGCTTTCATTTGCACTTGGTTTGACTCCCATTGGACATATACAACTCCAGATATGGTAGAAATACTCTATGTAGGTCATGTTGATTTCTCACCGAAATTCAGCACTGCACTAAAACAAAGAAATAACATAAAACTACAAAGAAATCTCTACTTAATCAAGGAAATAAGAACATAAACATTTTATTAAATCTAAGAATTAAAGTCAACAAAATATATTAAATAACTCCTTAAATTAAGTAGTGGTTGCCTATAAATAAGACTAAAAATAGTAAAAAATATGCATATGATGAAGAGTTAGCACAACCTCAAACTTAGTCTATTGCTTGTCCCCAAACAGCAATTAGTTTCATATTTGGTACAGTTAAAAGTAGTTTAAACTCAATTTTCTCAAATCACATCAAGCTCTATTCTCAAAATTCCCACTACTACAAAACATTCATCATGCTTCATGGTTTCTAAAAAAAAATGGCACAATGGATACACTTTTGCATTCATTCATCAAGTTCAACTCTCTCTTCACACAATCTCATGAAAATTTCTCTCAAGTGTTTAGTCAGGGTTATGAATTTATCACTAAAATCCTAGAACCTGCATCACGCTACCATAGGCTTGAAAAAATTATAGTTAGCAATCACAATGCAACAAACACATACACTCTTGGAGGACCACCACCCCAAACTTAAAATGTTGCTATCCCATGAGCAACCCCAAACTTAGAACTTTACCCATACTAGACAAATTTTTTTTTCTACCTAGCTCCAAGTACGGTGATTTAATCACTGTCAGGTATTTGGCTAGTAACCGGAAGAAAAGGCACGACTCAAAGAGGCTAGCAAAGGATAAAATTTGCATATGGTAGTAAGAAAGGCTCAAACGACCAAACAAAATTGCCTCCGTGTATGCATAAATCACAAGTGATGCAAGTCAGAATTAGTGCAAGTTCTGAAGGGTTAACACATTGCTAGATAATCACACAACAAGGAATTGAAGTGTTTAGGCCCAAAAGCTATCAACTAGGATAAACAAGAGAGAGTGTGAACTTTTAAAACTGTGTCAAGTGTGTTACTAATTTTTTTTTTGTTAAAATTGATGGCAAGTTTTACAACCACTTAGTAATCAACAATGTATGTATTAGTGAAACTCGTCGAATGGATCAATGATATGAGCAAAGAAACATAAAGTTGAATTTCAAAATTCCAAATAGAAAACTTAAGACAGACTGCAAATTATTATACTTCTTCATCATTATACACATTTAAGGACCAAACAAAGACATACAATTCGACTACTAACATAAAGATATTACAAAAAAAGAAAAAGGAAAGAAAACTTTTCTCAGTTAAGCGACTCAAGAAGCGATGCTTGGGTCCTCCATTCCCGCATCATTTGAGTCGCCAGTATACTGGTGAGATGAGAACAAGTCAAAGTAGAACATGCCGCCCGATGTTTGTTGCGATGACATGAAGGTGAAGGTGCAAACACGAGAAGGGGGTTGAATTGTGTTTGACTAACTTGAATACTTTTTAGTTTTAAAACAAAACCTATTATGTATGAATCAAAATAGAGTTAGCAACGAATTTAAAGTAAAAAAAAAAACTCAGAATTTTATATTGGTTCACCATTAACTATGCTACCTCGAGTCCCTTCACTTTGAAGGATTTCACTAATTCAAAAACCTTGAATTACAAAGTATCACTGACCCTCCAAGTCAGTCTTCTCAAAAAGTCTAACAACCCTAGACTTTTGAGGAAAAGAACCTTGAATCTAATTGCTAAGTAATCTGCTACTCCTTCTAACTCCCTCAGATTGTAGACTCTACTTCAACAACTTAGACCTAACATAAGGGAAAGAAAAACTTAGAGTACTTGCTTCTGGAAAGCGGATACTCACAATTGACCTCACTGAAAACTCAAGTATTTTGCTTTTAGAAGTGTATGACTCTCAAGTATTTTCGATGTTGAGTCTTCTGCCTTGAGCCTCCTTTTATTGATGAAGATTAGGGTCTCTTCCATGCTTAAGTTTGAGTTGTATCTTACTAGATACTCGTGCAAAAATAACTTGGCCAATCGGGTATCACTTAAATAAAAAACATATCTTTTTAGCTCCAGATTTGCATTCAAAAATAACTTTGGCCAATCCTGTTCTTCATTAATTTTGGATCAAATCTTTCTTCCCACCAATAGCTTTTGAATTCCCACCAGACTTCAATTTATTTTTGTATCAAATCCTCTTAATGCTTTGATCAAATTTCTATTAAAATTTAATCAAGTCTTATTCGAATTTAATCAAGTCTCCACTGATTATCATCATGATTAAATCTGGACCGTTTGATCTTCTGATCTCGTCCACATCTGGACCATACAATCTGATATGTTGTGTGTGATCCTCTGATCTCGACCAACACTAGACCACACGTTCTGATCTTCTGATCTCGGCCAATCACTGGACCATATGATCTGATTTTCTAATCTCGGCCAATACTGGGCCATATGGTATGATCTTTTGATCTCGGCCAACACTGGGCCATGATGCTTAAATCTGAACCATTGATCTGAACATTTTCCTTCTGATCTGGACCAATTCTGGATTGAGTCTGGATTGAACGGAAATTAAATCTGAACTTTCATTTCTTCTAGTCTGGACTGAATTTTATAATCACTACCAAGCTATCTTCTGGTCAGAATAAAGTCTAGACCAAGTTTGACTTGTGATTCCTTCTGGACTGGACCAAGTCTCCCTCTTGCAGGCTTCCTTCTGGTCTGGTCCAGGTTTCCTTCTGGACTCTGCTTCCTTATGATCTGGGCCAGAAAAGATATCCTCTGATGATGTTTTGATATCCTCTGATATCCTCTAGAGGTGTATCCTCTGGTGCCTTCTGAATGCATCCTCTGGTATCTTCTGGAGGTGTATCCTCTGGTCTGATTTTATCCTCTGGTTACTCATCTTCTACCTCTGGTGACTTCATCTTTTGGTGGCATTTAATATATTAATGCTAAGTACAAAATAAGATTACATGGAGTGCTTTTGTAAACATCAAAATCCTAAGTACTTAGAACCAACTTGGTTTCAACAATCTCCCCCTTTTTGATGATGACAAAACCTTAACTTATTTTGTTAGTTTATAACTTAAAAAAGACTTTGAAAAACTTGAAAAAATTCGAAGTACTTGAAATACTCCCCCTCAGACCAATCTCTCCCCCTAAGTCTAATAATGACTTTTTCTTCTCCTTTTCAACTCCTTCTTAAATCACTCTTTCTTTTCTTCTCTTCTCCTCTCCTTTTCAACTCCTTCTTTATTCTCTCTTTCTTTTCTCTCTTCACATTTCCTCTCCTTTTCAACTCCTTCTCTTTTCACTCTTTCTTTTTCTCTCTTTATTTTTCTCTTTCCCTATTTCCTCTCCTTTTTAACTCCTTCTTTTTTCATCTCTTTCTTTTTCACTCCTCCTTTCAACTCTTTCTTTTTCACTCCTCCTTTCTTTATATCTCTCCTTTTCTACTTATTTCTCCTTTTTCTCTTTCTCCCCCTTTTTGTCATGAGCCAAAAAGAGGTCCTACTATTTTTGTATTTTTGTTTTTCTCTTTACAAAGTACAGAAAGTAAAAACAAGAAAATAAAAGACATAAAGTAAAATTACAAGAAAATTAAAAACTCCTATGATGACTACTTGAGCTAGTCAGATATGGAGATAATGTTGAGATGCTTCTTGATGAACTCTAACCTATCTTCATGTAATGCTTTGGTGAAGATATCAGCCCATTGATGATTAGTGTCCACAAACTGGATGCTTAAAGTCCCTTTTTGAACATGGTCCCTAATGAAATGGTGTTTTATTTCAATGTGTTTAGCTCTAGAGTGTAAAATAGGGTTCTTGATTAGGTTTATGGCTGAAGTGTTATCACAGAACAAAGGGATATTGGTTTCAAAGATGTTGTAATCTTCAAGTTGATGTTTCATCCAGATTAACTGTGAGCTGCATCTTGCTGCTGATATATACTCAGCTTCAGTTGTTGACATGGAAATGGTGCTTTGTCTTTTGCTTGACCAAGAGATCAAATTATCACCTAAGAATATGCAGTTGCCACTTGTACTTTTCATTTCCAACTTGTCTCAAGCATAGTCAGAATCACAAAAACCTCTTAGTTTGTAGGTGGGGGTTTTCTTGTATAATAAGGTAAGGTTGGTGGTTTCTTTAAGGTATCTCAAGATTCTTTTGACAACAGTAAAATGGGATTCCCTAGGGTCAGCTTGAAAACGGGCACAGAAACAAACACTAAACAAAATGTTAGGTCTAGAAGCAGTTAGGTAAAGAAGGGATCTAATCATACCTCTGTATGTTTTCTAGTCTACCTTTTGGCTGGTTTCATCTTTCTCAAGTGAGCAGGTTGGGTGCATGGGGGTGGCCATAGGCTTACAATCACTCATCTTAAATTTTTTGAGAAGTTCTTTAGTGTATTTAGATTGGTGAATGAGTATACCTTATTTATCTTGGTGAATCTTAATTCCCAGGAAGAACTTAAGTTCTCCCATCATGCTCATTTGGAACTCTTTCTGCATTAGGTTAGAAAACTCCTTGCACAAAGTGCCATTAGTGGATCCAAAGATGATATCATCAACATAAACTTGAATAACCAAAATATCATTTTTAATGGATTTCCTAAATAGAGTATTATCAATCTGGCATCTATCAAATTCATTCTTAAGCAGAAAGTTACTAAGTCTGTCATACCATGCCCTTGATGCTTGTTTTAAACCATATAAAGATTTTTTAAGTTTAAAAATATGGTTTGGAAAATCAGAATATTCAAATCCATAAGGCTGTTTGACATAGACTTCCTCACTTATATAGCCATTTTAGAATGCACTTTTAACATCCATTTGATACAGAATTATATCATGATTAGCAGCAAATGATAAAAGAATTCTAATTGCTTCTAACCTGGCCATTGGAGAAAAAGTCTCAATGTAATTAATACCTTCATGTTGACTGTATCCTTGAGCTACAAGTCTGGCTTTGTTCCTTACCACTTCACCTTTTTCATTGAGTTTATTCCTGAACACCCACTTGGTTGCAATAATGTTTTTGTTTGGTTTGGATACCAGATCCCAAAAATCATTCCTTTGAAATTCATTCAGCTCTTCTTGCATTGCAAGTATCCATCCTTCCTCTGCCAAAGCTTCATCAACATTGCTTGGTTCAATTGTTGAGAGTAAACCAAACAGACTGGTTTCTCTACTTGATGATCTGGTCTTCAATGGTTCTGCTGCACTGCCAATAATGAGAGTTTCCGGATGTGAAGACTTGTACTTCCATCCATTCTTTCCCTCTGACTTGTCTTCAGAGTCAGCATGTTCTTCTTCCTTGCTTTCATCTTTATCTTTCTCAAGTTCTGCTACTGGACCAGCTTCTGGTTCCTGTGCCTCTGGTTCACCTACAATTTCCTCATCTTGCTTTGACTTTTCAGAATCAAGCTGTTTATCATCAAACTTAGCAAGACTAAACAAATCAATCTTATAAACATTATCTTTCCTAATGCCAGTAAACAAAATAGATTTATCAAGTTGACTAACAGCTTTGCATGTTTTATGGTTAAAGATGACATCATATTTGCAATAACTTAGTTCACTTATGCTCAGAAGATTATGCTTCAGACCTTTTACTAACATAACATTTTTAATAGAAAGTGAAGAAGATTTGTTACCAACTGTTCCTGTACCAATAATCTGACCTTTCTGGTTTCCTTCAAAGGAAACTTTGCCTCCATTTTTCATAGTCAGATTCAGAAACATGGATTTGTCTCCTGTCATGTGTTTGGAGCATCCACTGTCAAGATACCAAGCTTTGTGTTGCTGATCATACCTTGCTTTTTCTATGTCAGAATCAGAGTCACACTCAGACTCAGTTCGAGCCATCAGAGCCAGTTCATCTTCTGGCCTGTTTGAGCAGTTTCCTTGATTCTGCTTTGGTTGATAGATCATGTTCCTCTGATGATTCTGGAACATATTTTGGTTCTGGTAACTTGGATGAATCTGGTGATTATGATAACCTTAATGATTCTGGTGATTTGGATGAGTTGGATGAATCTGATAATTCTGGGGATTTGGATTAATCTGATGATTCTAATGAATCTGATAATTCTGATAATTCTTGTAGTTATACTGATTCTGATAATTGAAGTAATTTTGATGATCATACCTGAACCTTTGATACTGATACCTGTTCTGGTTCTGGTTTTGGTTCTGGTTCCAGTACTGATTCTGATTTTGGTTCCAGTGATGGTTCTGGTTCCAGTTCCTGTGCCTCTGATATTGGTTCCAGTTCTAGTTCTGGTTCCAGTTGCTGTTCTGATTTTGGTTCCAATTTTGATCCTGGTTCTGATTCTGGTTCTGGTTGAGTTGACCAGACCTTCTTCCATCAGACTCAAATTGCCTCTGTTTGGTTGTAGCAGGAACATAAACCTTCTTCTGCTTGTGCATTGCCAACATCCATTGTCCAGGCACCATTGTTGGTGTCTCCTTCTGGTTGCTCAGAATATCTACAACATAGACAATTTGATCTTTTGGTACCCAGAACTGATTGGGTCCAGGTTTGTTAGTTTTAACAGCTCTCTGATCTTGTTCAGATTTTACCATTGGACAATATAATTCAGAGTAACCTTTCTTAGCACAAACAATGCATAAAACATCAGAATGAACAGTTTAGTTTTAGCAATAGTTTCTGTAAAACCAAGACCTCTCTTTCCAATATTATTGTTTCCATAAATCATAGATGCATATTTACTTCTTTCCATTCCATTAGAAATAAAATTTTGAAAAAATTGCTCATGCATATCAGATTCACAAACAGTTTTTTTATCTTCCCTAAGAGTTTTCAGTTTTAAAGACATCTTATTGTTTGCATTTAAAAAATCTTTTAAAGCATCAATTAATTCAGATTTAGTGAGATCAGAAAATACCTTATTGTCTTCATCTTCTGAATTTGTTCCAGAGCCTGAGCGGTATCTAGAACTTGAGTTGGTATGAGCCATCAGAGCCAAAATTGCTTCCTCTGATGTGCTTCCAGACTTGCCTGAATGACTGCTTTGATCATTCTTCCTTCTGCCTGCTTTCCTTCCTGAAATTGTGCCTTTATGAAGTCTAGAGGCAGACCTGATGTGTGCCATCATTGCTGTTTCTGCCTCTTCTTCATCAGACGATTCTTCTTCTGATTCTAATGCATCCCAAGCTGCAATCAGACCCTTCTTATTGAATTTGGAATTCTTCTTGTGTTGTTTGCCTTTTTCCAGATTTGGACATTCTGACTTGATATGTCTAGGTTCATTGCAACCATAACAGATGATGCTCTTCTTGTCAGATTCTTCCTTTCCTTTGCTGTTATGTTTCTTCTTGGAGCATCTCCTCTTCCTGTTTTCCTATATCTTAACCATCTGTTTGGTTAAGTAAGCCATATAATCACAGTCACTGTCACTATCCTCTGATTCTGGTGCTACCTTTGCAGCTTTCTTCTGTTTTGACTTCAGGGCCAGATTCTTCTTCTTCTTTGGTTCATCTGCTCAAGTTCTATTTCATGAGACTTGAGTGAGCTGATGATATCTTCAAGTCTTAAGTTATTCAGATCTCTGGCTTGCTGAACTGCAGTAACCATTGGTCTCCACTTGGTTGGTAAACTTCTTAGAATCTTCTTGACATGATCTGCTGTTGTGTAGCTTTTCTTCAAGACCTTCAGTCCAGATATTAGAGTCTGGAATCTACAGAACATTCCATCAATGTCTTCATCATCTTCCATCTTGAACATCTCATACTGTTTGACCAGTATGTTATCCCTTGCTTTTTGAACTTGCTGCCTTCCTTCATAGGTCAGAACCAGACTGTCAAATATGCTATTTGTTGTTTCTTTATCTGTGCATCTGTCAAATTCCTTGAATGTGATGGCATTGATCATAATGGTTCTAGACTTGTGATGCAGTTTGTATGATTTTCTTTGGTCTGTTTCATATCTACCATGTCCAGTTCTTGAGTTGGATCTCCTCGAATAGTAGGTGCAGTGTATTCTTTGACTACCAGCTTCCATAATTAAGGATCTTGAGATATGAAGAAACTTCTCATTGTGTCCTTCAAATACTCAAACCGGTCTGCATCAAACAGTGGTGGTCTGTTGATGTTACCTCCAAAATCATCTTTAGATTTTGCCATGTTGTTAACCCCTTAGACCTTTCCTCAAACACTAGTTAAGTGCTCAGCCTTGAGACCAAGCTTTGATGCCAATTGAAGGTGCAAACACGAGAAGGGAGGGTTGAATTGTGTTTGACTAACTTGAATATTTTTTAGTTTTAAAACAAAACCTGTTATGTATGAATTAAAACAGAGTTAGCAGCGGATATAAAGTAAATAAAAACTCAACATTTTATACTGGTTCACCGTTAACTAGGCTACGTCCAGTCGCTTTCACTTTGAAGGATTTCACTAATTCAAAAACCTTGAATTACAAAGTACCACTGACCCTCCAAGTCAGTCTTCTCAAAAAGTCTAACAACCCTAGACATTGGAGGAAAAGAACCTTGAATCTAATTGCTAAGTAATCTGCTACTCCTTCTGACTCCCTCATATTGTAGACTCTACTTCAACAACTTAGAGCTAACAAAAGGGAAAGAAAAACTTAGAGTACTTGCTTCTGGAAAGCGGATACTCACAATTGACCTCACTGAAAACTCAAGTATTTTGCTTTTGGAAGTGTATGACTCTCAAGTATTTTCGATGCTGAGTCTTCTGCCTTGAGCTTCCTTTTATAGATGAAGATTAGATACTCTTCCATGCTTAAGTTTGAGTTGTATCTTGCCAGATACTCTTGCAAAAATAACTTGGCCAATCAGGTTTCACATAAATAAATTACATATCTTTTTAGCTCCATATTTTCATTCAAAAATAACTTTGGCCAATCGTGTTCTTGATTAATTCTGGATCAAATCTTTCTTCCCGCCAATAGCTTCTGAATTCCCACTAGACTTCAATTTATTTTTGTATCAAATCCTCTTAATGCTTTGATCAAATTTCTATTAAAATTTAATCAAGTCTTATTTGAATTTAATCAAGTCTCCATTGATTATCATCATGATTAAATCAAGACCGTTTGATTTTCTGATGTCGTCCACATCTGGACCATACAATCTGATTTGTTGTGATCCTTTGATCTCGGCCAACACTAGACTAGACGTTCTGATCTTCTGATCTCGGCCAATCACTGGACCATATGATTTGATCTTCTAATCTCGGCCAATACTGGGCCATATGGTATGATCTTCTGATCTCGGCCAACACTGGGCCATGATGGTTAAATCTGGACCATTGATCTGAACATTTTCCGTCAGATCTGGACCAATTATGGACTGAGTCTGGATTGAACGGAAATTAAATCTGGACTTTCATTTCTTCTGGTTTGGACTAAATTTTATAATCACTACCAAGCTATCTTCTGGTCAGAATAAAGTCTTGACCAAGTCTGACTAGTGATTCCTTCTAGTCTGGACCAAGTCTCCCTCTGGCAGGCTTTCTTCTGATCTTGTCCAGGTATCTTTCTGGACTTTACTTCCTTCTGATCTGGGATAGAAAAGATATCCTCTGATGATGTTTTGATATCTTCTAATATATTCTGGAGGTGTATCCTGTGGTGCTTTCTGAATGCATCCTCTGGTATCTTCTGGAGGTGTATCCTCTGGTCTGATTTTATCCTCTAGTTACTCATTTTCTTCCTCTGGTGACTTCATCTTCTAGTGGCATTTAATATAGTAATGATAAGTACAAAATTAGATTACATGGAGTGCTTTTGTAAACATCAAAATCCTAAGTACTTAGAACCAAATTGGTTCCAATAGAAGGCTCGATAAAGATTGGTCATCCTCAGTTCTATCGTGGCATGTCCATCTCGCTGGTCGATCCTCATCTGCTCCATCATAGCTTCTAGTCTTCCAAATCTTTCCTCAGTAGAGAGTTGTGAGGGATGTCGAGGGTGGTCATGTGGCCCTATATGATCGGAATCTTCTTCCATCGGCATCACTGCTTGTGGAACACCAGGAAGATCTGCTAGAATTCTAGAGTGTTTTTCAATCTACTTGGCAATGATGGGGGCAGCAGGTTTCACCATTTCTTCACCCTTTTTGGGTGACACTCTCACCCGCTCACAGAGTTTACCTATCAGAGAGGTATGATGGAAGTAGCCCGCCGGAGGGTCAAGAATATATGTTCCCCACATATCATTAGCAAGAAGCACGCATACAATAATTCTATCACATTTGATGATCGTCGCTAGTAGACATGCTTGTTGAACTGTTACATTCGACACATTTGAACAGGGAAAAAGTGTAGGATGAACAAAGGTACTCCATGCTTTTGCAATTAGGGTAAGATCCATCGAGCGCAATTTTCTAGGAGTGCCATCTCTGTTTCTTACCCAATCTGTGTCGGGTTTATACAAAGTGCGCAAGATGTCTCGAGTGTCTATTTTTGTGTTTGTGTCCTCCAATACTTGAAAGCGACAATCCTCATAGTTTGGCAGACCAAAGAGTTCATTGATTGCTGGAGGCGTTAAGGGAACCTTTTTTCCCCTCACATAACTCACAAATTCATCAAGTGGAGCAGACTTCATATCAAAGGCATTTGAGAAGAATTCCACTGTTATAGGTTTACTCGCGTTGGAGACAAATATGGTTAACTTCTCCTATCCCTTGGCAGCAATCATTGCCTAGATGTCAACAAATTCATTTTCCTTTAAATCAAAATTTTTCTCACTCACAAAATTCTTGATGGTGGGGAGTTTGGCATGAAACTCTTGCATTGCCATGTTCTTGAATAAGAACGTATCGTGCAGTTGGGAGGATGATGCATGTGTAACCTTTGTTCGTTTTGCTTTTTGGTGGGTTGCCATTTGGTCCTGCAAAACAATTAAACACAACCAAGGTTCAAAGTATTCAACGTTAGAGGGTTAGTTCGAATGCTCATCCACTTGACAAAGACAACCACAACTATTGTTCCACATTAATCCAATGCACATTAATCCAATGACAATTTATTAATTAAGATTCAACAGTGGTTGTGGCATTTTATCAAACACTTAGAGTGCAAGACAATTTTCATTCATAACAAGTTCTAAGTGAAGGCCAACACTAACACAACTTCTAATTCAAACAACACACAAATATATAGCAATGCACATATACTGACAATTCATCAATTAAGATTCGACAGTGGTTGCGGCATTTTCTCAAACACTTAGAGTGTAGTAAAATGTTCCTTCATAACAAGTTCTACTTGAAGGTAAACACTAACACAACTTCTCATTCAACAATGCATGTAACAACCCACAATCATGTCACAATGCATGCAACAATAGTGGAAATAAATTTTTTGAGATAGAATTCAACCAACCAACAAACAGATAGGGAACTCACTTGATAATGAATGAGCATTTGAATGCTTGAAGTTAAGAAGAATTACCTTTATTGGGTTGAACAATAAGGGGTGTTAGAGATGCAAAACCGATGCATGAGATGAACTATGTAATTGGAGGAGTGTTAGAGAACTTGGAGCCGGTTTGGGGAAATAGTGTAGGGTAGGAGTTTTAATACCCATTGAAGAATGTGAAACACGCTTCGAGCGCATAGAGACAGTGGCATAATGCGCTTCAGGTGCTCGAGATGTGCTTCAGGCGCGAACTGGCAGTGACATTTTGCGCGAAATGCACTTCATGCGTTCGAGCTGCGCTGTTGGCGCAAACTGGCAATAATAGTATGCGCAAATGAGCTTCAGGCGCTCAAGCTGCTCTTTAGGCGCGAACTATGTAAGAACAGAGGCGCACCTAAGAGGGGGGTGATTTAGGTGTTTGAAAACGTTTCCTAGTTTTAAGAGTTTTGTGAGTTATTTTACTGATTGTGTTAAGTGTATGAATGCTTTGTAAATGGCTGAAAGTAAATCACACAGAAATTTATCCTGGTTCCCCTTACAACCAAGGGTACATCTAGTCCTCTTCCACACCACAAGAGATTTTCCACTATTTGTTTCAATAAGTTACAAGTCTAAAACTAAGACTTCAGTTACAAATTCTTAACACTTTGCCTAAGATAACACACCATTATCTTAGTTAACAACACTGGAAGAATCTATAACAAGTTCTTCAAATGATTTTGTGAATATGTTCTTTATTAAGAACAAGAATATAATACTAAAAGTATAATGATAATAATCAAGCACACTTCGAAGTACAACTGAGAACCTTTCTTAATGATATGAAATTTAAAAGCATGTACTGGAAAATATGAAAATGAAGCTTTAAAGATTTTGATATTTCAGAAAATAGTTCTAAGATTGGTAGGTAGATGATGTCAGTAAGAACTGAAGCTATGAGGTATTTATACTCCATAGACAACACTTAGATTAGTAACAATTGTTCCCATAAGTTTTGATGAACTTATGCAATGAGCTAGAACTGAAAAATTGCATTGTTTCGAAGTTGTATTCGAATACAACTTTAGTGTATTCGAATACACTTCTGTAATGTTCAGTTTTTATTATAAATTTGAACTTCGTATTTGAATACGATACTCGTAGTCGAATACAAGCATGTGATTTTTGCCACTGACTTGAGTTGTATTCGAATACGCAAAGCTGTAGTCGAATACAAAAGTTCAATTTTAGCTACTGACTTTACATTTGTATTCGGCTATGACACTTCGTATTCGAATACTGATCTTCAGTTTTAGCTACTGACTTGCTATCTGTATTCGGCTACGACACTCCTTATTCGAATACGGCTCTTCAGTTTTAGCTACTGACTTGCTATCTGTATTCGGCTACGACACTTCGTATTTGAATACAGATCTTCAGTTTTAGCTACTGACATGCTATCTGTACCTTAAGGCCTAAGTTACCTAATATTACTTGGAAGATGATTTTCCTTTGAGTTTGCTTTTTGATCATTACACATAGTCTTTTGTCTTCATCAAAAATGTAGATCTTATTCTTTTTTATTCTCCTCCTTTTTGATGATGACAAAACCTTGTTGTTTGAATTTTTGAAGACTTGATTTCTTCCTTGATATATGGTTACTCCCCCTTGATATATGGTTACTCCCCCTTTGTTGGTGAATTTATGTGTTGGAAGATCTGTAAAACTTCAATACCAACAACCAACAACATACACTTTTTCGCCCCCTTTTGACATGATCAAAAAGGAAGAAGATACCACACAAAAAACCAAGCATACACAATATATGTAAAATAAACGCAAGAATCACATAATATTTAGGAAGATTGCAATCAAGAGGCAATTTAAATAACCATGTCTAGTAATACATTTAGCAAAAGAAAATAAGTTTTTTTTTTAAAGGAAATGTTTTAACAAAGCAGAAACAAATAACAAAACTTGCAATAGCCAATCTACTCATCAAAATCCGGTGGGAGATGAAGGTGATCAATTTTGTCGGACAGATTACTTAGTTCTTGATGAAAAGAGGCATGAGGTTGAGTGATGGTTGTTTAAATGTGTAGAAAGCTGTTGTTGAAGGATGTGATTGTTGGAACCGAGTTGGTTCTTAAATCAAAGTTTTTATGTTAACAAAAGTATTTTATGTAAATCGTATTTTGACTTAGAAGAACAAATCAGAGGCTGTGCAAAATCAGAGGATGACACCACCAGAGGATACATCCAGAGGAAGCAACCAGAGGATAAAAATGTCACCAGAAGGTTCGGCCAGAGGATACAACCAGAGTATACCAGAAGATAACTCCAGAGGATACTAGGGGATGTCATCAAATGCAAACATCATCAGAGGATATCTTTCTTGGCCCAGATCAGAAATAAGCAGAGTCCAAAAGGAGACTTGGGCCATACCAGAAGAAAGCTTGTCAGAGGGAGACTTGTTCCAGACCAGAAGGAAACAAGATTGGTCAACATAATTTTCAAATGCAATCTGAAGCTAAAAAGATACGATTTTTATTTAAGTGAAACCGAATTGGCCAACAGTATTTTCAAAGGAAATCTGAGCAAGATCTAATTCGAATTTAAGCTTGGACAAAGCCCAATTTGCAGCTATATAAGAAGGCTTCAGGCAGCAGCATCAAGCATCGAAAAACACAAGAACTCAAGCTCCATATTCATCACAGTCCGAGAGTTCAAAAGAGAGAATCACTTGAGTGAAAAAGCAATATTTTATAAGTGTTTTCGAGAGAGAAATTCAATGCAACAATCAGCTTTCGAGAAGCAACAAAAGTGCTCAAGAATCAGTGCAGAAATCAGCTTTCCAGAAGCAAATTTGCAAAGTTCCAAACCCTTGTAATCAAACCCGATAGTGGTTTAGATTCCTTCTTCAATCTGGGGTTGTCAGATTGGTAGGAGAAGACTTGACTTGTAGAGTCAAGGTGTTTTTTTCGTTCCTCAAAAGTCGGGGGTTGTCAGGCTATTTGAGAAGACTGGCTTGGAGGGTCAGGTGCTGTAATTCAAAGGTTTTGAATTAGTGGATTAAAGCCTTTAGGATGAAGGGACTGGATGTAGCCAAGTTAATGGTGAATCAGGATAAATTGTTGTGTTCTTATGCTGTTTTTTTCCGCTGCTAAGTCTGATTATTTATTCATCAAGTAAATCACATCAACATTCAACAAAATAGCAAAAAGATTCAAAGTTTGGCAAACACAATTCAACGCCCCTTCTCGTGTTTGCACCTTCAATTGGCATCAGAGCTCGGCCTCAAGACTGAGCACTTTACAGTGTTTGAGGAATGATACACGGGTTCAACATGTCTGGAATCAATGAAGTAGCTATTGGAGGAAACGTCAACAGACCACCTATATTTGATGGGGAACGGTTCGAGTATTGGAAGGACATGCTGACAAGTTTCTTTTTCTTACAAGATCCCGAACTTTAGGACATGGTGGAAGATGGCTATACTGCTCCACGAGATGCTGGTGGTGTTAAAATTCCCAAGAAAGATTTTGATGCTGACCAGAAGAAGATGTTTAAGTTACATCACAAATCCAGAACGTACATGATCAATGCAATCACATTCAAGGAGTTTGACAAGTACACTAACAAAAAAAAACAGCAAAGAGCATCTACGATAGTCTGGTTTTGACTTACAAAGGCAGCAAGCAAGTTCAAAAAGCAAAGGCCAACATTCTAGTCAAGAAATACGAATTGTTCAAGATGAAAGAAGATGAAGACATTGAAGCATATTTTTCCAGATTTCAGACTCTGGTGTCAGGATTAAGAGTACTCAAGAAGAGCTATACCACTGCTGACCACGTGAAGAAAATCCTTAGAAGTCTGCCAACGAAGTGGAGACCAAAGGTCACTGCCATTCAGGAAGCAAAGGACTTGAAAACTCTGAAGCTGGAAGAATTAATCAGTTCCCTCAAGTCACATGAAATAGTACTTGAAGAAGATGAACCTAAGAAGAAGAATAAAACCCTAGCCTTAAAGTCCAAACGGAAGAAAGTTCTAAGAGCAGAAGTAGAAACAGAATCAGAAGATAGTGATTCTGAGGACCAGAATCAAAAATCAAAAGCAGAAGACATTGCCTTCACGACCAAAAAGATTATGAAAATGTGGCAACACAGAAGGAAGAAGTTTCCCCAGAGGAATTCCAAGCATTCCTACAGAGGAAAGGATGAACCAGACAAGAAGAGCATTATCTGCTATGGATGCAATGAACCTGGGCACATCAAGTTAGAATGTAAAAATCTGGAGAAAGGGAAAAATCAAAAGAAAGACTCTAGACACAAGAAGAAGCAGAATTAGCCATGATAGCTCACAAATATTCTGCCTCTGGAATCAACTCTGAAAGTAAATCAGAAGAAGCAGAATCGGCTCCGACGGCTCATATTCATTCTGCCTTTGGATTCGACCCAAATGCTGACTCTGGAAAAGAATCAAAAGATGATGAAGCTGAACTGGATCTGATAACTTACACTAGCATTGCCTTAGGATCCAACCCAGACTCTGATTCTGGAAGTGAATCAGAAACAAAACTGGCTCTGATGGCTCACACAGACACTGCCTCTGAATCCGATACAGAATCTGATTCTGAAAGTGAATCATCAGAAGATGAAAAAGAGGTATTTTCTGAACTCACTCGATCTGATTTAATTACTGCAATAAATGACATTTTAACTATCAATAACAAACAGTCTTTAAAACTGAAAAAACATCGGGAAGAAAATAAGACTCTAACCAAAGAAATTGATGTTTTAAAGAATCAAAATGCAGAATGTAAAACAGAAAATACAACTCTTAAAACTAATATTGTTGAGCTTAAATCTGAAAACCTAACTCTAAAAAGTAATATTTGTTCAACCTCAAATACTGTGTGTAATTCTGATATGCATGAACAAGTTTTACAAGACTTTATTGTTAATGGTATGGAAAGAAGCAATTATGCTTCTATGATTTATGGAGGTAGTAACAATGGTAAAAGAGGCATAGGATTTGATGAGTCTGTAACTGTAACTAAACCTATTCCCTCTAATGTTTTATGTGATGTTTGTGCTAAGAAAGGTCACTCCAAATCATCTTGTCCCATGATAAAATCAAGGAAAGACAAGAAACCTTTCAAGACTAACAAACCTAGACCCGACCAGATTTGGGTACCTAAAAACAAAATTATCTTTGTTGCAGATGTCCTCAGCAATCAAGTTGAAACACCAGTCATAGTACATGGACAGTGGATGCTCGCAACATATGACAGGAGAAAAGTCTATGTTCCAAGAACTAACTTTGAGCAAAGGAGGGACATTGGCTTTTGGAGGAAAGAAAAAAGGCCAAATCATTGGTCGAGGCACGGTTGGTAATGGTACTTCTTGCTCTATTAAAAATGTACTACTAGTCAAAGGTATGAAGCACAATTTATTAAGTATTAGTCAATTAAGTGATAGTAATTATGATATTATATTTAATCAAAAAACATGCAAAGCTATTAGTCAAAAGGATGGATCAGTACTCTTCACAGGTTATAGGCAAAACAATATTTACAAGATAAATCTGTTTAGTCTAGAGAAACAACGGGTTAAGTCTCTAGTGTCAGTAAATGAAGAGAAATTAATTTGGCACAAAAGATTTGGTCATGCTAACCTTAGATTAGTTTCTAAACTAAATAAACTTCAACTGGTGAGAGGTCTACCTAAGCTAAGCTACAAAACTAAAATTATGTGTGAAGCTTGTCAAAAGGGAAAACAAACAAAAAATTCTTTCAATTTTAAAAATTCAATATCTACCTCAAAGCCCCTTGAGCTATTACACATAGATCTATTTGGGCCAGTAAAAACAGCTTGAGTGGAAAGAAATATGGGTTTGTTATTGTAGATGACTACACTAAGTTGACATGGGTAAAATTTTTAAGAAGTAAGGACGAATCCCACAAAGTGTTTATCACTTTTTGCAAACAAATAATAAATGAAAAAGGTCTTAAAATTATAACAATTAGAAGTCATCATGGAGGAGAATTTGAGAACAAATTCTTTGAAAATTTCAGTGATGAGAATGAATCTCTCACATCTTTTCTTCTCCTAGAACACCCCAACAAAATGGAGTTGTAGAAAGAAAAAATATATCACTCCAAGAAATGGCCAGAACACTGCTAAATGATATGAATGTTGCAAAACACTTTTGGGCAGAAGCAATTAATACCGCATGTTATATTCAAAATAGAGTCTATACTAGATCCATATTGAATAAAACACCATATGAACTGTGGAAAGGTAAAAAGCCTAACATCTCTTACTTTAATCAATTTGGCTGTACTTGTTATATGTTGAACACTAAAGATAATCTTCGAAAATTTGATTCTCGATCTCAAAAGTGTACCTTTATTGGTTACTCTGAAAGATCCAAAGCATATAGAGTTTTTAACAAGGAAACAAATATTTGGAGGAATCTATACATGTTAAATTTAATGACAAACAGCTTGACCTTGAAAAGTCAAAGCAAGATGATGATAGTGCAAGTTTACCAGAACCAAAGGAAGCTGATGCAGACAAACCTAGAGAGCTTGAAAAGGTGGATGATGAAAGCAAAACAGAAGAACTTGACAAATCTTCAAAGGATGAATGTGAAGATAAGTCAGAAGGAAGATATGGATGGAAGTACAAATCTTCACATCCTGAAACACTAATCATTGGGAGTGCAAGTGATCCCTTAAGGACTAGATCATCACTTAAAGAAACCAGTTTGTTTGGCTTAGTCTCATCTATTGAGCGTACTTCTGTTGATGAAGCACTGAGGGAATATGGGTGGATTCTTGCTATGCAAGAGGAGTTAAATGAATTTGAAAGGAATGATGTTTGGGATCTAGTCCCAAGACCAGAAAAGAACATTATTATAACCAAGTGGGTTTTCAAAAACAAGCTGAATGAAAAAGGAAACATTGTCACAAACAAGGCACGACTTGCTGCACAAGGCTACAGTCAGCAAGAAGGTATTGACTACACTGATACTTTTGCTCCAGTGGCAAGGTTAGAAGCTATCCGTATCCTACTTTCCTTTGCTGCTAATAAAAACATGTCATTATTTCAAATGGATGTTAAAAGCGCATTTTTAAATGGTTATATAAGTGAAGAAGTTTATGTTACACAACCCCCAGGTTTTGAAAGTTCTGAATTTTCAAACTATGTTTTTAAACTTAAGAAATCTTTGTATGGTTTAAAACAAGCACTTAGGGCATGGTATGATAGACTTAGTAACTTCTTACTTAAAAATGACTTTGAAAGAGGACAAGTAGACAATACTCTTTTTAGAAAATCAATAAAAGATGATATTCTGATTATTCAAGTTTATGTTGATGATATTATCTTTGGATCTACTAATGGCACTCTCTTCCAAGAATTTTCTAAATTGATGCAGCAGGAATTTCAAATGAGCATGATTGGAGAACTTAAGTTCTTCCTAGGAATACAAATTCAGCAAAGTCAAAAAGGTATATACATTCATCAATCAAAATATACAAAAGAGCTTCTCAAAAAGTTTAAGTTGAGTGACTGCAAACCTATGGCTACCCCAATGCACCCTACCTACTCACTTGGAAAGGATGACTCAGGGCAAAAAGTTGATCAAAAATCTTACAGAGGTATGATAGGGTCTCTCCTTTACCTCACTACTTCTAGACCTAGCATTATGTTTAGTGTATGTGCATGTGCACGATTTCAGTCTGACCCTAGGGAATCCCATTTAACTGCCGTTAAAAGAATCCTTAGATACCCCAAAGGCACTACCAACCTCACCTTGTTCTACAAGAAAACTCCTACATACAAACTGAGTGGATAGTGTGACTCTGATTATGCTGGAGACAAACTTGAGAGAAAGAGCATAAGTGGAAACTGTACGTTCTTTGGAGCTAATTTAATATCCTGGTCAAGCAAGAGACAAAGCACCATTGCAATGTCAACAGCAGAAGCTGAATATATCTCAACTTATTTGGATGAAACATCAGCTGGAAGATTACAACATCATGGAAACCAACATCCCTTTATACTGTGACAACACTTCATCCATCAACCTAACCAAAAACCTTATCCTTCAGTCTAGAGCCAAACACAGAGAAATCAAACACTACTTCATCAGAGATTACGTTCAAAAAGGGACATTCAACATCCAGTTTGTAGACACTGACCATCAATGGGCTGACATATTCACTAAACCACTACCTGAAGATATTTTTGACTTCATCAAGAAAAACCTTAACCTTTCCTTCAAACCTTTTTGTCTGATGACAAAGGGGGAGAAGATGTTTTTGATAAAGAATCAAGGGCATTAGACTTAGGGGGGAAAAAAGTCAAAATAATGTTTAGTCCTAAGGGGAGTCAAAGTCAAAAGAAAGAAAAATAGTTAACAAAAATAAAAAGTTTTGTCATCATCAAAAAGGGGGAGATTGTTGGAACCAAGTTGGTTCTTTCAATCAAAGTTTTGATGTTAACAAAGGTATTTTATGTAAATCGTATTTTGACTTAGAACAACAAATCAGAGGCTATGCAAAATCAGAGGATGACACCACCAGAGGATACATCCAGAGGAAGCAACCTGAGGATAAAAATGTCACCAGAAGGTTCGGCCAGAGGATACAACTAGAGTATACTAGAAGATACCTCCAGAGGATACCAGAGGATGTCATCAAATGCAAACATCATCAAAGGATATCTTTCTTGGCCCAGATTAGAAGGAAGAAGAGTCCAGAAAGAGACTTGGTCCACTTCAGAAGGAAGCTTGTCAGAGGGAGACTTGTTCCAGACCAGAAGGAAACATAAGTCAGACTTGGTTCAAACTTAGTCCAGATCAGAATATAACTGGTCCTGAACAAATGACTTGGTCCAGACATGGTCCATACCAGAAGATAGCATGGTCCAGAACATAAAACTTGATCCAGATTTGGTCGAGATCAGAAGATATAATTGTCCAGAACATAAGACTTAGTCCAGATTTAATTCAGACTCAATCCAAATTCAATCCACACTTAGTTCAAACTTGGTCAAGTTCAGAGGATAAATGTGCATATTAAAAGATCAATGGTTCAGATTAGAGGATCACATAATGGTACAAATCAGATCACATGGTCCAGTGTTGGTCGAGATCAGAGGATCACATAATGGTACAAATCATATCACATGGTCCAGTGTTGGTCAAGATCTGAGGATCATAGAATTGGTACAGATCAGATTACATGGTCCAGAGTTGGCTGGGATCAGAAGATCATACGGTCCAGAATTGAATCATGATGAAAATCAGTGAAGACTTGATTAAAATTCGAAGAAGACTTGATTAAATTTTGATAGAAATTTGATCAAAGTATTAAGGGGATTTGATTCAAAAATCACTGAAGACTTGAAGATTCGAATGTAATCTGAAGCTTAAAAAGATACTGTTTGAAATTAAAAGAAACAAGATTGGTCAACAAAATTTTCAAATGCAATCTGAAGCTAAAAAGATACGATTTTTATTTAAGTGAAACAGGATTGGCCAACAGTATTTTCAAAGGAAATATGAGCATGATCTATTTTGAATTTAAGTTTGGACAAAGCCCAATTTGCAGGTATATAAGGAGGCTTCAGGAAGCAGCATCAAGCATCGAAAAACACAAGAACTCAAGCTCCATATTCAACACAATCCAAGAGTTCAAAAGAGAAAATCACTTGATTGCAAAAGCAATATTTTCTAAGTGTTTTTGAGAGAGAAATTCAATGCAACAACCAGCTTTCCAGAAGCAACAAAAGTGCTCAAGAATCAGTGCAGCAATCAGCTTTCCAGAAGCAAATTTGCAAAGTTCCAAACCCTTGTAATCAAACCTGATAGTGGTGTAGATTCCTTCTTCAATCTGGGGTTGTCAGATTGGTAGGAGAAGACTTGACTTGTAGAGTCAAGGTGTTGTTTGAGAAGACTGGATTGGAGGGTCAGGTGCTGCAATTCAAAGGTTTTGAATTAGTCGATTAAAGCCTTCAGGATGAAGGGACTGGATGTAGCCAAGTTAATGGTGAACCAGGATAAATTGTTGTGTTCTTATGCTATTATTTTCCGCTGGTAAGTCTGATTATTTATTCATCAAGTAAATCACTTCAACATTCAACGAAACAACAAAAAGATTTAAAGTTTGGCAAACACAATTCAACCCCCCTTCTCGTGTTTGCACCTTCAGTGGTCATGGTTTGAAATTGGTAAGTGAAAGAAGTATTCATGTGTTGAAATTAGTCTTTGACGAAAGATTGAATCGAGTGGAGTTTGTCCATTATCATGCGATTTGAAATGATGTCTACATCAGCCGCTATGTCTTCTGCTTCTGGTTCTGCTGCAGCTTCTGCTTCTTTTGTAGCTTCATCTTGGGCATTTGTTGATGAAGTTTGTCCAAGATCACCCTTATGGACATATGTTTGAAGTGGTTCACTCCATACTATTTTCATGTTGGGCAGGACACTTAAGTCTAACAGATTGTCTTTGGTAGTTTTGTACAAAACTTCTCCTGAGAAATCTACCTTAAAATGGTCCAAACAAAACTGAGCGAACAAAGTAAGCCCAGTTGAGATCAGCCCCTTCTATCATAAAAATCATGATTTGAAGTTCAAACTCAGATATTTGTGAATAGTTTCCTGCTTTCGGTACTAAAATATAGCTTAAGAAGTAATGTAGTAATCTGTTGTCAACGGTTAGGTTACCAACACCATATCTCTGCCTGGAAAACTTCGAACCAGCCTGTGGTCTTCTTCTTTGCATAGTATCTTTATCAAACCGACATAGTGAGATATAAGCATCGTATTTGGTAGTGTTTACCCATTCACATAAATGTCCTGGACATATTTTCTGACCTTCAAATGGTATGTGCAGAATTTCTCCAATGATTTTATGTCTAAATTAATAAACTTTCCTTTAACCTTAGACACTAGCTTAGAACCATCATTTTCAAGATTGCAGAAAAATACCCTAACTAAGTCAGGATAGATTGGACCATTGTATCCAATGAACTCTTCTAATTTTTGAGCTTTATGTAACTCAGGGAATTAAAAAGCAGAAAAGGAATCAAGAGTATCAATTTTTGGAGTAATCAATTTTTTGTCGGAGAAATGGGTTCTAAATTTGTCGATTTCTTCCGGGGAGTGAAGTAACCAGGATAGGTCTGCCATATTATTGTTTCTTCTTCTTTTCCTTGAAGGACCCACAACAGCAAGCTTCGTCCTTGGACCTCTTTTACGTGCATCCATGTTTGAAGAAATGGAGAAGATGGAGTTTCACGATTTTTGGGAAATTTGGGATTTGGGTTTGATTTTGAAACAACTTAGATGTAATGGATGATGAAGTAAAGGTTTGATGATGATTGCATGCAAGTTTGGACGAGAGTTTCGAAGAAATGAAAATAGAGGATTTGAGTGTATTCGGCTACTGATTTTTTGTATTTGAGAGAAAACCTAAATTCTGTCAAAAAAACGTTTTAAAAACTGAAAAATTTGAATCTGTATTCGACTACATGCTTGATGTATTCGAATACAAGTTTTTCAATGAACGTGTATTCGAATACGATAGTAAAAATTTCGTTTTTAAACTTAAAATTTTTAACTAAAGAAATAATTTTAAACATGTATTTGATAATTACTAAAACAAATAGATACCAAAGAATCATATATCAACAATTTAGTAAGAGAAGATGCCAAATTTTGAATTTATAAGTGACATGACTTACAAAGCATTCAAACCTTTAGGGATCACTTTCATTTAGGATACCCAATTCTCTTCGGATTTTGTAGAATGAATCTCTAGGTAGTGGCTTTGTAAAAATATCTGCTAGTTGATTATGAGTGTCGACAAAAGTAACTTCAACATTACCTTTGAGCACATGATCTCTCAGAAAATGACGACGTATGTCGATATTTTTTGTCCGAGAATGCATGATTGGATTCTTAGTGATGTTGATAGCACTAATGTTGTCACATTTCAGAGGGATACACCCGAGATCAAGTCCATAATTACATAGTTGTTGCCTAAGCCATAGGATCTAAGCACAACAATTGCCTGCTGCTATGTATTCTGCCTCAGCCGTACTTAGTGCCACGCATGCTTGCTTCTTACAAGACCATGATACTAGTGCATTTCCTAAAATGTGACAGGTGTCGCTTGTGCTTTTTCTATCTGTCTTACATCCTGCATAGCCAGAGTCAGAATAACCAATAAGATTGCAAATGCTACCTTTTGGATACCATAAGCCAACATTGGTCGTTCCTTTTAGATATTTCATTATTCTCTTCACTGCTACAAGATGTGATTCCTTCGGATCTGCTTGAAACCTTGCACACAAACAAACACTAAACATAATATATGGCCGACTGGCCGTTAGATATAAGAGAGATCCAATCATACCTCTATACCTTGATATATCAATTGACTTACCAGTTTCGTCTTTATCAACATACATTCTGGATCTCATAGGACTAGCACTTTCTTTGCTGCTGTCCATCTCAAATATTTTTAATAATTCTTTACAATACTTTGCTTGATGAATAAAAATGTCATTCTTAAGTTGCTTGATTTGAAGTCCTAGGAAATAGTTTTGTTTTCCCATCATGGACATTTCAAATTCTTCACATATTTCATTTTTGGTTTATCCAAATATGATATCATCCATGTAGACTTGAACAAGTAAAGTATGATCAATTGTTCTTTTAATGAATAAGGTTTTATCAACTTTACATTTTTCAAATCCATGTTCACATAAAAATTTACTCAACCTATCATACCAAGCTCTTGGAGCTTGTTTTAAACCATAAAGAGCCTTCTTTAATTTGAAGACATGTGAAGGATTTTTGAAGTCTTCAAAGCCAGGTGCCTATTTGACATAGACTTTCTCATTGATATAGCCATTTAGGAACGCACTCTTGACATCCATCTGAAACAGTTCAAAGTCAATAGAGCAAGCATAAGCAAGTAGTAATCGGATTGCTTCTAATCTTGCTACCAGAGAAAATGTTTCATCAAAATCAATCCCTTCTTCTTGGTTGTATCCTTGAGTGACCAACCTTGCCTTGTTTCAAATAACTATTCCATTTTCATCTAATTTATTCTTAAACACCCATTTGGTACCAATGATGTGTTTATTTCATCTTTGTGCATGCCAAGTATCCATTGATCATCTTTAAGGGCTTCACCTATTTTGGAAGGTTCTATTTGAGAGACAAATGCCATATTTAAGCAAGCATCTTTGAGATTTAACCTTGTAGTGACTCATTTGTTGAAATCACCTATAATGTTGTCAATGGGGTGATCACGATGGGTTCTCCATTCTCAAGGAAGATCAATGTGTTGATCTTGCTACTCTATATTGATTTCATCCTTTTGAATTGTTTGATCAAATTGATTGTCTTTGCTTATCTCATTACTTATGAAGTCATCATCATCACAAATAATTTTATCCTCTTTCGAGGGGTTAGATTCATCAAAAGATACATGTATAGATTCTTCAACTATCAAAGTTCTTTTATTAAAAATTCTAAATGCTTTACTAGTTAAGGAATAACCAATAAAAATACCTTCATCGGCCTTTTCATCGAATTTGCTGAGATTATCCTTACCATTATTCAGCACAAAGCATTTGAATCAAAATATGTGAAAGTGAGAGATATTTGGCTTTCTTCCTTTATATAGTTCATATGGAGTCTTCTTCAGCATTGGTCAGATTATTACTCTGTTGGATACGTAACATGCTGTGCTTACAGCATCTTCCTAAAAGTATTTTGGTAGTTCTTGCAAGTTCTACCAATGATCTATTCTTTCTCTCAACAACTCCATTTTGTTGAGGGGTTCTTGGTGCAGAATAATTATGAAAGATTCCATTTTCTTCACAGTATTCTTCAAATGAGGCATTTTGAAATTCTCCTCCATGATCACTTCTAATTGATACAATTTTGGTTGCTTGTTCATTTTGGACTAGTTGTCCATTTCGAAATTCTCCTCCATGATCACTTAAAGTTGAAAGTCTAACTCTGAAAAATAGCCATAATACAACATCAATTGAAAATACCACATGTAATTTTGATACGCATGAACAAGTTTTTCAAGATTTTCTTTCTAATGGTATGGAAAGAAGCAAATATGCTTCTATGATTTATGGAGTTAGTAATAATGGTAAAAGAAGCATAGGATTTGATGAAGCTGGGACTGTAACTAAACCTATTCCCTCTAATGTTTTGTGTGCTATTTGTTACAAGAAAGGTCACTCAAAATTGTCTTGTCCCATGATAAAATCAAGGAGAGACAAGAAACCTTTCAAGACTAACAAACCTGGACCCAATCAGATTTGGGTACCAAAAGATAAAATTGTTTATGTTGCAGATGTTCTGAACAACCAAAGTGAAGCACCACTCATGGTGCCTGGTCAATGGATGTTGGAAATATATGAAGGGAAAAAGGTTTATGTTCCAACATCTACCAACCAGAAGCAAAGTAACTCGAGTGGAAGAAGAACTAGTAAATACAATGCCTATCATAACCAGAACCAGAATCATAGGAGGAACATGAAATATCAAAGAAATCACACATATCACACAAATCAGAATAGACAGAGAAATCATACATATCAACAAAACTGCAACTATCAGAAGAAATAGAATTATCATCAGTTCCAGAATTATTAGAGGAACCTGGTATATCAGCAGAAAGAGAAGAATTAGAATTAGGAGAGTTCTTCAAACACTCTAGTAAAATTCATCAAGACTACAAACCAGGAAGGGAATTCAAATCCCTTCATCCAAACCATCTATCACAAAACATACAGATTCAGAATGCGAAAATCAAAAACAAGAGGATTTTCAGAGTAAAACTGAAACTGTTGACATAGCGGTTAGATCTTGTTGTAAATATTATTATTGTTTGATATTTCTGTTCACTGTGATAACAAGAAGCTTGATCTTAAAAATAAAAACTAGATAGGTATGTTGCAGTTTGTCAAATATTTAAAGGAACTAGGTGATTCACAAGAATTGAACACTTCAGCAGAAACAGCATTCCAGTGGTTTTGAAAACAAGCATAAACCACCAGAAGCAGAATTAATGGTTTGGATGTATTGAATTCATTTTTAAATTATTTGATTTTTATTATGTTATATGACAAATAGCTTGACTTGAAAAGTCAAAGCAAGATAAAGCTGATGGAGGATTACCAGAACCAGAGGAAACCGATGCAGGCTTATCAGAACTAAAGGAAAATGGTGTAGGTTTACTAGAACCAGAAGTTGATGCAGGCAAAAGAACTTGAAAAAGCAGAAGCTACCAGCAAGCATACGACAAATCTTCAGAGTATAAATCTGAAGATAAGTCAGAAGGAAGATATAGATGGATCCTAGCAATGCAAGAAGTGTTAAATGAATGATGCTTGGGATCTAGTACCGAGACCAGAAAAGAACATTATTGGAACCAAGTGGGTTTTCAGAAACAAGCTGAATGAAAAAGGAGAAGTTGTCAGAAACAAGGCACGATGTGTTGCACAAGAATATAGTCAGCAATAAAGTATTGACTACATTGAAACATTTGCTCGAGTGGTCAGGTTAGAAGCTATTCGTATCCTACTTTCCTTTGTTGCGTATAATAACATTTCATTATTTCAAATGGATGTTAAAGCGCATTTTTAAGTGGTTATATAAGTAAAGAAGTCTATGTTAAACAACCCCCAAATTTTGTATGGTTTAAAACAAGCACCTAGGGCATGGTATGATAGACTTAGTAACTTCTTACTTAAAAATAACTTTGAAAAAGGACAAATAGACAATACTTTGTTTAGAAGATCAATAGAAAATGATATTCTGATCATTCAAATTTATGTTGATGACATTATTTTTGGATCTACTAATGGCATTCTTTGTCAAGAATTTTATGAATTAATGCAGCATGAATTTTAAATGAGTATGATGGGAGAACTTAAGTTCTTCCTATGGATACAAATTCAACAAAGTCCGGAAGGTATTTACATTCACCAAACTAAATATACAAAGGAACTTCTCAAGAAGTTTAAAATGAGTGATTGCAAACCTATGGCTACACCAATGCATGCTACTTGGTCACTTGATAAAGATGAATCAGGCCAAAAAGTTGACCAGAAAATCTATAGAGGAATGATCGGATCATTACTCTACCTTGCTGCTTCTAGACCTGATATCATATTTAGTGTGTGTGAATGTGCTCGATTTCAATCTGATCCTAGAGAATCTCATCTAACTGTTGTTAAGAGAATTCTTAGATATCTGAAAAGCACTACCAACCTCACCTTGTTTTACAAGAAAACTCCTACATACAAACTGAGTGGATACTATGATTTTGACTATGCTGGAGATAAACTTGAAAGAAAAAGCACCAATGGCTATTGTACCTTTTTAGGAGACAACTTGATTTCTTGGTCTAGTAAGAGACAACACACCATTGCCATGTCAATAGCAGAGGTTGAGTACATTTCAGCAGCTGGCTGCAGCTCTCAACTACTCTGGATGAAACATCAACTTGAAGACTACAAAATATTAGAATCCAACATACCCATCTATTGTGATAACACCTCTGCAATTTTTCTAACCAAAAACCTGATCCTACACTCAAGAACTAAACACATAGAGATCAAACACCATTTTATCAGAGATTATGTTCAGAAAGGAGTACTCAACATTCAGTTTGTAGACACTGAACATCAATGGGCTGACATATTCACCAAACCACTACCTGAAGATAGGTTTTACTTCATCAAGAAAAACCTAAACCTTTTTTTTTAAATGATTAACAGTGTAATGTTTTCAAGTAGTTTACTTTACATTATTTTTTAAAAAAAAAAGTCAGAACATCTCTTTTCTTCCTTCAAACCTTTTTTTTCTGATGACAAAGGGGGAGAAAATGTAGTATTCGATAAAATATCCGGGGAAAATATGATGTATTTGAAAGAGGGAGAAGATGATGTATTTGAAGATGATGTATTTGATATAGTATCTGGGCATTAGACTTAGGGGGAGCAAATATAAAATGAAGCTTAGTCTTAGGGGGAGTCAAAGTCAAAAGAAAGAAAAAGTATTATAAAAAGTACATAGTTTTGTCATCATCAAAAACGGGGAGATTGTTGGAACCAAGTTGGTTCTTGCAATTAAAGTTTTGATATTAACAAATGTATTTTATGAAATTCGTATTTTGACTTAGACGAAGAATGAAAAATCAGATGACGTAATCAGAAGCAGAAATCAAAGGATGACGTCACCAGAGGATGTCACTAGAAGATGATGTCACCAGAAGCAAAAATCAGAGGATGACGTCACTAGAGGATGTCATCAGAAGATGACGTCACCAGAAGCAAAAATCAGAGTATGACGTCACCAGAAGAAGAAATCAGAGGATGACGTCACCAGAGGATGTCATCAGAAAATGACGTCGCCGGAGGATGATTACCAGACGATGGTCATCAGAGGGTATCATCAGAGGAAGCTGTCAGAGGATATCATAAGAGGTTCTCATTAGAGACGAAAATCAGAAAAATAGAATCTAGCTAAAAGTATGCTCGAAATAGAATCTGAGAAAATTGTTCAAAACAAAATTGGAGCAAAAGACTCAAGAAACAGAATCTAGCTAAAAGCATGCTCAAAATAGAATCTGAGAAAAATGCTCAAAACAGAATCTGAGCAAAATACTTCAGATTACTCTCAAAATAGAATTAATCGAAATACACTCCAGAAGTAAAGCATCAGATCAAAGTAAAGCCCTAATTTCAACTATAAATAAAGGCTTAATGCTGAAGAATAAAGCATCGAAACACAAGAACTCAAGCTTCAATTCAAAGTTATCTGAGAGTTCAAAAGAGAGAAATACAAGTGTGCAAGATCAATATTTTCTAAGTGTTTTCGAGAGAGAAATTTAGAGCAACAATCAGCTTTCCAGAAGCAACAAAAGAGTACAAAAATTAGTGGTGTAGATTCCTTCTTCAATCTGGGGTTGTTAGATTGGTAGGAGAAGACTTGACTTTTAGAGTCAAGGTATTGTTATCATTCCTCAAAAGTCTGGGCTTGTCAGGCTGTTTGAGAAGACTTGGCTTGTAGAGTCAATGTGTTGTTATTCCTCAAAAGTATGGGGTTGTCAGGCTTTTTGGGAAGACTGGCTTGAAGGGTCAGTATTGTTGTAATTCAAAGGAGTTTGAATTAGTGAAAAGGCCTTCTGAAGGAAGGGATTGGACGTAGCCTAGTTAATGGTGAACCAGGATAAATTGGTGTGTTCTTATGTTATTATTATCCGCTAGTGAGTCTGATTAATTATCCATCAAATAACTCACATCAATATTCAACAAAACAGAAAAAGAATTCAAGTTTAACAAACACAATTCAACCCCCCTTCTCATGTTTGCACCTTCATATTTTCCAATCCAATTTGTCCTTTTTCGTATCTTTCGATAACTCTATTCATTTGGACAACTCTAAAGGAAAGTGAATCACACTTATTGTATGTAGAGTTCTATTTTTGTTTTTCAAAATCTTGTTGCATAGTGTAAATCTTTTCATTAAGACAAAAAATTTGTTTCTTTTGATTCGACACTATTTTGTACAGATTTCTACATTCCATAAGTAGTTCTTTTATAGCCTGTTGTGCATCATTATCTTAAACACATGATCATCATAATTATCACAAGTATTTTTACTACTAATCTCTTCTTCATCATCTGAATGGTGGGATGCCATCAAGGCAACATTTACGCATTCATCATTTTCTAAATTTGAAGATGAACTTACTTCATTATCTTCCTATGCTATGTATGCCTTTTTGAACTCTTTCCTTTTGGTAGCATTCTTCTTGATAATGTTAGGACATTTTGCTTTTATGTGTCCTTTTTTTCCATATTCAAAGCAAGTAAAATTTTGATTTGTAGTAGAAACGTCTTTCTTTCTGAAGTTTTTCTTTCTCTTGAATGTTATATCGTTTTGAAGAAACTTACCAAACTTTTAAACAAGGAGGGTGATGTTTTCATCTTCGTCTGAATTTTCTTCATTCATCAATTCTTTTGATTCTATTTTTAATGCAATACTCTTTGTCTTCTTTTCTAAACTCTCTTTCGTTTCCAATCTTTCAAGTTCTATTTCACGCTCTTGTAATTTTCCGAAAAAGTGCAGATAGTGACATTTTAGATAAACTTTTCTTTTCAAAGATTGCTGTCACTTTAGGCTGCCATGCTCTAGTTAATGACCTCAGAACCTTTAGGTTCAATTCATCATTAGTGAAACTTTTTCCAAGTGCTATCAGATGATTTGTTAAGTGAGAGAATCTTTTCTGCATGTCTAGAATTGGTTTTTTCTGGTTGCATTCGAAACATTTCGTATTCTTGAGACAAAGTGTTTAATTTGGAACGTTTTACCTCAATTGTTCATTCGTCGGTTACTTCAATAGTATCCCATATTTCTTTTGTTGTTTTGCAGTGAGATATACGAAAGAATTCGTCCATTCCTAATGTTGATTGTAACATATTTTTAGTTTTCTTGTCAAACAACACTTTTCTCTTTTAATCGTTTGTCCATGAGGCTTTTATTTTTATTTCTTCTTTATTCTTGATGACCGTTGTTGGAATATATGGACCATTTTCTACAGCCTCCCATATGTCATCTCCTTGTGCCTCAAGGTATCCCTGCATACGTATTTTCCAAAAATCATAATGTTCACCGACAAAGCAAGGTAGTTTGTTGCTGCTACCACCATCTCTAAAAACAGGTTGTGCGGAAGCCATTAATGGAGGAGCAAATTTCCAGAACCTGCTCTGATGCCAATTGTAAGAACATAGTTGCACCTAAGAGGGGGGGTGAATTAGGTGTTAGACAATTTTTCTGTTTTTAGAGTTTTGTGAGATTGTTTAAGTGACTGTTTTGAGTTTGTTTAATTTTGTTGTGTTAGTGAATGAAAGCTATAAATGACAAAAGGTAAAATCACACAGAAATTTATCTTGGTTCCCCTTACAACCAAGGGTACATCCAAACCTCTTGCACACCACAAGAGATTTTTCACTATTTGTTTGAATAAGTTACAAGTCTAACACTAAGACTTCAGTAACAAATTCTTAACACTTTGCTTAAGATAGCACACCACTATCTTAGTTAACAACACTTCAAATGATTTTGTGAAAATGTTCTTTACTAAGAACAAGAAAATAATACTAAGAATAATGATACTAATCAAGCACACTTCCAAGTACAACTGAGAACTTTTCTTAATGATATGAAATTGAAAAGCATGTACTGGAAAATATGAAAATGAAGCTTTAAAGATTTTGATATTTCAGAAAATAGTTCTAAGATTGGTAGGTAGATGATGTCAGTAAGAACTGAAGCTATTAGGTATTTATACTCCATAGACAACACTTCAGATCAATAGCAATTGTTCCTATAAGTTTTGATGAACTTATGCAATGATCCAGAACTGAAAAAAACTGGCAGTGACATTTTGCGTGAAATGCGCTTTGGTCGCAACAGGCGCGCTTCAAGCGCAGATTTATCAGAAACTCATGAATGAAATGCACTTCAGGCATAGACAGAGCGCTTCAGGCATGCCCCAGGCGCAGCCTGGCAATAGCTCCAGCGCTTATTTTTCGCGAAATGTGCTTCAGGCGCACCATTAGCGATTCTAGCGCAAAGAGGCAGAATTGAAACACCAACTCTGCTGTTGGATGCAGCTCCAGGTGAAATCTACTCCTTAAACCCACGTTTTGGTTCTTTGGGCATACAAAACATCAAGAACTAATATAACTAGCAATTAATAAAATAAAGCAAATAAAATGAGATTAAATTTAAAAATAAAGTGCAAAGGATACGAATTTTGGTTGTCTCCCAATAAGCGCTCGTTTAACGTCTTGAGCTTGACATTCCCCTTTTCAAGTGGTGATCAGATTGATGGACTCCATCGGAAATTTTGACTCTCCCCCTAAATAATGTTTGAGCCTTTGTCCATTCACCTTGAAACTTCGGTTTGAGTGTGTATCCTTTAACTCCACTGCGCCGTGTGGGAACACTTTGATTATTTTAAACGGTCTCGACCATCTTGACATTAATTTTCTTGGGAACAACTTTAATCTCGAGTTAAAGAGAAGAACAAGTTGTCCTTCGTGGAAATCCTTGAACTGAATTTTTTTGTCATGCCACTTCTTGGTTTTTTTTATAGATCTTTGCATTTTAATATGTGAAATTCTGAAACTCCTCTAACTTGTGAAGCTGGAGAATTCTAGATTCGCCTGCCTTTACCAAGTCAAAATTCGAGTACTTTGTCGCCCAAAAAGTTTGATGCTCCAACACAATGGGCAAACAACAAGCTTTACCGTACACAATTTGATACGGTGACATACCAAGGAGGGTCTTGAAAGCTATTCGATAGACCCAAAGTGCATCGTCAAGCTTTGTTGACCAATCTTTCCTTGAAGTGTTCATCGTCTTTTCAAGGATTTTTTTGATCTGTCTATTCGATACTTCAACTTGCCCACTAGTTTATGGGTAATATGGGGTTGCCACCCTATGATGCACATTATATTTCTTAAGAAGGTACTCCAGCTTCCGATTAAGAAAGCGAGTGCCCTCGTCACTGATCAAAGCTCTAGGTACCCCAAAACGCGCGAAGATATTCTTCTTGAGAAATGCGATTACCTGTTATGAATCATTGGTTGGTGTAGCAACTGCTTCAACCCACTTTGAGACATAATCCACTGCCACCAAAATATAAACTTTTGCATATGAGGATGGGAATGGACCCATGAAATCGATACCCCACACATCGAACACTTCTACTTCTAATACAGGATTTTGAGGCATCTCATCCCGTTTTAAAATGTTACCGGTGCGCTGACATCAATCACACTTCTTCACATAGTTAAATGCATCTTTAAACAATGACGACCAGAACAATCTTGATTGGAGAACCTTTGATGCAATTCAATCCCCACTAAACTGACCCCCATAATCAAAGTCATGGCAGTTCCAGAATACCTTTTCTTGCTCTTCCTCGGGTACACACCTTCGCAACAATCCATCCACTCCTTTTTTGTATAGGAAGGTTTCATCCAATACATAGAATTTGGCGTCATGGATGAACTTCTTTCATTATTGGTAGGTGAAATCGGATGGAATTGCCAATAATTCTTTTTTAGTTGTTGCATAATTATGTTGTGCATGATTCAAAACATGACTCGCATAGTAAATTACATGTAACAGCTTATCTTTTCTTTGTCTCAGGACTGTCCCGATAGCAATGTCACTTGCATCACACATGATTTCAAAAGGTAGTGACCAATCGGGTGCAGTGATAATAGGGGCAGTTATCAACTTATTTTTCAAGGTGTAAAAAGCATTCAAACAATCCTCATTGAATTTGAAAGGTGTGTCTTTCACAAGTAGGTTTGTAAGTGGTTTTGCAACTTTAGAAAAATCTTTTATAAACCTCCTGTAAAATCCAGCATGACATAAAAAGCTTCTAATGCCTTTTTCATTGGTTGGAGGGGGAAGTTTTTTAATAACTTCAACTTTGGCCTTGTCAACTTCAATCCCCTTGTGGGAGATTCGGTAGCCTAACACAACTCCCTCTCTTACCATAAAATGACATTTTTTCCAATTTAGGACAAGGTTGGATTTTTCACACCTTTCCAATACAAGGGATAGATTAATCAAACAATTGTCAAATGATGAACCAAAAACAGAAAATTCGTCCATAAATACTTTGATATGTTTCTCAATCATATCGGAGAATATGGACATCATGCACCTTTGAAATGTAGCGGGTGCATTACATAGCCCAAACGGCATCCGCCGATAGGTTAACACCCCATAAGGACATGTAAATGCAGTTTTCTCTTGTCCATCTAAGAAGTAGTAATAATCATGTCCTGCTAGTCTCTCAAGCATCTGGTCAATGAAAGGAAGGGGAAAATGATCCTTCCTCGTAGCACTGTTCAATCTTTTATAATCAATACAAACTCCCCACTCTGTGACCGTTCACGTAGGAATTAGCTCGTTCTTTTCATTTGTGATGACGGTCGTTCCACCCTTTTTTGGTACAACTTGAACGAGGCTCACCCAAGAGCTATCTGAAATGGGGTAAATGAGACCCGCTTCTAGGAGCTTTACCACTTCTTTCCTAATCACCTCTTTCATCACTGAATTCAATCTTCTTTGGGGTTGTACAACCGGTTTGTGATTGTCCTCCATTAGGATCTTGTGCATACAAAAAGTTGGACTTATTCCCTTCAAGTCTTCAACGGACCAACCGATGGCACCCTTATGCTTCTGCAAAATTCTCAACAGCTTCTTTTCTTGTAACTCACTCAAGCTTGCACTAATGATAGCTGGATTATTATCTTTTTCACCAAGGAATACATCTTTTAAGTGAGCATGCAACTGCTTGAGTTCAATAAGTGGTGTCTCTTTCTTTTTCTCTAGGGATTCCTCTTCATTCCCCTTCAACTCCTCCCATCTAGTGCGGAAGCAGGAGCAGTGAGATGGTGATGTTTCTAACATGGCCAAAACTTCTTTTTCCCTCGGGTCTTCACTATCTTTAACAACATCTTGGGGTAGGCATAACACTCTTTCTAGCAGCAGAATGGGTACTTGATGCTCAACTTCTACATCAACTATCGAATCGAATATCTCGATTCAGTTGCACATTTCTCTTTCTTTAGAATTTTCCATGGCTTTTAGGATATTAAAGGTGATTGTTTCCTCATTTACTTTCAAGGTTAAGGTGCCATCTGCCATATCAATCATAGCTCGCCCTGTTGCTAAACGGTCTCCCCAAGATCAAGGGGATATCATTGTCTTCCCCCATTTCCAATACCACAAAATCAACTGGGAAAATGAACTTATCCAGTTTGACCAACACATCTCCCACCACTCCATATGGGTGTTTCATTGAGAGATCTGCAAACTATAACATCAGCTGTGTGTCTTTAACTCTTCCAATGTCTAACCTTTTGTATATAGAAAGAGGCATAAGACTCACACTTGCCCCAAGATTACACAGGGCCTTCCCAAAAGTTCTATTCCCAATAGCGCAAGGGATAGAGAAGCTTCCAGGATCCTTGAGCTTATGTGGTAGCTTCCTTTGTAGAATAGCACTGCACTCTTCGGTAAGCATCACTGTTTCACCGATAATTTTCCTTTTCTTTGACAGAATCTCCTTCATGAACTTTACGTGGTGGTGCTTGATTTGTTTGAGCTCCTTGTTGGCTTTGCGATCTACCCTGTTGATCTTTCCATGAAAAATTTGGATGATTTCTCCAACCCGCATTGTACCTACTAGGGTAAGGATTATTTTGCTTTTCGTTGTTACCCACAAAATTTACCTTTTCTGGTTCTTCTGTGCCATCATCCTCTGGTTCTTCACAAGCGCCATTTTTATGTGCTCCCCCACAAAAATTACAACTTGTATGTTTCAATAGTTTGACATAGGCCACTTAGGGTTGTATATTTAGAGCTGCCATCCCCTTTTTTATCTCAGCAGCGATAACCTCTTCTATCTGTTTTGAGAGTAACTTTCCTTGAGCCAACCCGGCATCCATAACACTTAATTCCAGCATACCACTTTTTGACCCACCACCTCTATCATACAACATCATTTGCTCATTTGATGCCATAATCTCGATAATTTTTCGTGCTTCTGATGCGGTCTTGTAATTCAAAGAACCACCTGCAGTAACATCCAACATAATTCTAGTGCTCGGCCTCAATCCATTGCAGAATATTTGCATTTGAGCGATGTCGTCATAAGCATGATTGGGGCATCCTGCTAGTAAACTCTTGAACCTCCTGTAAGTGTCACGAAGTGATTCTCCTTCTTTCTGCTTGTAACTAGAAATCTCTTGCCTTTTTCTAACAAACACAGCCGGGGGAAAGTATTGTTCCAAGAATTTGTCTTCAAGATCGTCCCATGTGGTGATGCTACCGGATGGTAAAGAATTTAGCCACTCCTTAGCATCATCTTTTAATGACAATGGAAATAGTCTCAACCACTTGCCTTCTTCATTGTTACCATCCACCTTCACTGTCTCGCATAGTTCAAAGAAGTTTGTGAGATGTCTATTTGCATCTTCATTATGTTTACCGGAAAAATGAATCTCCTTCAACTCTCGGTTCAAGGCGAGACTTATTTCGAATTTCTTGACTATAATCGGTTGGTTATGGATGGCCAACCGAGCACGGTTTCTATCACCATTCCCATACTTCGCGAGGGTACGTTCAGGTGGTTTGGATCAGCCATTTCAACAAATATGAAGCAATTCCCTAGATCTTGTTCTTCCACTGCTAACTTTCTTTCCCTTTTCCTCTTTTCTCGAACCCCCTTTCGATTTGCTTTTGCGGTCTTTTCTATTTCTGGATCAAAAAGAAGCTTAGCTGAGGACTGGCCTCGCATACAAGGTTAGAAAAATCGTGAGTAAATAGAAATAAAAAAAATAAGTAAATAAAAGAACATAAAAATTTAATAACTAAAGACCCAAATTTTTATTGAAGAGCAAAAAATTTCAATTAACTCAATAAACTATAACTCAATAGTGATATGGCAATCCCCGACAACGGCGCCAAAAACATGATAGTTGGTTCAACAAGTGTATTGAATCTTTGCAAGTAATAATTAAAATGGTAGTACTGAGTGTCGAACTCAAGGATTGCGTTTTACTATTGAATTATATTTAATTATTGAAATTGAACAAAAAGTTTCTGAATTGATTTAAGTAATATTTGAAATAACAAGTGTAGTAAAATTGAACTTTTATAATGAGAAAAATTCCAGGGATGAGTTTCACTTTGAGTCCAACCTTGGTTTCTAATTTGATCCTAGTTACTGAATTCCATTATTAAATTTCTACCGAATTCTCTTTAGTATTCTTGCCCTAATGTCTTAGTGACATAACCTTTAATTCCAAAATAACCCCTAATTCCTTAGTGGATTTAAAATAAGGATTAAGCTTTACAGTACAAAAATTCTCTTTTTAAACTACTGCCTCTGCAACTAATTCAATTGGTTTCATGACCTGCATCTATCCCTAGACTACAATCTCATGAATTTCTCATCTCAAAAATTCGTAAAGTCCACTTCTGTTTCAAAATACGAATAGTAAAACATTTTAAAGTTGATCAGGCAATAAAAAGCATTAAGCATAGAGATGAGAAAAATAATTCAACAAATTTATTCATATAACCAGGAATCAAATCAGACAAATATGGGTTTCATCTTGTTTCACTCATCCCTAACAAATAGAGTTTAGTTACTCATGATAGAGATTAAAGAGATAGAGATTAAAGAAGAATTACAAGAAAGATTCATGAATGATTCTGGATAAAACTCCTTCAATGGTGTAGAACAGTCGTCTTTGAGCTTATCTGCTAGGGTACAAGTCTCTGAGCTTCCCAATTGACAAAAAGACCCTTAAAAATTCAGAAAAACTTGGTTTTATGCATTCTGCAGCGCGCCACGTGCCTCAGGCGCAGGACTTGCACTCCAAGAGCATTTAAACAGAATCAGCAGCGCAGAAATGCGCTTCAGGCGCGTGCTTTGCGCTTCAGGCGCACAGCATCTGATGTCTGGCATTTATTGCATTTTGCTACTCTTTTGATTCCGAATTTGGTTCCAGTGTCTTCATAAAAGTTGTAGCTATGGATCTTAGCTTTCATTTGCAGTTGGTTTGACTCCCATTGGACATCTAAAACTCTAGATATGGTAGAAATACTCCATGTAGGTCATGTTGATTTCTCACCAAAATTCAGCACAACACTAAAACGAAGAAATAACATAAAACTACAAAGACATCTCTACTTAATCAAGGAAATAAGAAAATAAATATTTTATTAAATCCAAGAATTAAAATCAACAAAATATATTAAATAACTCCTTAAATTAACTAGTGATTGCCTATAAATAAGACTAAAAACAGTAAAAAAAAATATGAATATGATGAAGAGTTATCACACACACACACTAAACATAATATCAGGTCTAGAGGCAGTAAGGTAAAGCGGTGATCCAATCATTCCTCTATATGTTTTTTGGTCAACCTTTTGACCTGATTCATCCTTTTCAAGTGAACAAGTAGGGTGCATTGGTGTAGCCATAGGTTTACAATCATTCAATTTAAACTTCTTGAGAAACTTTTTTGTATATTTTCTTTGATGAATGTATATGCCTTTTTGACTTTGCTGAATTTGTATCCCTAAGAAGAAGTTATGTTCTCCCATCATACTCATTTGAAATTCAAGCTGCATCAACATAGCAACATCTTGACAAAGAGTATCATCATTAGATCCAAAAATAATGTCATTAACATAAATGTGAATGATAAGAATATCATCTCCTATTTCTTTTCTAAAAAGGGTGTGTCTACTTAGTCTCTTTCAAAATTGTTTTTAAGCAAGAAGTTACTTAGTCTATCATATGCCCTAGGTGCTTGTTTTAGACCATATAGTGATTTCCTAAGTTTAAATACATGGTCTAGAAATTTAGAACTTTCAAAACTTGGGGGTTGCTTAACATAGACTTCTTCACTTATATACCCATTTAAAAATGCACTTTTAATATCCATTTGAAATAATGTAATGTTATTATAGGCAGCAAAAAATAGTAGGATACAAATAGCTTCTAACCTAGCCACTAGAGCAAATATCTCAGTGTAATCAATGCCTTCTTGCTGACTGTAGCATTGTGTGACAAGTCTTGCCTTGTTTCTAACCATTACACCTTTTTCATTTAGCTTGTTTCTGAAACCCACTTGGTTCTAATAATATTTTTCTTTGGTCTAGGTACTAGATCCCAAACATCACTCCTTTTAAATGCATTTAACTCTTCTTGCATTGCAAGGATCCATCCATCATCTGCCAGTGCTTCATCAATAGATGTAGGTTCAATTGATGATAGTAGACCAAACAAAGTTATGACTTTTAGTGATGATTTTCTCTTCAAATGATCATTTTCATTTCCAATTATTAGAGTTTTAGGATGGGATGAATTGTACTTCCATCCAGATCTCCCTTTTGACTTATCTTCAATGAGATTAGGAAGCATGGGCTAGAGGCTAGTTTGCAATTCAACATGCCTATATCATTTAAGAGATCGAACACATATTTTCTTTGATTTAGATATAGACCTTTGGAAGATTGTACAACTTCTAGGCCAAGAAAAATTTTCAAGGAGCCAAGGTCCTTAATTTTGAATGTAAAATGTAGAAAGTTTTTAACATAGTTGATTTCTTTTAAATCATCACTAGTGAGAATGATGTCATCTACATAGACCAAAATAAAAGTGGGATGATTATCATAATTTTTTACAAATAAAGAATAATCAGATATGGACTAAACATATCCCAAAACCATGTATAGAAGGTTAAGCAATTGATTTTTAAATAAAGAACAATTGATTTTTTTTATAGAAAACAACGGTAATGCGGTAGTTTATGCACGAAACAGATGGACACGACAGTGAAGCAGCCTATTAAAGGATTTGCTTATGCATTATCGGATCTGTCACGGCATAAAGGCCACTAAGTGATGTGGCACGGCGAGCGAGGATGAATTTCATCCGGCGGCGGCGACTGTTAATTCTAAAAATAAAATAAATAAAAAACTATTTATTCGTTGTTATGATTGTTTTTTTTTATTTTGATAAACCGTTATGTGAATTTTGTGTTATGTTACAATGGGTTGAAGGAAAATAAAAGCTTAACGTATAAGTTTATTTTTGACAAAAATGACAACAAAAACAACAAAAACTAAATTACATTTTTAAAGAATGCAATACAAATAAACTAAAAGAAAAATTAAGGAATGCAATACAAATAAACGAAAAAAGAAAACATTAGATAAGGATGAGAAAACTGATACCTTACTGCTGAATATGGTTTGCTGGACTAATTTTACCAACTTCAGATTCTCCGCTCCTCTTTTGCCTATGATTCTCTCTTTTTTCTTTTACTCTCATTATGTGCTCCCCTCTTCTTCTACTCATGGTGTAGACTATTTAAGGACTTTCAGGTTGACGGTTACAAAAGACAAAGAAATAATTATGGATTGATTACCAATTACTATTCATCAATTTGTTTTCAGTTTCTTTTCATTCAAATGGTCACCATTATGCTTATTTTTATTACTATTCATCAATTTGTTTTCGGTTTTTTTTTCATTCAAATGGTCACCATTATACTAATTTTTATTGTCATCAATCCATTTCCTTTCGATTTCTTTTTATTCGATTGTGTACCTTTTTTTTGTTTTAGAAAAGAGTGAACGCCTGAACAGGAATCAGAGACAAATAAGAACCAAAAACACTCATAATTGTATAAAGTTTATAGTCTAATTATTTATTTTTATTTGTATTTATTACATTTTACTCATTTTTTTTATATATAATATTATATTTTTTTATATAAAAATGTCTAAATAAAGAGGATAAAATTAGGTGTCAACAGCTGCCCCTCTTTACTTAGAATTTACTTGAGAATCAAAGTAAAGATAAGTAAAGATGACGACTCGGAATTTGTCTGGAAAGAACTTTTATAGAAAGGTGCAAGTCGTTTTCTCGGCTTCAACATGCGGGTCATTTTCTCGGCTTTGGGTGCGAGTCGTTTTCCCGGCTTCAACATGCGGGTCGTTTTCTTAGCTTTGGGAGCGATTCGTTTTCCAAGCTTCAACATGCGGGTCGTTTTCTCTTATTTGGGTGCAAGTTGTTTTCCCGGCTTTAACATGCGGGTCGTTTTCTCGGCTTTGGGTGCGAGTCATTTTCCCAACTTTAACATGCGGGTCGTTTTCTCGGCTTTGGGTGCGATTTGTTTTCCCGGCTTCAACATGCGGGTCATTTTCTCGGCTTTGGGTGCGAGTCGTTTTCCTAGCTTCAACGTGCGGGTCTTTTTCTCAGCTTTGGGTGCGAGTCGTTTTCCCAGCTTTAACATGCGGATCGTTT